>CM058230.1:25162961-25594311 GCA_030180135.1 Orychophragmus violaceus | reverse complement strand
AGTTGCACCCTTTGATTTTTTATATTAAATTTTGTTGTTGATGTTTGCAGAGGAGATCATGTGGGTTTCTTCAAACCCGGTTACTGTGGATAAATCTGCTCTTAGGAATACATTCAGCGGAGGTGCTGGAGACCAAGCTAGAACAAGCACAATCAGGGGTAGAGTCAAGTGGAAGGAAGGGGGATCAGCTGACCCCGGTCAAATATCATAATTTAAATTAGAAGGCTTTGTTTATTTAACTTCAGTAGCATAGTTGGTGTAATTCTCCTCATTTGACCCCGTTGTGCCCGAGTTCAAATACCTTCCCTGACCCCATATGTCTTTTTCTTCTATTTACTTTTTTTTTGTTATCATCCCTCTATTTAAATTATGCTTCTTAATTGTGCCACGTACTCTTTTATTTTTTTCCTTTAAATATTTTTTAGTATTTTTTCCTTACAAACATCTCTCATAATACTTTCTCCTCTTTTTTTTTGGTTTCTTCACCAAAATTCAAAGAACATTTTTTTTTGGCTAACATTTATTTCTTTGCTCTTCTTGTTAATTTTTTTTTCTTTTACAAGTTTTCCATAGATAATATTTTTTTATCTTGTTTTATTTATTTTATTGTCCTCTCACCAAAATACAAAAATATTTTTTCCTTTATCAACATTAATTCTTTCCTATTTTTTGTACAATATGTTTATAAAATAACAACTAAATATAAATTTTAATAAATTTAAGAATTTGTATTTTATTTTATCGAGTATACTATCATTTAAAAAATCAAAAATATATACCAAACTTAAATTGTAATAATATTATATTTTAAATATATATAAATAATATTTTATTTATGACCCCAGTTATAATATTTTCTGGCTCCGCCACTGAGCACAATGATGTCATGACGGTTCAAGAGTTGCAAGATACATGTTCATGAATTAAAGGTTTATTTATTTGGTTTGGGGAATTGGTTTGGGTCTGTATTTTAACTAGTTATTTGTGGTTTATAATTGATAACGGATAATATCGGTTTAAATTTATTAGTAAATTTATGTTAAATTTTGTAATCTAATTTTTATTTTTTAGTTAATATAAACTTTAATTTAAAATTAATTAATAAATATATTTTTAACTAATTAAATCGTGGATATTTTGTAGTAATATCTATCATATAATGTTATGGATATTCATAGCTACTGATTTGTTCCCAAAAATTTGTGGATAAAGCCATAAACTTCGGCGTGGCTAAGTTGTGGTAATATCCACTTTTATGGATATGGTTATTTGTGGCTATCATAGCCAGCACTTGTTGTTATAGCTATTTATGGCTATTTCGTGCAGTGGCGGACCTACTCACATCAATAAAGGTTCAAATGACACCCATATATTTTGATTTTTTCATTATAACTTATATGTTTTACTAAGGTTTAACCAGCTTATTTTAATATTTTGACACCACTGACTCCGGTAAAATTGTGTTCTCGGTCCGCCATTGATTCCATGTAAGGGTAGCTACAAATAACCACGTTTGGTGATACCATGAGTTCAAAACCACGAATAAAAATATGTGGCTATTCGTGATTATTAGTCAAATAGCCACTTAATGAAGGGACGAACCACAGTGCTGGTGGCTCATAGGCTCTCGACCATAAGAAAAGCAGACACGATCTCTGTCTTGCACAAAGAAGAGTTGTAGAGAAAAGAAATCACAAAGAGCATGTTTCCTTATCTGATGGTTTTTATACGCAGTTGACAAGTCTTCAAGATGTGGTCCCTACACATGTTAAAGTTTCTTCTGCCTTTTTTTTTGACTATATGTCTACCAAGTACCAACTAATGACACTGATATTCATAGGATTGTCAAGGAATATCTGGATCCACAAACTTTCGTAAACATTAAGGTTACATAACATAACATAGGCTATATTTTATTGGGTTCGATTGGTGATCAAAAGTGGAACAGTTATATTAGCGGTTAGCGAAAGTGGTAAGCGGTTGAATAGTGCAAAACTGTAAGTAAAAACGGTTAGTGAAAGTTGTTAGCGAAAGCGATAACAAAAAACTGAGAGTAACCGCTTTTTATTGTAATTTTGATAACGTTTTCGTGATTGGTAACAAAAAAAGCGGTATGTTTCTAACGTTTTTATTATAACGTCACCAATCAAAACCATTCGAAACCATTGGCTCTTTAAAATGGGCTTGCTTGAAAACTAATTTATTGGAGTATATGTTAAGAATATGTGTTTTGTTATCTCATAATCAATTTCTTCATTTTCTTTGTTATTATCGACTTTTGTTTGTACTAAATGATCATGTGATTTGAATTCTGATCAAGCTTAAAAGAATCCAAGGACCGACTCCTTGAACTCAAAAGATGAAGTTGTCTTCGCTCCCCAGTTGTAGTCACTACGGGCTCACTAACGGCTATAGTTGTCAAAATGAACAAATTTCAATAGCCGGTGCATGTCCAATACGTTACATCTTCAATGTATCATGCACTAGTCATACATTCTCATAATTTAAATGAGTTAAAATGGACATAATCAATATTGGTTATGAACAAAATGGAACATATCAAAATGGAACATATTTGGATATTGGACAGTCCAAAACACTTAAAATTTTAGGTCAAATGGATATGTAATTTTTTCGGTGTTTGTTCTAAGTCTCGATTTCTCTTAAATTTTTATCAAAATATTATTCATTAATAACTATAAAATTATATCAACCGTAAATCCGTAATCCACTTATAAGCTCACAGGACTGATAACCCCATATTTATGACATCGGGCTTGTTCTTTTTGCTATCGCAGCGATAGCTGCAACGACCAACAAAATAACAAACAGGAGAGAGAGCAAGCTGTGCTTTTAAACTACTTTAATGATTAAACCTTTCATCAGCGAGTGTCACAAGATGATTTTAAACCATTTTAGTGGTCGCCGTAAAATGCAGCGACTAACAAAGTTAAGTGTAGCCGGCGATAGATTTTTATCCTGCTTTTGATATAATGATGATGTGTCCTGTCTATTTATTTGGTCGCTGCTGCTATCGCAGCGTTTAGTAAAAGAACAGGCCCATCATGAAAACAATTGAAATGGTATGCACGATCTTCTTTTTCCATCTTATTTGATTTGGCAATGACGATCTTTTTATTTTATTTAATTTGGCAATGGCGAACGTGTCAATTGTTTTTCTCTATCACTATATTAAACAGACAAGAGTAAAGCAAATCACAAAGCGGAGATGAACCGGAACATAGTCCAAAAGTTTATCAGTGAACTACAATTTTATAAGATTAAAGAAAACCAAAATCAGAAGGAAACATTCCTCGAGAATCAACAAAAAACATAAAAAAAAACTTTTACAACCGATTAAACCCTAGTAAATTACAAATCCAGATAAAAAATTAAATCACCGGGTGAAACGTAAAAGTACATAAAGCCACGACACTGCAAAGTTAGAGCATGACCATTGAAGTTTCTTAAGGGTGAGTTTCTTAACTATACCCGGGTTCTAAAAATCCTTATTTAAGAACCGGTTCTTACACTGTTCATGACACGTGGCGGATTGCCATTCGCCAATTTTTTTTTTTCGAATTTTTTTTTTTTTTACACTTTTCCCAAAAAAAAAAAAAAAATTTTTTTTTTTTAGAACCCCCCATGGAGTTCATGGATGGGGATGCTCTTAGGAACATCAATTGGAATCAGAAAAAAAACCAAACGAACAACGAATAACAAGACAATGAAGCAAAACAATCGACAATCTATCACCCTAACACTTGAGCCTCAATATAACAAGCCTAAGAGCATGTACAGCAATGAACTTTTCTTTGGGGGTTCTTAAAAAAATATTCAATTTTTTTTATAGATGAAGCAAAAAAAAAAAAATCAAAAAAAAGTAACCAGTCAGAACGCACAGTGAAGAACATATGTCTTAGAGCACCCACAGCGGTGTTATCGCTTGTGGGGTTCTTAACTTTTTTTTTTGTTTTTGTTTTTTAAATCTGGCAAATTTTTTTTTTTTTTTAAATGGATCAATAGCTACACGACACGTGGCATGAACAGTGTAAGGATCGGTCCTTATATAAGGATTTTAAGAGACAGTTTTTAACTATTCATGTGGGCCCCACGTGGGACACATATTATTTAATTAAATTTTTTTAGAGACTGGGCTAAGAACCCGGCGATGGACACGCTCTTAAAATCCTAAAATAAGAACCCCTTCTTGCAAAAGTTCTTAACACATATATTACTTTATTATTATTTTTCTTAGAAATTGTGCTAAGAACCATAGATGTACATGGCCTAAGTCGATTGTTATAAAAATATAATATACTAGATTTATGGACTATTTTTTAGTTTAATTTTTTTTTTGTTAGAATGATGTAATACTTAATTAAAACTTCTATTAAAATGAACAGTTAATTAGTATGGATTACGTTAGTTTTGGTGTAAATGAAAAAGTGCAGAAAATAATTTGTGTACATTTCAAAGTTATATTTGTCTTCAAGGATACCAAAGATAAAAACTGGCAACTTTAAAAACCAAATCACATATTTTCATAGAAATTACAATAGTAAGAATAAAAAAAACAAACTTAATTTTAGAGAGTTGTTGAACACTTGAACTCTCCTATAAATTTTTAAAAAAATATTCAATGGACTCGTGAGTTACTTTAACACAACATGAGAGATTGCTCTCAATTTGGAGATTAGTTGATTGTACATTAAAGTAACACTCAATTACTCTTTTCTTCTCTTGAGCATTCTTTCCCCAACAAATCTGACAATAAAATGAAGAAAAGGAACAAATTCTAAAAAAGTTGTAAAGAAATGCTACCAAAAGCTCACAATATTAATTATTTGATCTATAAACAATAGGCAATCAGATTTTTGTCAATGGAGTCAAAAAAATCAGCAAGGTATCATAAGATTCCTAAGTCTTTTGGCTACTTGAAGTCTTATAAAGAGCTTTGGCTCAAATGACTAAAGACAGTTAAGCAAAACTTACATTGTTGTTGTGTCAAGGCTCTTGTTGTCTTTTGCAAAGATGTGGGTTGAATGATCAACTGAGAGGATATTAACATTTGACTATAAATTAATTTCCTACGGCAAAATCCAATTGAAGCTTTTAAAGAAGATGACAATGTGAGGGATTACAAAACACCATTCAGTCATGTAAACATAAAAAAGAGAAAAGGGATGTAATACTAATGAGTTTATTTTCATCACTTATATCAAATACGAAACTTCAACATTTGAAAGAATTACCATATTCTCTTGCAGCAATACCTTATTCTCTTGCAGCTCATGTGCAAGGGTTTACCTAGGATTACAATGAACAAAAATGAGAGCATCAATTAGCAAGAGCAAGCGACAGTTCTGCTTAAAGAAGGAAAAACATAACCAGCTTTTGATCTCACTGTATCTTCAAGTCTGAAGAACCATCGAGCTATGATGTTCGGCTCTCCATCAATTGCTTCAAAAATCTCGACAATCTTTGCAATATAATTCGGTTTCCCTTCTTCACCCTGCACCAAAAATACATGTGCATCAGATACATCATACATCGGTCTGACCAACACACAATACCAAAATGTAGACAAAGGGACTGGCAAACAGAGCTCAATGCAAAACAACACAGCAGATGTGGATGTAAGAGTGCTGATAATCTAACAATAGAAAGTTTAACTTCAGGCAATCAGAATTTGGATCCACAGAGAGGATGGCAGAAGGAGAAACACACTGTAAATGTCGGTCACGTTTCTCAAGGTAACTAATAACTTCACTTCAGCTCTTACACAAGTGAAAAAATCCGGATAATGCAGACCATGTCCTTCATGGCTCACAGAGATTTTGTTTTACTGAGGTTCTCATCCACCAACATATTCAAAATATGCCATGGAAGCTTCAAACTCATGCCATTAACATGTTAACTATGGCTGCATAATGATGACTGATTCACTCATGACGGGGGATAAAGGTGCTCTACCTCATCTCAAAACTCCGGTGACGGATTATGGAAGCCTACCCAACATATTTTTATCAAGGCTCATCTCATGGGGCACAGTTCTACATCCTGATATACCAAATAAACAAAACCAAACACTAAGCACAACACCGTTGTAAGTAACGATCAATACAAAAGGATAAACAACACTAACCTTTTGATCCTCTGTATGGCCAGTGCTCACTCTGATAAAGAAACTGAACAAATCAAAACAACATAATTTTTTACGCAAGTTGAGGTGCATCTAAAGCCGATTGAGTTAGATGTATTTTTGGAACATATAAATACCCAAGTTTCAGCATCTTTCCCATCACTTTTAAAAACAAATAAGTCTGTCAATTCGATCGAAAGAAGGAACAAAATTAGTTTGTAACTCTCGCTGTTTAACTAAAAAAATGAGGTCGAGATCAATAAAATTGGTGAGAAATTACCTCTGAAACGTGATGGGTAGAGATTTGATTGCTCCACTCTTCAGAATGCAACTTCGATCGAACAAAGGGACATAAGTAGTATTAAGCTCTCTCGGTGTAACTAAAAATTGATTTAGAGATAAATAAAATTTGTGAGAAATTACCTCCAAAAATGTGACTTCAAGTGATCTCGGTTCGTATGGAGATGTGATTCTTGATGCTTGCTGGCAGAATATAGCTTCAGATGATGAGATTTGGATACATGTGCATCAGATACAATTCGGTTTGTAATATAAATAAAAACGTTGAGGGGTAGAGATTCGATTAGATTCTTCTTGCAGAAATAAGAGACAATTAAAATAAAGACCAAACTGGGAAGGAGATTTAGCTGAAGGGTTCATTGTTTGATAGCTGAGGGTAGAGGTAATTAAGGGAGGAGTGGAGGTCGTGTGTTAGAGTGGTGAAGGAAACATCTGTTTCTTTTTTTTTTAATTAATAATAGAAAATTATAATACCAGAAATTTAATTCAGATTAACCGAGAATGAGAGAAGGACACATCAGCTTTTGCCACGTGTCAGATGGAGGAGCATGCACTTATGAGAAAATTTGCTAGTGACCTAGTAAAAAGGATGTCCATCTGACCATCTGACATATTTTAAAAATTCAAATAAGCCATAGTGACGTGTCTTGCTCATATCATCCACTTTAGCCAGAGCTACTTGAATGGTCGGATATGAACACGTGTCATAATATCAGATGCCATCCTCCAAGAAAAAATATCCCAATACATTTCAACTCATTTCTCCCCAATCAACAATCCTATTCACATTGAGGTCTGGTCTGGAGAAACACAAAAAAAAAAAAAAAAACAGATCTGAGATAAGAAAAAAAAAGGATGAGCAATTTAATCCCATCGGAGAAACGATCGATGATCACCGCCCTTTTACTTGCCGGTCTAATCGGTGGCGCTCTACTCTTCACAAGCTTCCTACGAGCCGCTGACGATGCTTTCTTCCTCTGCTCCACCACGAGCGCCAAAAACCGAGCGGTAGCCGCAGCGGCGGATTATTCAGCGACTCCTATCCAGCTCCAAGCGATCGTCCATTACGCGACCTCTACCGTGACCCCACAACAGAACATCGACGAGATCTCGATCTCTTTCAACGTCTTGAAAGAGCTAGCTCCGGCTAACTTCCTCGTCTTCGGTCTTGGCCTGGACTCACTCATGTGGGCTTCTCTTAATCCACGTGGAAAAACCATATTCCTCGAAGAAGATCTCGAGTGGTTTCAGAAAGTAACCAAAGACTCCCCTTTCCTCCGTGCGCATCACGTGCGTTACAGGACGCAGCTACAAGAAGCCGACAAGCTTCTACGCTCTTACAAAACGGAACCCAATTGTTTCCCGGCGAAATCGTATCTCCGAGGAAACGAACGTTGTAAGCTTGCTCTCACGGGACTTCCTAATGAGTTCTACGACACAGAGTGGGATCTGATTATGCTCGATGCTCCTAAAGGCTATTTTGCCGAAGCTCCGGGAAGAATGGCGGCGATTTACTCTGCGGCGGTTATGGCTAGGAACCGGAAGAAACCTGGAGTCACTCACGTGTTCTTGCACGACGTTGATCGGAGAGTTGAGAAAACTTACGCCGAGGAGTTTCTATGCCGGAAATACAGAGTTCATGCGGCCGGGAGGTTATGGCATTTTGCGATTCCTCCGGTGGCAGCAAACGCTACAATTGACGGTGGCGATTACAGGTTTTGTTAAGATTGTAATACGTCTCATATATTTTTTTTCCTCTTTTGCCCTTTTTGTTTTCCTGAGGGATCTTATTACATAGGGTTCACTTATTATCCGATGTAATGCCGACAGTTTTGGATCTACGTAACTCGTATTTACGATCAAGTCTCGTTATTGTTAGCTACGTGGGCTTTCCGTATTGCATAGGTCATTTTTTACATCATACTTTGTCATTTATGGTAATTTGACATTTATATCTTAAGGGGAAGTTAATTTATTTTTTTGGCGGACAACGTAGAAATAGTAATATAGCAAATCTGGCAATTTTATCAACGTTCAATTAAGACCTTTTTTTACCAGTCTAAAAAATTCTGGTCTAACTTGGTAAGACAGACTTTTCTTTCTGACGAAAGGTTGGTTTTGCATATTTATTTCCAACGAGTATTTTGTAATTTACCTTAAGAAAGGTAATGAAAAGGAACCTAGATATGACGACAAGAATATCATTCTTGTTAAATTGTGTTGAATTTTCATTAAAACCCGAAAGGAATTTAAAAAAAATAAAATATATATATAGGTTGGGATGCTGGCGCTTTACCAATAAGAGGTGTTTCCTAAAAATTAACTAAAATTATTCAATAACTTTTACCTATAATCCAAACAGTCACCATATTTAGACTCTGCTGAAATACAAGAGGTGGCTCCTATAAATTTACTTAAAATGTTCCATAACTTTTACGTGTAGCCCAATCAGTCATCATACTTAGATCTTGGCTATTTTTGTGTGTTTATATATATATATTTTTTTTTTAAAATCGGTTTATTCCTATTTTAACACATATGTGCAGTTTCAATTAGACCTGAGATTATTATCTGGGATCTAGATCCGATCCGGGATGCGTTCCGGATCCGCTAAAAAAAAACGGATATCCGGGCTGGCGAATCCGTACCCGGATAGTAAAATCACAGATCCGATAGATCCGGATAATAGAAAATTTCAGAACCAGATATCCGAGATCCACTATATATTTATATATTTATATATTATATATGTTATTATAATTTTTTTAGTTTTAATGATATCTATTGAAAACCAACTAAGATAGAATCAAATTTAAACTAAAAAACAATCTCACATTCAACCAACTAGTAGACTTCAACCCAGGTTTGTGGCGTATTATGAGTGTTCTATAATTTGGTTGTTTTATGGACCAATTTGCAACAGGTGGTTTTTGTAGCTTATATTATGGGTCTCTTTCGATGGCAATTTTGTTAAATTCTTTGTTTCACGTCAATGTTTCGTCTGATTTTCCACTTAACTATTTGTTTGTATATACGTCTCTGGTGTCTAATAAGTCCGCGCGCTAAGCATATGGATAGTTGTAATAACTCGCTGCTTCGTGGAAATTTTTACTTCTCTGGATATCTCACATAACACAGAGATACCTAATACACAATTTCAATATGTATCACTTCGAGCTCCTCCACACGTAATTGTATCAAGTGCATCCAATTTGTCTTTACCGTTCTCATTGTATGCGTTATGAATTCCTATCCTTCTCTTAGTATATGAGAGTGTTTTGATGCCCTTTTGAAATTCACCTAAGTGATGAACTTACATAAGAAGAGCTGAAAAAATAAAAACAAACACCTAAAAGATGAACTTTCAGAAAAAGAGCTGAAAAAAAAAACAAACAATATGCATTCCGCTCTAAACGTAATCTGGCTAATCAAATGGTCTTGATTTCTTTATAATGCTCTTTTTGCAATAAAAAGCCCAAGAGGGTGCTGATTTCTCATGGGCCTAGATCAAAACATGTTTCTCCAGCTGGCTCCCTAGCCTTGGCGTCTTCTGCCTCGGGTTTTTCTTCTGCACAGTGAAGCTGTCTGTAATCCAGAACAGTTAATATTATGAGAGATTACAGTACTCGATCAGCCTCAAGTCAAAATTTACTGACACTTTATAAAAACTTTTAACTTCAATCCAATGTTGGAAATGTCCAAATACTTCATCACGAAGAGATGAAGCTTCCCAATGCGATGATTTCCTTTATCTTTCGAATTAACCAACTGTACATCAGCAAAATGTATGAAAATTTTCAATTTAAGGAATCAGGCAAAGCAGCACTACATCATTGGAGTTGAGGACTAATGACTTAAGTTGGACAAAATAAGAAAAGTGAGTACCTTCTTCACCTGTTATCTCTGTCCGTATATGGATGATCAAGTGGAGGTTTCAATGAGTACCTTAAGGCGGCATCCGAATCGGAGATGCATCCGGAGCTTTGGATCTACCAAACGTTGATGGCCTTTCCGCCGACGAAGATCGTACTGAAGGCAGAAAACTTGTGGATCGTACTGAGCCTTTCCTTGAGCTTCACATCGCAAGGCTTGGAAGAAACTGGTTTCGGATCAACTAATATTTGAGAGATCTTGAACGTGATGAGTAGAGGTTTTTGTCAAGATCAGTGAAAACGTCTGTTTATTGAGCTTGTTTTGTTATCTCCATTACTATGCTATCTCCTTTACCAAACTCACTCTTTTGCCATGCTCGAAGAAGGTAGAAAAACAACATAAACCAACTACGACGATTAGAGACACAAAACTTCTCGATCTGCTATTCCCTGGTGGATTATGCTTACAACCCATGAATCTTCCAAGAAATCTCCTAAAGAAATTGAAACTTGATACTCAGTAAGACACACTACTTTGAGCTCTGAAGATCAAAATCTGATTTAAAAAAAAAGAACCAAAGATCAAAATCTGATACCAAATTCAAACTTTGTCATGTCAAATCGAAACTTAAATTTGTAGCATTTGAAATATCTAGGATTTATGGATTTAAAGAGCAATCCTTACATGACAGAGGTTTAAAGACTATAATTTTAGCAATTGAGATCGAAAACCCAGAAGGGATCTAGTTGAAACAAATGAGCTTCAGAGGTAGAGATTAGGAAGAAATATTCACCTACTGGAAAAGCTAAATAAAACCAGCGTCGTTGTATGGCGATTCGATGATGATTAGATTCATAGGAGATCAAATCCTCGATGTAGCACGTTTTGTCATTCGATTGATTTTTTCGTTCCACCGGAGAGAACCTTCAAGAGCCACGACCATCAAGATGACGGAGAAAACGTTGAAAAAGGACAGGTAGGTGCAATTTGTAGTAAATTCACCACCGGAATGTACTTCTCCGATCAGAAACGATGTCGACTCAAACTCGTTGAGAACTCGATTTAAGTGAGAAAGATTTTGTCGCGAGCAAGAAATTAAAGAACACAGAGAAATTTAACGTGTTCAGCCTCCACGATCGATGTGATCGCAGCCTACTCACGCCGGGATTCCTTTCCCGGAAAATCCACTAATACTCCGAAGAAGAAGGGTTTACAAAATCTCTCTCTAGCTCGATTACAATCAATGACCTATGAAAACGATAAGTAAGAGAGATTAATGAACTGGATACTTAAGCGAACTCACAAACGGCAACAAACCGTTCACCGTCAACTCTGCAACTCGTTGACGGTAACAACTTCTAGCCGTTAGTGTCATCGCCATTCAAAGACGATGAAGCTCAGCTCACCAGACGACGTCGCTTCTAAGCTGTTCACAGCATACGGGCCTTTCCAGCAACTGGCCCAACACAAGTTATTCCGAAGCCCAAACCAACACTAGTCCATTAATCTATCACAAATCTCCACCTAATGACTAAGTGTTTCAGCTTCACTCATGTTCAACACACTTCCTTCTTCATTCTCTTCAGTGGATCTTCCTGAATCCCAGACCTGAATCTTCATTATTCAGACTGTAGCTGAAGCATCTCCAATGCTTCAGACTCCTTGTGTAACGGTAGAACCTTGGTTAACATATCAGCTGGATTTGTAAGAGTTGATATCTTAGTGATTTTCACAAGCTTCTCCTCAACCTTTTCCCTGATAAAGCTCATCTTTACCGCCATATGCTTTGTTTGTTCATGGTGTATACTATTTCTTGACAATGCTATAGCACTCTCAGAATCACAAAACAACTCCACCTGCCCTTGACCATAGCCAAAATCTTCCAACAAGTTACCCAACCATATTGCTTCCTTTGTAGCCTCTGTCAATGCAATATACTCTAACTCTGTAGTCTAGAGAGCCACTACCTTCTGTAAGCCTGACTTCCAACTGACTGCAGTACCTCCAAGTGTAAACACAAATCCAGTGATGGATCTTCTTCGATCCAAATCTGCAGCATAATCTGCATCAGCATAACCCCTCAAGACTAGACCATCACTCTTTTGATATACAAGTCTTGAGTTTGAAGTTCCTCTCAAGTACTTCAATATCCATTTGACTGCCAGCCAATGATCCTTTAAAGGATTTGCCATGAACCTGCTGACAACTCCAACCGGATAAGCTATGTCTGGTCTTGTACCAATCATAGTGTACATTATGCTGCCCACAGCACTTGCGTATGGAACTGAAGCCATTTCATCAGCTTGTTCTTTCAGTTCTGCTTCTGTAGCTGCTCTGAGCTTGAAATGTGTTCCCAAAGGCGTCTTAACTGGTTTAGCTTCATCCAGTTGAAACAACTTGAGAATCGTCTCAACATAACCTTCCTGAGACAGCTCCAGTTTTCCTTCTGACCTGTTTCTTCTTATTTCCATACCAAGTATCCTTTTGGCACTGCCTAGATCTTTCATCTCGAAAGTATCACTCAACTGCTTCTTCAGATTCATTATTTCCAGCTTATTCTTGGATGCAACCAGCATATCATCCACATAAAGGAGTAAGTATTGTTGGGAATGTCCTGAAATCACACTTGTAATCACTCTAGAGATAGTTGTGTTTTCGAGATTAGACATTCATATGATACTAGGTGATCATAATGTTTTGCTAGAAACCACTTGTGATATGTGAGTTTTGAACTCATTACTAGTATTATGATCCTATATGGTCACACACCTAAGCATACTGGATATACTTCATGTGGAAATAATCATTAAAGTAATAGTCAAGTTAATGTGTATTTGATACACATTAATATATGAGTTTTGAGAGTGTATCGATCGGCACAAGTGTTGTGTCCATTGATGCAAGGCGGAGATCGAAACACTGTTTCGATTTAATGACTTAATTAATCTCGGTTCGATCCGGTGATTAATTAGGTTTTCCCAGGTCTATATATATATGATATAACACGACATGGGGCAGAAGTTTTAGCCTAATCGCTGCCACCTCTCAGAAACAGACTAATCCCTAAGAGATCCGATCTCCCGGCACTAGCATCCCGGCGGATTCCAGTTTGTGTGCGTGTGGATACCAGTAGAGGCGCAGCACTTGAGGCGCTCGTGAATCTCGAATATCTAATCATCTTCCGCTGCATAACATCCAGGTATATTCGAGATCTGAGAATGTAGATTCAACTCTAAGCATGAATCCTAGATCATAGGCTTGGAATTTATACCTAGGGTTGACTAATATGATTAGAAACCGTCTAGAAATTCCTACAGTGGTATCAGAGCCTAAGGATTCTAGTTGAATTGCACTCTGAGTTATCGCCCAGCGTCGACCAGAAAATCGCATTGTGTCGATCGTTGCAAAGTGTTGCATCGATCAACACAGACCGAAAATCGCATTGTGTCGATCGACACAAAGTGTTGCATCGATCGACACAAAGCGACACGACTGGTTCAATTGGATTGAATTGGTCATTGCGATTGGTTGAGCTGGTTAGACCGGTTGATTGCGATTGGTTTGATTTGGTTGGTGACGATCAATGCTAATGTAGCATCGATCAATGCTGACCGGTTATCAAAGCCGGTTCAATTGGATTGGATCGGTTATCGCAATTAGCTTAAACCGGTTTGACGGGTTAATTGCGGTTTGATTGAATTGGGCTGATGTCGATCGACGCAAGTGTTGTGTCGATCGATGCTAACCGGTTATCAAAGCCGGTTCAATTGGATTGATCGGTTATCGCAAATTGGTTCTGGTATGTTGCATCGATCGATACTAGTGTAGTGTCGATCGACAAAGAATTAAATTGTTCGGTTATTGAACCTGCAGTTACAGAACCAAACCAGAATTAAACCCACTTCTTATAATTATTAAAGCCTAATTAGATTAGTTGTCTTATAAGTTCTAAACCTTATTGGATGCATATATGATATGCATTAGACCAAAAGTTTCGTTCCTCAACTAAATATCAAGTATGTTAAGATGTCGTTCCAATCTTGTCAACTGTCAAGACTTGTTTCATTGTGCGATAGACTTGCAGTGCAAGATGTCCACAATTACCTAAGTAAGACAGGAGGTAATCGTGTTGATGGACTTGCAGTGCAAGACATCAACAATTACATGACTTAAGAGATTGGTTTACTTGACTGGGCCATCAAAATCGTTTTGGGCTCAGAGACATCAGGTGGATTGGACATGAGATGTCAATCCACAACCAAGAGTTATATTGGATATAACTAGCAAAGTTGTTGCTTACCTAGATAGCTAAAATTTGGGCGATAGCCAATGGCTCACTCAAGTTCAGTGAAGTATGGGTCTTGGATCATTATATTCATTTGAGGAAACATTGTCTTGAATATAATGCGAGTCTTCTTAATAGTTAAGATTTCTCATTTCTTGAACATCATAACTAAACCTCTCTTGTTTTCAGCTATGTCTAGCACAAACCATCATAACAATTTCTCCCTGCGACCCGTCCTTGAAAAGGACAAGTTAAATGGATCCAACTTTCTTGAATGGTATCAGAATTTGAGAATTGTTCTCAAACAGGAGAAAAAGGACTATGTCCTTGAGAAAGTTCTCCCCAAGAAGTACCGAGCCAATGCCTGGCAGTCAGAAAAAGATGCTTGGGATAAGCATTCTAATGATGTAGTCGATGTGTGTTGTCTCATGTTGGCTACCATGAACTCGGACTTGCAAAAGCAATATGAGTACGTGGAGTCGCCAATAGAGATGATCAATGGCCTGAAAAGTATGTTTCAGGAGCAGGCACGAACTCAGAGATACCAGACGGTTAAGTCTCTAATTGAGTGCAAGCTACAAAAGGACGGACCAGTTAGTCCTCATGTCATTAAGATGATGGGTTATATTGATAACCTGGGGAAACTGGATTGTCCCATTAGCCAAGAGTTGGCTACTGACATAATTCTGCAGTCACTGCCGTCAAGCTATGATCAGTTTGTTATGAACTATAACATGAACAACTTGACGAAGACGTTGACTGAATTGCATGGGATGCTGAAAACTGCGGAACCTAACATCAAGAAGGACACCCCAAATGTCCTTATGGTACAAAAGGGTAAAAAGTTTAAGAAACTTGGTAAGAACCAAGGTGATGGCAAGACGAGCTCAATTGTGAATCCAAGCGAGTCTAACCATGTTCCTAAGGTTAAAACCGGTCCTTCTAAAGATGATAAGTGCCATTATTGTAATGGTTATGGGCATTTGAAAAGAAACTGCAATAAATTCCTGGAAGATTATGAGAAGCTGAAGAAGACGTACGATACTTCTTCTTCAGGTATTTATGTTATAGAAGTAAATGTTACTTCTTATGATTCTACTTATTGGGTATTAGATACCGGCTGTGGTGCTCATATTTTGTGAAAATATGCAGGGCCTAAGAAAAAGTAGGATTTTGGAGAAAGGACAAGTGGACCTACGCATGAGAAATGGAGCAAGAGTTGCTGCATTAGCCGTAGGAGTATTTTATTTGTTTTCTTTTATGGCATGTTTTTGGAACTTAAGAACTGCTACTATGTACCTGCTGTGAGCAGAAATATTATTTCCCTTGTTTGGATATGGAAGGATATCAGTTTTCAAATTAAGAATAAGTGTTATTCATTTGATTACAATGATATGTTTTATGGTAGCAGTCCATTAGAGAATGAACTTTTTGTTCTAAAACCAAAATGTGCCTAACTATAACATTAGTACCAAGAGATTCAAGTCAAATGATACGAATCAAACTTTTTCTCTGGCATTGTCGTTTGAGCCACATAAATGAGAACGGATTCAGAAGCTCCATAGTGATGGGCTTTTGGACTCATTTGATTATGAATCATGATGAGAAAAGCGAATCTTGTTTATTGGGTAAAATGACGAAGGCCCCTTTCAACAAAAGGTAGTGTCGATCGACACAAAGGTGTATCGGACGACACAAGTCGTGAACAAACAAATTGAAAGGGCCAGTGACTTATTGGGCCTTATACATACCGATGTGTACAACCCAATGAACACAAGAGCTAGAGGAAACTTTCAGTACTTCATTACCTTTACTGATGTTTTCAGTAGATATGGTTATGTACATCTAATGAGACATAAATCGGAATCTTTTGAAGAGTTCAAGGAATTCCAGAATGAAGTACATAATCAACTTGGCAAAAGTATTGAAGATCCACGATAAGATCGTGTAAGTGAATATTTAAGTCAAGAATTCAATGATCATCTGAGAGATTGTGAAATTGTTTCACAACTCACTCCGAGAGGAGGAATCGGACTTTATTAGATATGGTTCGATCAATGATGAATCACTCAGATCTTCCAGTATCCTTCTGGGAATACGCTCTAAAACCGTCTGCGTATAAACTAAATGTTCCTGATTTGTTTTTCATGAAGATTTGGGGTTGTGAGGCTTATGTAAAACGTTTAATCTCTGATAAGCTCGCATCCAAGTCCGATGAATGCTACTTCATTGGTTATCCTAAGGAGACCAAGGCATGTTACTTTTACTCCCATCGATCAAATTAATGGGTATTTGATACACATTAATATAGGTGTCTGGTGGGTGTGTCGATCGATGCTAGGCGAAGAACGACACAATTGACTATGTTTTTCTTGAGAAAGATTCTCTTTCCAGAAAGAACAGTGGGAGTAAAGTACAACTCGAAGAAATTCGAAAATCACAGGAGACTACTTAACCTGATGAGGAAGAGCAGCAGTTGGATCTGCAAAGAGTTGTAGAACCTATACCTGTGATGCCTGAAGTTCGCAAATCCGAGAGGATTCGTCACGAACCCGAGAGATTTGGATTTCTCATGACTAATTGCCATGATCTGTTGATCATTGACAGTGACGAGTATGCGACTTTTGAAGAAGCAATGATGGGCCTTGACTCCGAAAAGTGGCTGAAAGCCGCTGAATCTGAAATGGGATCCATGTCACAGAACCAAGTGTGGACTTTGGTCGATTTACCCGATGGTGTAGAAGCCATTAAGTGTAAATGGATTTTCAAGAAGAAAATTGACGTGGATGGTAATATTCAGATATTCAAAGCTGGGTTGGTGAAAAAAAAAAAGATTTCAAGCAAATTCATGGCAGCGACTATGAAGAAACCTATTCCCCAGTCGCCATGCTTAAGTCTATTCGGATTCTCCTAGCTACCGCCACTCATAATGGTTATGAGATCTGGCAGATGGATGTGAAAACAGTTTTCCTTAATGTAATTCTGGAAAAGGATGTGTACATGACACAACCTGAAGTTTTCATTGATCCTAATGAAACTAGGAAGGTATGCAAGCTTCATCGATCCATTTATGGATTGAAGCAAGCATCTCGGAGTTGGAATCTTCGTTTTGATGAAACAGTAAAAAAAGGTTTGACTTCATTAGGAACGAAGAGGAACCGTGTGTTTACAAGATGACTAGTGGGAGCGCAGTTGCATTTCTAGTAATGTATGTTGATAACATACTACTTCTCGGAAATGAAGTTCCATTGTTTCAGTCTGTTAAGACTTGACTCGAAAGTTGTTTTCGATGAAAATATGGGAGAATCCGTATACATTCTTGGAATATGAATCTATAGAGATATATTGGACAAGCTAAATTGGATTGTGTCAAGATACTTATATTGATAAGGTCTTGCACAGGTCCAATATGCATGATTCCAAGAAGGGCTTTATGCCAATGACTCTAGACATTACTCTTAGCAAGACGCAGTGTCCTTCGACACACGCTGAGCGAGAGCGAATGAGGGTCATACTACTGCTAAAGGCATTATATGTATGTGATCTTAATTTTAGTGGGAGTTGTTGTTGTTTAGTTATGATATGATGTTCATGTAAACATAATTTGATTATGTTAATGAAATCTAACATTGGTATTAGTTAATTATGTTATTAAATAATAGTCCCAAAGTAATTTATGACATTTTATAGGTCATCAAGTGTGTTACTTGATCATGAAACCTTATAGATAATAAATGACATAAATTATGAAGGTCCCTAGTCATGGTTGTTAAAGTGGGACATTAACAACCGCGTGAGACTAGTATGTGAGGTGATTGATGACTAAGTTTCATGGAGTCATTAATAAGAGTATTAAGTCAATCACATAGATATGTGTTGGAGAACACAAGATCGGACATGATACGCTAATGAGAACTCAACAGGATAGTTATATAAGTGTCATGAGAGTTTTCATTACGACTATAGAGTATAGTCCTTAGACCTGAGTTCATCATATTTTCTTATATGTGAATTGGTCCGCTTTAACCTTGTCAACCGTCAGCCGTAACTGGTGACTATAAAGGCATTGATTGGGCGTATCATGAAGTGTGTGAAGGAACAGGGATGGAACAAGATGAGAATTGTTCCTCCTATATAACAGGAGATAAATATCTCAGGGCCCATCGAAGATTTGATACTGAGAAATGTGTGGCCACACTCAAACAAGGTGATTGTCAGTCGTTTGTCTTGTCAGTATAAATCGGAGTTCGATGAACATGATCTTGGCTTAATAAGGATGACACGGATCTTGCCTTATGACAGATCGAGATATAGAGACGAAGGGATTATGGGAATAGATGATTCCAGTACAAGTGGGAGATTGTTGGGAATGTCCTGAAATCACACTTGTAATCACTCTAGAGATAGTTGTGCTGTCGAGATTAGACATTCATATGATACTAGGTGATCATAATGTTTTGCTAGAAACCACTTGTGATATGTGAGTTGTGAACTCATTACTAGTATTATATGATCCTACAGGGTCACACACCTAAGCAGACTGGATATACTTCATGTGGGAATAATCATTAAAGTAATGGTCAAGTTAATGTGTATTTGATACACATTAATATACGAGTTTTGAGAGTGTGTCGATCGACACAAGTGTTGTGTCGATCGATGCAAGGCGGAGATCGAAACACTGTTTTGATTTAATGACTTAATTAATCTCGGTTCGGTCCGGTGATTAATTAGGTTTTCCCAGGTCTATATATATATGATATAGCACGACCTGGAGCAGAAGTTTTAGCCTAATCGCAGCCACCTCTCAGAAACAGACTAATCCCTAAGAGATCCGATCTCCCGGCACTAGCATCCCGGCGGATTCCAGTTTGTGTGCGTGTGGATACCAGTAGAGGCACAACACTTGAGGCGCTCTTGAATCTTGAATATCTAATCATCTTTCGCTGCATAACATCCAGGTATATTCGAGATCTGAGAATGTAGATTCAACTCTAAGCATGAATTCTAGATCCTAGGCTTGGAATTTATACCTAGGGTTGACTAATATGATTAGAAACCGTCTAGAAATTCCTACAAGTATATGTAAGAGTTCTCAGATAATCTCTTCACATATACACAACTATCAAGCTTACTTCTCTTGAACTGTATGCTTCTCATAAACTGATCAAAATTTTGATTCAATTGACGAGGGATCTGCTTCAGACCATACATCGACTTCTTTAGCAAACAAACCAAGTCTTCTTTTCCTTCTGCTGTAAATCCCTCTGGTTGTCTCATGTAGATTGTCTCTTCTAGATCTCCATGCAAGAAAGCCGTTTTAACATCTAAATTTTCCAGATCCATATCTTCATGAGCAACAATCTGAAGCAACACTCTTATCGACACATGCTTAAAAACAGGAGAAAATATTTCATTATAATCTATGCCTTCACGTTGTGAGAACCCCTTTGCTACCAACCGAGCTTTATACCGAGGCTTCTCAACTCCAGCAATTCCTTCCTTTCTTTTATACACCCACTTGCAGCCTATGACCTTTGTTTTTTCTGGTAACTCCACCAGAGTCCAAGTGCCATTCTTGTCTAATGAGACTATTTCTTCTTTCATTGCTTTGTCCCATTTTACCCAATCCTTGTCTCTGGTAGCTTCAGCATAATCATTTGGTTCGATTATGTCTCCATCTTCTGTTGTAAGAAAGACATGGCTGACAAAGTTGGGATCTCTGTATCTCTTTGGAAGCTGAATCTCTCTCCAGACTCTTTCTCTGGCTATCGCATAGTTCTGTAGATTTGAAGAACTAGCAATATCATCATCTACTTGTTCCTCATAGTCTTCATCACTTTCTGTATCACTTATTTCATGATACTGAGGCTGACTAGATGATCTTGCATTCATGACACTAGTCTTATTCACTTCAGACTCCACCGGTCTTGATACTTCCTCACTTACTGTCCTCTGAGAATCTGAATTTCCTGCATCTTTAAACATTTGATCCTCTTTGAAAATCACATTTCTGCTGATCACACATTTCTTGTCATCAAGTAACCAAATCCTGTAACCCTTTACACCAGAAGGATACCCTACAAATACTCCCTTCTTTGCTCTAGGATTTAGCTTTCCATCATCTGTATGCACATAAACAATCTTAAGTAATTGTAATCAAGAGTTTTGTTGTACCATACCTCATCTGGTATTTTACAGTTGATGGCTGTAGATGGTGACTTGTTTATGAGGTGAACAGCAGTAGACGCAGCTTCTGCCCAAAAAACCTTCTCTATACCAGATTCACTCAGCATACTCCTGACCTTATCCATGATAGTTCGATTCATCCTTTCAGCAACACCGTTTTGCTGCGGTGTATAGGCCACAGTCTTGTGTCTGATGATTCCATTCTCCTTGCACATTGTATCAAATTGCATGTTGCAGAATTCAAGACCATTATCCGTTCTTAGCTTCTTCACTTTTCTGTCCATCTGATTCTCAATCATGATTCTCTAGTAATTGAACTTTGCATAGGCTTCATCTTTTCCTTTTAGGAAATACACCCAGACCTTTCTGCTGAAATCATCTATTATGCTCAGGAAGTATTGACTTGACAGTTACCAAGTGACTTTGGCACATATGTTGAACCCCACAAATCCGAGTGGATATAATCTATGGGTCCCTTTGAGATGTGTTTCCCTGTACCAAACTTCAGACGATGTGTCTTCCCATAAATGCAGTCTTCACAGAAGTCCAGTTTTGTAACTCTTTTGCCATTCAACAAACCTTTCTTGACAAGAATATCCAAGCCATTTTGGCTCATATGACCAAGCTTACTATGCCATAAGCGAGTGTCATCAGTAACAACATTCACACATGTCTCTATAGGCTCTGAGATTCTTCTTTCACACAGGAAGTATAGAGATTGAGCTCTCTTAGCTTGAAGTATTACTCTGTCTCCCTTCTTGATTCTTAGGATTCCTTTTGAGGAGCAATAGTTACATCCTTGTTCCTCCAGAGTACCAAGAGATATCAAGTTCCTCTTCATATCAGGAATATATCTCACATTTGTCAAAATAACCTCTGAGTTGTCTGTGTTCACTATCTTCACTGAGCCTATACCTTTAACCTTGGAGTGAGTATCATTAGCCATTCTTACTGAGCCTTCCTGACTTTCATCAAGCTCAATAAACCATTCCTTATTCCAAGCCATATGGAATGAGCATCCGGAGTCAACTACCCACCTTGACTCCAATACGGCGTTTGTGATGTTCAATGCCTCCTCAATGAATAGAACATCCACATTGACTGCATTTTGAGCATTTCCTAGGGAAGAATCTCCATGATGATTACCATTTCTGTTGCCCTCATTACCTCTCTTAGGACACTGAAGCTTAAAGTGTCCCTCTTCTCCACATACCCAACACGTTTTCTTTCCTTTTGTCTTGTCCTTGCCCTTCTTGGTCTTTGAGTTGTTAGAAGTCTTCTTACCTCCATTCTTTGACCATTTTGATGTACCTTTATCTCGGACATATAGACTTTCAGCAATGGATTTATTCTCTTTACCATTCTGACCAGACTGATCCTCTTTTGATTTGATTGCAGCAATCACATCCTTGAGAGTTAAACTCTCTTTACTAAAACGCATTGTATCCTTAAAATTCTCATACTGCGGTGGAAGAGATAACAACAACATAACAGCTTGATCTTCATCTGAGACTTCTATTTCAGCATTCTCCAGATCAGTTATGATTTTCAGAAATTCATCTACATTCTTCTCTAAGCTCAAACTAGTATTCATCGTAAAACCAAACAGTTTCTGTTTTAAGTGAATCCTAGTTGTTAATGTCTTCGGACTGTATAGCTCATCTAGCAAGTTCAACATACCAATTGCAGACCGTTCTTTAATCACTTTTCGCAGAACATTATCCGCCAGATTCAGGATTATGATTCCTCTGGCCTTCCTCTTCTGCTCAGCCTGATCTTTGACCTCGGTCTTGACATCAGAATCCTTCGAATCGTCTGCTTTACTTTCAGACTGATCAGGATCCAGCACGCTTCCAAGATTGAGAAGATCTAGATGCGCTAGCATCTTCTCCTTCCACATCATGTAATCACCTTCACCATCGAACTTGTCAACCTTGAACTTCGTAGTAGACATCGAATTGAAACTTCTAAGCCTGAGAACCTGGCTATGATACCACTTGTAGTAAATTCACCACTGGAATGTACTTCTCCGATCAGAAACGATGTCGACTCACACTCGTTGAGAACTCGATTTAAGTGAGAAAGATTTTGTCGCGAGCAAGAAATTAAAGAACACAGAGAAATTTAACGTGTTCAGCCTCCACGATCGGTGTGATCGCAGCCTACTCACGCCGGGATTCCTTTCCCGGAAAATCCACTAATAATCCAAAGAAGAAGGGTTTACAAAATCTCTCTCTAGCTCGATTACAATCAATGACTTATGAAAACGATAACTAAGAGAGATTAATGAACTGGATACTTAAGCGAACTCACAAACGGCAACAAACCGTTCACCGTCAACTCTGCAACTCGTTGACGGTAACAACTTCTAGCCGTTAGTGTCATCGCCATTCAAAGACGATGAAGCTCAGCTCACCAGACGACGTCGCTTCTAAGCTGTTCACAGCATCCGGGCCTTTCCAGCAACTGGCCCAACACAAGTTATTCCGAAGCCCAAACCAACACTAGTCCATTAAGCTATCACACAGTTGAAGGCCCGTTCTCATAAACCTTCTTTCTCATCTCCATTGAGTTGTTTTCTGTGTGTGAAGGGATTTTTGTGGGTCAGTTGTGACTTCATCTTTATAGGCCAGAGGAATAGTCAGAGGAGGTAACGACTGTGTAGGGTAGGCGCAGTAATTAGGGTTGATGGAGGATTGAAGAACCTATTAATTACAGTAGTTTCTGTTACGGATGATACAGAGATGGAGATGAAGATGAAACTGAAGCAAAGACCGCAGATTGCCTGGAGGTTGAAGGAAGAGGGAGGGTCGGGGTGAAGAGAACTTGTTTCTTCCTGGGCTTACTTTTGTTTCCTTAGCTATGACTTTAATTGGGCTTATTTATGTTAAGTAATGGATTAAAATTCGGAGGGTCAAAATGTTTTATTTGTTTACGTGATTTGTTTTTCCTGAATAAGAATGCCACATAGGATTAATGTAGTGTGCTGATGTGGAGAGCTGAGAGGAGAGTAAAAAAGTGTGCCATTATATATATGATTAATCATCAAAATATCTCACTCCCTTCCATTCTAACTCTCTTGAACTTTATTTCTTTCGATCTCCAAAATCTAAAAGATTTTGCCGTGTTCACCTCTTAGTGAAAAAGTGAGATCTTTTAATGTTGTTCAGTGATCTAAATCTATCAAAGGTTCGTTTTTCGATCGATCCATCCAACAAATTAGCACTTACTTTTGTTTTTTTTGTATGCATCTGATGATGATATAGTTATGCTATTTCAATCAATTATTAATTCTGATTGATCATTTTTGTTTGTGCAAGCGTTTTGTTTTTTCTCTATTTTTTTCTTTTAACTTTTTTCCATGTTTGTATCGTTTTTGGAAGAAGTCTTTAGAGAGTATTTTTCTTGTCATAATTTAATGTGTATATAAACCGTAAATATATATATGAATTCGTGTATATATATTATTATATTTTTGTATAAAAATGTTAAATTTTAAAAAATTTAATCAAATTTCGGATCGGATCCGAATCTGAATAATCATATTGCATATCCGGTGGATCCGGATCCGAATACCTTAAAAAGTCGGATATCCGGATCCGTTCCAGACCTAGTCTCAATCCATGTGCAAAATTATATATTAACTCAGTTTTAATTTAAATTTTATATTTATGTTACAAAATCTATGTCAATTTATTTATTAACCGTGTGTCTTTTAACCAAATGTTAAAATGTGAGGACATGACAATTAAGAAGTATTATGTGGAAATCCAGTTATATTTATAGTGATACGATTTACAATATATTTATAATTTTTTTCTTAAAAAAATGTGCTGTATGATAACAAAAAAAAGTGATGTCCTATTGCTCGCCTACAAGAAGATCTAGTTTTAGCTTCATAACAAAAAAAATTCACAACCTCGCGAAGCTTTGAACTCACAGGATCCGTAAGTGTTAAACACCCTTCCAACAAATCTAGGAACTGCAACACGTTCTCATCTCCCCCACTCTCCATCTCAGTTTTCATTTGTGCTTCGTTATTCACATCCATAGAATTCTCTTATTCCTCGTAAATCCCAATTCCCTCATATCTGCCATTCACAAATTTAGTTCTAAACACACAAATGAAATTATTGTTGGATATGGGTTTAGCCCACATATATAAGTCCATTGAAATATATCATCTCATCAAAAATATTTCGGTCCAAAAATCAAGCTCACCAAAGAGTCAACAATCCAACAAGAAGTCAGTCTATTTTTACTATAAATATGCTATTCACTATTCATTTTACCATCTTGTAACTTGTGAAGACTCCAAGCTGTGTTTATAAAGTGACGAGTCCAAGCAATCTTTCAGGATCACGTCTATCAACAGACTCCCACCTCGTAATTATGTTCATTGTTCGTCTCCGGTCTAATCATTAATACAGAGAGTTTTGACCCCCCACTTTTTATCTATTCTTATCTTGTTAGTTCATACTCATTTGGTCGTAACTCTAACATTTGGTCGTAACTCTAACTCTTTCGGACTAGATCTAAATTCCGTAACAACAAGTGGCGCCGTTTGTGGGGAGCCTAAGAAACTTTTCTACACTTTAGACGAAGTCGAAGATGACATGACCAGCCTTGATCAGTGATAACTGTGAGATCCGGGATTCACACTAAGAATTTGTATTCGTGGATTTGGACTTTTTGGTATAGAAATGGTATAGTTTCCTATGAATCAAAGACTTTATTGAGATCGATCGTCGAGATAGAACAAACACAGTCGAAAAGAGAGTACAAAGATTTAGGATCGAGCTATCTAGTCGAAGTGTTCTAAGCTAGGGTTGGAATGTCTTGAATGAATCGCCACTTTTTCCTTAAATAGTCTCGACTTTGATCTTCTTGTTCCGATTTTTCGGCCTCGCCATCATAACGATCTCCGAGATTTGCGTGGATCAGTTGAACTGACGAGGACCAAGTTGCTCTATCTCCACGTCGTCTCCTGTCGAGCCCGAGCTCGATTGCTTCTTGCTTCGGCATCGCTTGGGCCTCGTCAAGGCGTCATTCGCCTAGGCCCAACTGAGGAAGACGACTGATCTCTCTCTATCTTGATTCTGGAGCAAGCTCATGAATATGGGCCTTTGCTTTATTTGTTAATGGGCCGGATTTCCTAGGGGGAAATCAAGTACCAACAATAGCCCTCCAGCCCATTAATTTTGATAAGTCGAGGTTAATGGGCGGTGGACGTTCTTGGGAAGATGCGCGCGTGTCTCGGGTGTCGAAAATCCAATGATTACTTTCGCCCCATCCGTAGATCTTATTTCGATCCGATGGTCAGGGGTGGGCGCGTGGGACGAGCTGAACTGCTTTTTAGCGCGTCAGCAGTCGTGGCGTGTATTAGTTTGAGAATTTCATCTCCAACCGTGGATCTGGTCGATCACCAACGGCTAGGATCTGAGGGTCGCAAAGAGTCTTTTCAGGCTCGTTCTTTTGCTGATGGGACCATTTTGGGTCGCTTTGTTTGGGACGAGCATTTCAGTTCGTTCTGCTTGGAGGGACCATTTTGGGTCGCTTTGTTTTGGGGCGATCATTTCAGGTCGCTCAATTTAGGGGCGAGCATTTCGGTTCGCTCGTATCACTTTATTTTAGGGGAGGCCATTTCAGGTCTTTGAGAAGGGATAATTTCATATCACTTGTCTTTTGAAGAGATAATTTCATATCACCTTTTTTGAAGAGATAATTTCATATCACTTGGTTTTGAGGAGAGGCCATTTCAGGTCGCTCGGAGAGTATAGCTTGATACCGTTTGTTTCCGAAGAGATAATTTCATATCACTTTAGCTTTTGAAGAGATAATTTCATATCACTTTGTAGAATGTAAATGGCGAAGCATTTCGCAATGACTCTAACTTTTATGACAGAAAGAGACATCGATCGAGAGACCTATTTTGATTTCACAAAGGTAAGCTAGTAGGACTTCGTTCGAAGTTATCGAGCTCGGTAAGAGCCTTGTGTTTGGGGGTTGGCTGCGCTCGAAGTCGAGCTGCCTACGTACCCTTTTAAGGGGATTAAGCCATTTCGTAGTTCGATTATGTTGATGTACTCTTAGTGAAAGTACTTTTTGAGGTTGATGATGTTCCAAGGTCGTAGTTCAGGCTTCTGGGTTTCCACCGACTTGAGTCGGTAGACCCCGTCCTTCACAACGTCTGTGACCTGGTAAGGACATTTCCACTTTGCTCCTAACTTTCCAGCGTGTTCTTCCTTTTTATGGTCGAACACTTTCCGTAAGACGAGCTCTCCTACTTGAAACCTTCGAGTTTTGATCTTGGAATCGTAGTAGCGAGCTGCGGCTTGTTGGTAGTTCTGGATTCGAGCTAGTGCGAGGTTCCTCCTTTCGTCGACCAGATCGAGCTCGTCAGTTATCATCTTGTTGTTAAGTTCCTCTTTCCGTGGGCATTCTTCTTTGCGGATGCTTGACACGAGGATTTCGGCTGGTACTACCGCCTCGATTACATAAGCCAGTGAGAAGGGAGTCTCACCGGTGGATTTGCGGGGGGGTAGTCCGATAGGCCCAGAGTACGGCTGGGAGCTCGTCGCTCTAGGTCGTTTTGCACTCATTGAG
Source organism: Orychophragmus violaceus (assembly GCA_030180135.1). Taxonomy (NCBI): domain Eukaryota; kingdom Viridiplantae; phylum Streptophyta; class Magnoliopsida; order Brassicales; family Brassicaceae; genus Orychophragmus; species Orychophragmus violaceus. Next base: position 25,566,913 of record CM058230.1, on the reverse strand, counting down.
TCTTTTCTTAAGGCTGTTCATGATCGCCTTGTTGGCTGCCTCTGCCAGTCCGTTCCCTTGAGGATAACGGGGCGTTGAGTAAGTCAACTTTATGTTCCAAGTTCTACCGAACTCTTTGAACGTGTTTGATATGAACTGAGGTCCGTTATCAGTGAAGATCTCTTGGGGTAGCCCATGTCGGCAAACGATGTTTCGCTAGACGAACTCCTTAACGTGAACGTCTTTGACCTTTTGGTACGACTCTGCTTCAATCCATTTGGTGAAGTAGTCCATCATTACCAATAAGTGTGTGGTTTTCTTTTTGCCGGATGCGACTAGGGGCCCCACGATGTCCATTCCCCATCGCATGAATGGGTATGGCGATGAGATAGAGGAGAGTTTCTACGATGCTTGGTGGATAATCGGGGCATGATTTTGGCACTTGTCGCATTTGTTGGAGAAGGACTCGCATTCGGTGGCCATTGTTGGCCAGAAATAACCTTGCCTTTTGATTCGCACGGCCAGGGTTCGTCCTCCGGAATGGCTTCCGCAGGATCCGTCATGGGCCTGCGTGATCACGGCCAGGGCTTGCCTTTTGTCGAGGCATTTGAGGTAAGGTCCGGAGAGACTCTTTTTAAAGAGCTCTCCTTGTGTGACGCAGTACCTTGCACTTTGTGCTTTGAGTTTCCGTGCCTCCCATTTGTCGTCGGGTACTTTGCCATTTGTAATGTATCGAATGATCGGAGTTCTCCAATCTTTGTCATTGTTAGGCTCGGGTCCCTGACTAGCGGATGCAGCTTGGATTGGTCCATCGGGGACGTTCGCGATGTACACGACATTTCTCGGATCAGGATCATCATCAATTTCGATGATGTCGCGATTGGTGTCCTTGGGACATTCTTTGTGCTCGACATCGTCCTTTATGGCAGGCTCGTCCTCTTTCAAGGATAGAGCTTTTAGGGCTATGTCGATTCTTGGTTTCTCGATCCCCTCGACTGGTATGATCCTTTTGAGGTTAGGATCTGATGTCGACGCTAATGCGGCTAGGGCATCGGCTGCGGTGTTTTCCCCTCGCGGGATCCGTGTCGGATCGAAGAATTCGATCTGTTTGGCGAGCGTATGGACTACCTGTAGGTATGCTTCCATGCGTTCGTCTTTAGCCTCGTAGTCGCCATGATATTGGCTCGTGACCAATTGGGAGTCGCTGAAGGTGTCTACTTCTCGGGCTCCTATCGCTATTGCTAGTCTAAGCCCGGCTATTAACGCTTCATATTCTGCTTCGTTGTTTGATGCGGCGAAGCCCAGTCTGAAAGACTGTTCCAGTACTTCGCCAGTGGGGGAGACCAGTTTTACTCCGACTCCTGATCCTTGCCTCGAGGACGCTCCATCGACATAGAGTTTCCATTTCTTGGCGGAGGTCGGGTCGAGTTCTATGGTCGGGGGGAGCTCGATTATGAAATCCGCCAGCACTTGCGCTTTTAGACACGTCCGAGCTTTATATTCTATGTCATACTCGCTGAGTTCGATAGCCCATTTGACCAGTCGACCCGACTAGCTTGGTCTATGAAGGATGGTTCTCAGTGGCTGAGAGGTCATCACTATAATTGAGTGCGATTGGAAGTACGGTCGGAGTTTCCGAGCCGATGTGACTAACGCTAAGGCGAGCTTTTCCATGGCGGGGTACCTGGTTTCAGCATCGATTAAGGTCTTACTGATGTAATACACCGGCCGTTGTTCGTTTTGTTCTTCGCGAACCAGGACTCCACTTACTGATGCCGCAGAAACAGCTAGGTAGAGGTAGAGGGGTTCCCCTTCTATTGGTTTCGCTAGTATGGGCGGTTCGCTTAAGTAAGCTTTGAGCTGGCTGAACGCTTCTTCGCACTTTTCGTCCCAGAGGAACTTCTTGTTCGCTTTGAGCAAGTGATAGAAGGGTAGACATTTATCGGTCGACCTTGAGATGAAACGGTTCAGAGCAGCTATTTTGCCAGTCAGGCGCTGGACTTCTCGCTGTTGGGAATGTCCTGAAATCTATTGTACTTGCTCTTAAGTGAAAGTCGTACTGTCGAGATGAGACAATCATATGACACTGGGAAGTCGTAATGCTTTGCTAGAAGCCACTTATGATCAATGAGTTGAGAACTCATTGCTAGTGTTATATGATCCTACAGGGTCACACACCTAAGCAAACTGGACGTAGTATATGAGGTTGATCATTAATGTAATGATCGGGTGAATGCATATTTGATATGCATTCAATACCAAGTTTCTGGACAGTGTCGATCGACACAATAAGTGTGTCGGTCGACACAGATCGACAGTGTCGATCGACACAGAGAGTGTGTCGGTCGACACGACTCGCGGATTACCAGATTAATTCGGTTTAATCGTTGGTTAATTCCGTTGTGGTTTAAGTCGACATATATAAGATATATGGTCGACCTAAACTCGATCGAAAACCTAATTCACAGCCACCAGAACTTGAACAGAAACCTCTGAAGAGATTGGATCTCTACAGGCACTAGCATCCCTCCTGTCCAGTTCGTGTGCGTGTGGATACCGGTAGAGGCGCAGCATTTGAGGCGCTCTAGATCTCGATTATCTGCAAATCTTCCGCTGCTAATAACCAGGTAATTCTGAGATCCTAATGATTCCATTACATGAACCCTAGATCCTAGGCTTGGAATTCAGACCAGGGTTGCCTAATTGGATTAGGAACTGCTAGAAATTCCTTCAGTGGTATCAGAGCTTTAGGGTTCCATTGAATCTGTAGCATGTTGATTAGATTGGATGAATCTGAATCTGTGTATGGTTGATACAAACTTGCTAAAATTCGTTTTCATGAAAATCTAGTTTTTAGGTTTTTTGCTTGAAAAACGATTAGGGTTTATCGCCCTGTGTCGATCGACACCAATTCGGTATCGGTCGACACAGAAGGATAACCCGAATAAAATTGTTTTCGCCTAGTGTCGATCGACACAAGAGTTGTGTCGGTCGACACCAACCTCGCGAAATTGATAAATTGGTTCAATTGGATTGGACCGGTTATCGAGCTTGGTTAATGATGGTTGAAAACTGTGAATGATTTAATTGCGATTGGTTTGATAAGGTTGGTATCGACCGATGCTAGTGTAGCATCGATCGACACTGACCGGTATTCAAAACCGGATCAATTGGATTGATCGGTTATCGCGGATTGTTTTGGTTATTCTGCATCGATCGACACCGAAGTAGTGTCGGTCGACATAAGATTCGATGATTTAGGTTATGGAACCTGAAATCACAGAACCAAAGCAAGATAAATCAATGAATTAGATGAATTAAAACATAATAAAACTGAACGTTTTATATGGTTTCGTTTCTCAACCAAATATCAAGTGATACTTGATGTCTTTTCAATCTTGTCAACTGTCAAGACCCATTTAATTGTGCGATAGACTTGCAGTGCAAGATGTCCACAATTTCATGAGTAAGACAGAGGTAATCGTGTTGATGGATTTGCAGTGCAAGACATCAACAATTACATGACTGAAGAGATTGGTTTACTTGACTGGGCCATCAAAATCGTTTTGGGCTCAGAGACATCAGGTGGATTGGGCATGAGATGTCGATTCACAACCAAGAGTTATATTGGATATAACTAGCAAAGTTGTTGCTTACCTAGATAACTAAAATTTGGGTGATAGCCAGTGGCTCACTCAAGTTTAGTGAAGTATGGGCCTTGGATCATTATATTCATTTGAGGAAACATTGTTTGAATATAATGCGAGTTTTCTTAATAGTTAAGACTTCTCATTTCTTGAACATCATAACTAAACCTCCCTTGTTTTTCCAGCTATGTCTAGCACAAACCATCGTAACAATTTCTCCCTGCGATCCGTCCTTGAGAAGGACAAGTTAAATGGATCAAACTTTCTTGAATGGTATCGGAACTTGAGAATTGTTCTCAAACAGGAGAAAAAGGACTATGTCCTTGAGAAAGTTCTCCCCAAGAAGTACCGAGCCAATGCCTGGCAGTCAGATAAGGATGCTTGGGATAAGCATTCCAATGATGCGGTGGATGTGAATTGTCTCATGTTGGCTACCATGAACTCAGAATTGCAGAAGCAATATGAGTACGTGGAGTCGCCAATACAGATGATCACTGGCCTGAAAAGTATGTTTCAGGAGCAGGCACGAACTCAGAGATACCAGATGGTTAGATCTCTGATTGAGTGCAAGCTACCAAAGGGCGAACCAGTTAGTCCTCATGTCATTAAGATGATGGGTTATATTGATAACATGGGGAAACTGGATTGTCCCTTTAGTCAAGAGTTGGCTACTGAAATCATTCTGCAGTCACTGCCGTCAAGCTATGATCAATTTGTTATGAACTATAACATGAACAACTTGACGAAGACGTTGACTGAATTGCATGGGATGCTTAAGACTGCTGAACCTAACATCAAGAAGGACACCCCAAATGTCCTTATGGTACAAAAGGGTAAAAAGTTTAAGAAACTTGGTAAGAACAAAGGTGATGGCAAGACGAGCTCGATTGTGAATCCAAGCGAGTCTGGCCATGTTCCTAAGGTTAAAACCAGTCCTTCTGAAGATGTTAAGTGCCGTTATTGTAATGGTTATGGGCATTTGAAAAGAAACTGCAATAAATTCTTGGAAGATTATGAGAAGCTGAAGAAGACGTACGAGACTTCTTCTTCAGGTATTATGTTATAGAAGTAATGTTACTTCCTATAGTCCTACTTATTGGGTATTGGATACCAGGTGTGGTACTCATATTTTGTGAAAATGTGCAGGGCCTGAGCAAAAGTAGGACTATGGAGAAAGGACAAGTGGACCTATGAGTGGGAATGGAGCAAGAGTTGCTGCATTAACCGTAGGAGTATTTCATTTGTTTTTCCTTTTATGGCATGTTTTGAACTTAAAACTGCTACTATGTACCTGCTATGAGCAGAAAGATTATTTCTATTCCTCGTTTGGATATGGAAGGATATCAGTTTTCAAGTTAAGAATAAGTGTTATTCATTTGATTACAGTGATATATTTTATAGTAGCAATCCATTAGAGAATGGACTTTATGTTCTAAACAAGAATGTGCCTAACAATAACATTAATACCAAGAGATTCAAGTCAAATGATACGAATCAAACTTCTCTCTGGCATTGTCATTTTGGACCACATAAATGAGAAATAGATTCAGAAACTCCATAGTGATGGGCTTTTTGGGCTCATCTGATTATGAATCATAATGAGTAAAATGAATCTAGTTTATTGGGTAAAATGACAAAGGCCCTTTTCGACAAAAGGTAGTGTCGATCGACACAAACGGTGCGTCGGTCGATACAGGTTGCGAACGAACAAAATGAAAGGGCCAGAGGCTTATTGGGCTTTATACATACGTATGTATATGGGCCAATGAGCACTAGTGCTAGAGGAAACTTTCAGTACTTCATTACCTTTACTGATATTTTCAGTAGGTACGGTTATGTCTTATTTATAAGACATAAGTTAGAATCTTTGAAAGGTTCAAAGAGTTCCAAAAGGAAGTACAAAATCAATTTGGCAAAGGTATTAAAACTCTACGATGAGATCATGGAGGTGAATACTTAAGTCAAGAATTTAGTAATCATCTGAGAGATTTTGAAAGTGTTTCACAATTCATTCCTCCTGAATCGGACTTTATTAGATATGGTTCGATCAATGATGAGTCACTTAGATCTTCCATTATCCTTCTAAGAATACGCTCTAGAAAAGTCTGAGTTTACATTAAATAGAGTTCCATCAAAATCAGTTACAGAGATACCACATGAGATGTGGAATGGAAATGTTTCTGATTTATCCATCATGGTGATTTGGAGTTGCGAGACTTATATAAAACTTTTAATCTCTGATAAGCTCACACCCAAATATGATAAGTGCTACTTCATTGGTTGTCCTAACAAAACCAAGGCATGTTACTTTTACAACCAGTTCGAGAACAAATTGTTTGTTGCTCGGAACTATGTTCTCTTAAGAAAGACTTTCTTTCCAAGAAGAACAGTGGGAGTAAAAGTACAACTCGAAGAAATTCGAAAGTCACAGGAGACTGCTCAACCTCATGAGGAAGAGCAGCAGTTGGATCTACAAAGAGTTTTAGAACCTGCACCTGTGGTGCCTAAAGTTTATAAAGGATCTGGTGAATGTATATTCGATGTACATTCAAATGCGAGTTTCTGAAGAAGTGTCGATCGACACAAACGTTGTATCGATCGACACAGATCGCGAACCAAAATATTTTGGTTTATGACTCAATTAACTACGGTTTAAATCTTGGTTAATTAGGTCGTGGTAAAAGTATACATATGAGATATGTGTGCGCGACTTTTACAGGAAACTGAAGCTCGCAGATCCGAAAGGATCCGTCACGAACCCGAGAAATGTGGATTTCTCGTAACCAATTGCCGTGATCTACTGATCATTGAAAGTGACGGGCCTGCGGATTTTGAAGAAGCAATGATGGGCCTTGACTCCGAAAATGGCTGAAAGCCGCTGAATCCGAAATGGGATCCATGTCGCAGAACCAAGTATGACTTGGGTTGATTTACCCGATGGTGTAGAAGCCATTGTGAGTAAATGGATTTTCAAGAAGAAAAAGATGACATGGATGGTTATATTCAAATATAAAAGCTAGGTTGGTGAAAAAAAAAGGTTTCAAGCAAATTAATGGTGTTGACTATGAAGAAACCTATTCCCCAGTCAACATGCTTAAAGTCCATTCGGATTCTCCTAGCAACCGCCACTCATAATGATTATGAGATATGTCAGATGGATGTGAAAACAGTTTTCCTTAATGGAATTCTGGAAAGGGATGTGTACATGACACAACCTGAAGTTTTCATTGATCCTAATGAAGCTAGGAAGATATGCAAGCTTCACCGATCCATTTATGGATTGAAGCAAGCATCTCGGAGTTGGAATCTTCGTTTTGATAAAGCAGTCAAAAGGTTTGACTTCGTCATTAATGAAGAGGAACCGTATGTTTACAAGAGGACTAGTGGGAGCGCAGTTTCATTTCTGGTATTGTATGTTGATAACATACTACTTCTCGGAAATGAAATCCCATTGTTTCAGTCTGTTAAGACTTAACTCGAAAGTTGTGTTTTTCTATAATAAATATGTGAGAAACCGTGTACATTCTTGGAATAAGAATCTATAGAGATAGATTGAATAAGCCAATTGGATTGTGTCAAGATACTTATGGTGATAAGGTCTTGCACAGGTCCAATATGCAGGATTCCAAGAAGGGCCTTGTGCAAATGACTCTTGGTATTACTCTTAGCAAGACGCAGTGTCTTTCGACACATGCTGAGAAAGAGCGAATGAGGATCAGATTACTGCTAAAGGCATTAGATGTCTTAAGATGTGATCTTAATTTTAGTGGGAGTTGTTGTTGTTGATTTTAGTTATGATATGATGTTCGTATAAACATAATTTGATTATGTTATTGAAATTTGACATCTGTATTATTTAATAATGGTTATTAAATAATAGTCCCAAAGTAACTTATGACATTTTATAGGTCATCAAGTATGTGACTTGATCATGAAACCCTATAGATAATAAATGACATAAATTATGTTGGTCCCTGGTCAAGGTTGTTAAAGTGGGACATTAACAACCACATGAGACTAGTATGTGAGGTGACTGATGACTAAGTTTCATGGAGTCATTAATAAGAGTATTAAAGTCAATCACATAGATATGTGTTGGAGAACACAGAATCGGACATGACCCACTGATGAGAACTCTACGAGATAGTTATATAAGTGTCATGAGAGTTTTCATTACGACTATAGAGTATAGTCCTTAAACCTGAGTTCATCATGTTTTCTTACATGTGAATTGGTCCGCTTTAACCTTGTCAAACGTCAGCCGTAACTGGTGACTATAAAGGCATTGATTGGGCGTATCATGAAGCGTGTGAAGAAACAGGGATGGAACAAGATGGGATTTGTCCCTCCTATATAACAAGAGATAAATATCTCAGGGCCCATCGAAGATTTGATACTGAGAAATGTGTGGCCACACTCAAACGAGGTGATTGTCAGTCGTTTGTCTTGTCAGTATAAATCGGAGTTCGATGAACATGATCTTGGCTAAATAAGGGTGACACAGATCTTGCCTTATGCCAGATCGAGATATAGTGACGAAAGGATTAAAGGAATAGATGATTCCAGTACAAGTGGGAGATTGTTGGGAATGTCCTGAAATCTATTGTACTTGCTCTTAAGTGAAAGTCGTACTGTCGAGATGAGACAATCATATGACACTGGGAAGTCGTAATGCTTTGCTAGAAGCCACTTATGATCAATGAGTTGAGAACCCATTGCTAGTGTTATATGATCCTACAAGGTCACACACCTAAGCAAACTGGACGTAGTATATGAGGTTGATCATTAATGTAATGATCGGGTGAATGCATATTTGATATGCATTCAATACCAAGTTTCTGGAAAGTGTCGATCGACACAATAAGTGTGTCGGTCGACACAGATCGACAGTGTCGATCGACACAGAGAGTGTGTCGGCCGACACGACTCGCGGATTACCAGATTAATTCGGTTTAATCGTTGGTTAATTCCGTTGTGGTTTAAGTCGACATATATAAGATATATGGTCGACCTAAACTCGATCGAAAACCTAATTCACAGCCACCAGAACTTGAACAGAAACCTCTGAAGAGATTGGATCTCTACAGGCACTAGCATCCCTCCTGTCCAGTTCGTGTGCGTGTGGATACCGGTAGAGGCGCAGCATTTGAGGCGCTCTAGATCTCGATTATCTGCAAATCTTCCGCTGCTAATAACCAGGTAATTCTGAGATCCTAATGATTCAATTACATGATCCCTAGATCCTAGGCTTGGAATTCAGACCAGGGTTGCCTAATTAGATTAGGAACTGCTAGAAATTCCTTCACTCGCATTATTCTAGGAGATTTCATCTCTATAAACGTTGCGATCTGTTTGGGGTTCGCTTCGATCCCTCTTTCGGTCACTAGGTAACCAATGAATTCTCCCGAGGGGACCCTGAAGGTACGCTTTGTTGGGTTGAGTTTCATCCCGTATTTATTGAGAATGATAAGCATTCTCTTAGTTGGGGGATGTTATCCTCATACCTGGAAGATTTGACCAGCATATCGTCGATGTTGACTTCCATGGTTTTACCAAGGAGTCTTGAAAACATCTTGTTGACGAGGCGTTGGTAAGTTGCTCCTGCGTTTTTAGTCCAAAGGGCATGACTTTGTAGCAGTACGTGCCTCGATCAGTTATGAACGAAGTCTTTTCTTGGTCCTCGGGGTTCATTAATATTTGATTGTACCCTGAGAAAGCGTCCATGAAGGATAGTAGCTGGTGTCCAGCGGTAGCTTCGACCAGTCGGTCGATGTGCGGAAGTGGGAAGCTGTCCTTTGGACATGCTTTGTTGAGATCTGTGAAATCTACACAGACTCTCCACTTCTCGTTCTTTTTCTTGACCACTACGGGATTCGCAAGCCAGTCGGGGTACTTGACCTCTCTGATCGATCCGATTTTTAATAACCGATCGACTTCGTCGTTGACGGCCTGAGCTCGTTCCGGGCCTAGTTTTCAGCGCTTTTGTCTTACCGGTTTGTAGGTTGGGTCGACATTCATCTCGTGCCTGGTTACGTCAATGTTGATCCCTTTCATGTCTGCTGAAGACCAGGCAAAGGAGTCGACAATCTTTTTAAGGAAAGAAACCAATTCGTTTTTGACTGGCTCTGATAGGTTGATTCCAATGCCAACAAGTCTCTCGGGATGAGCATCGTCTATGCAAACTTGAGTCGTGAGGTCCTTTGGGGGTCCTATTTGACATGGGTCGTTCGACCTTTTGGTATGCATGGTGGCGAGCTCCTCCTCTTTCTGTAATTGCTACGCGGGAGATTTCTCAATCTGCTTGTATCCATTCATATAGCAATGGCGGGAAATCTTTTGACTTCCGTACACGGTTTTTATTCCTTTGGGAGTTGGGAATTTTACGCATTGATGGTAGGTCGATGGTATTGCTTTCATGTCGTATATCCATGGTCGACCTAGAATTGCGTTATAGGGAGTGGCCGATCCACTATGACGAACTCTGTCATTCTTCGAACTCCTCCAGCTATTACTGGGGCGAAGACAGAGCCCATTGAGTACGTTGTTTCGCCAGCGAACCCTACTAGTGGTGTCTTTTCTTCCACGATCTCGGAGTCGTTGAACTCCATCTTTTTGAACGCATCGTAAAAGAGGACATCCACCAAACTTCCTGTGTCGATCATTATCCTTGAGAGTTCAACATCTCCCACTACTAGACAAACGAGGAGAGCGTCGTCATGTGGTTTGTCGATATTACTTGTCTCGCTCTCGTGGAAAATGATTTCGTGGTCCGGACCTAACATTGGGATTTTCCCCCTTTTGTCGGTCTCGACTCTTCTTTGAAGAGCTTTGATTGAATTGACCGAGTCTCGGCAAATCTTGGAGCCACCGAAGATGAAGTCAATTCGTTTAGGGGGTATAGCTCGTACACCCCCCCCCCCCCCCGCCCGCGCAGAGACGAGGGAGATTGATTCGTGAACGTAAACTCTTAAAGGGAGCCGAAGGTGGAGATAACGCCGAACCTTCCGGGGTGACGCTCAAGCTGAGCTCGCCAATAATAAACTCGACTCGCTTTCGCGACCCCTGAGGGAGTGTTTCGGGAGATTCCGGCTCCTTAGACCGTTCTCGTTTATTTTGAGATGGCTTCTTAGTGTTTGACTCTTTGGTCTGTTTGCTTTCTTTTTTGTCGGATGGAGTTTCCTCCTCGACTTCTGATTCTTGTTTGCTTTCGGACTCTCGCTTCTGGGCCTCGGCTTTAGCTCGAGTATAGCAATCTTCAGTCGAGTGCCCTCTTTTGTTGTGAAAATCACAGAATTTTTCCTTGTCGAACTCGAATTTCTTCGAGCTCTTCGGGCTCTCGACTGCATTGGCGTTTCCTGATTTTCGGGAATCCTTTTTTGAGTTTGAGTTCTGTGAGCCCGACGGTCGATGCTTTTCTCTGAGGGCCGTAGTTTCGTCCTCGAGGCGAGCGAAGGCCGATGCGCGATGAAGGGCATCATCGAGTGTTTGTGGTTCGCGGACCGTTATTTCCTCGCGGAATCTGGTGGAAAACCATAGTCCGCGTCTCAATGCTTCTATAGCTACTTCGTCTCGCGGGTTTGCGATTTTGGATTTTATTTCCTTAAATCGGTCGATGTACGAGCGAAGCGACTTGTAAGGTTTCTGAGAGACGCCAAATAGAGCTGCCTCAGTAGTCTTTTACTCGATAAAGACAAAATATTGTTTGAGGAAAGCCGTCATGAAATGGGTGATGTTGTCGATGGACCTTTCTTCCAGTCCGGCAAACCATTCTAGGGCGGAGCCCGATAGGTTTTCGGCGAAGAGTCTGCAGAAAGCCGACTCTCTCTCCTCGTCGGTAAGGTATACCCTTGCCTTGCTAGTCGGAACGCCCTGATATGGGCTTTCGGGAACTCCGAAAACTTTGTTTTCTTTATTTCCCGGATTCGTGCAAAGGCGATCCGGTCTGTGAACGGCGTTTGTCGCGTTTCTTCGATTACTCGATCGATGTCGGGAGCCGCGCTTGTCGCCATGTGAACTTTGGAGCTCAGACTGACGAACTGAGCCTTAGCTTGTTCAATATACTGTCTAAGCATATCGTGTTCATCGCCTGTCGTAGGCGCGAACTGGGCTTGTGCTTGATTGGACGTTTGTCCAGGGAAAACAGGGTCGAGAAGATCGATTGCTGGAAACGATCCCGTCTGGTCGACCTGCAGCGTTCGGAACTGTACCGTATTTGATCCGTTAGGATGTCTCGAGCTCGAGGCGAAAGCGGAGTCTCCTAGTTGCCTCAGTCGGATATTCTAACTATTCGGGAAAGGTGGTAGCCCGGGTAATGGTCGGTTTCTCGATCCGGTTGGATCTGTGACCATTGAATTCGAACCGAATGGGGTTGGAGTCACGATGGGCGTCATTATAGGGCGGAAGCCGCTACTTGACGTATTGGCGAAATTTCCCGACGCTCCTGGTGGAGTTACTACCCGGGAGAAGTCCAAGCGTGTACACGGTGGAGGACTTATGGGGGTTCGTGGATCGTGTGTTGATCTACCCCCCTGGTTTTGGCTAGCGAGCTCTTCAAGACGGGTGTTAATGCGCCTTTCCTGTTCATCGAGCTGCGCGGCCAGAGAGCGGTTCGCGATCTCTTGGGCCCGTGCGCTTACCTCGTTGTTTCTCGTTCGGTTTACCAACAGGCTTAACATCAAACGGATTTCAGCGAGATCATCTGGGCCTTGTCGCTGTGGAGCATAGGGCAGTGGTGAATTAGGTCTGGTTGTTCCAGATCCACCTCCTGAAGCGGGGGCGGAAATGAAATCATTCCTCATCCATACCCAGTTTCTGCTCGGATCATTAGTTCCTGACAAAACATTTGTCGGAGTCTGGCTCGTCGCGACCGGGCCGGTTGGTGCTGAAGTCGTGGAGACTGAGGCAGAGCTCGTCAACACGCCATCAGTCTGACCCGTGATTCTTCCGGTGGTGTTCTGAGGAACGTTGTCAACCGATTGAGGGTGGTCGACTGGTGGTGTGGCGCTGGGGGGGCCAGATTGGTCGGGATTCATCTCGATCTATCGGATCTAGGATCTGATTCTTAAGACAGGAAAAACTATAGATAGTCCCCATAGTCGGCGCCAAATGTGAGATCCTAGATTCACACTAAGAATTTGTATTCGTGGATTTGGACTTTTTGGTATAGAAATGGTATAGTTTCCTATGAATCAAAGACTTTATTGAGATCGATCGTCGAGATAGAACAAACACAGTCGAAAAGAGAGTACAAAGATTTATGATCGAGCTATCTAGTCGAAGTGTTCTAAGCTAGGGTTGGAATGTCTTGAATGAATCGCCACTTCTTCCATAAATAGTCTCGACTTTGATCTTCTTGTTCCGATCTTTCGGCCTCGCCATCATAACGATCTCCGAGATTTGCGTGGATCAGTTGAACTGACGAGGGCCGAGTTGCTCTATCTCCACGTCGTCTCCTGACGAGCCCGAGCTCGATTTCTTCTTGCTTCAGCATCGCTTGGGCCTCGTCAAGGCGTCATTCGCTTAGGCCCAACTGAGGAAGACGGCTGATCTCTCTCTATCTTGATTCTGGAGCAGGCTCATTAATATGGGCCTTTGCTTTATTTGTTAATGGGCCAGATTTCCTAGGGGGAAATCCAGTACCAACAATAACCTCGAGTCATCCGAACAGCCTGCGAGCCCCCTCCCTCATGACTCACTACTGCCGAACGCATCTACCAAACCTACCGCCGCGTCGGCACACATGAAGATGTCAACGGTTAACACTCCGCTCAATCAGGTTAGGACAACTGACATACACAAAGACGTCGAGCTGACAAATGAGACCCTGGACATTCAAACCCCAAACCACCAAGACGTCTCCTCTCTCATAAAGATCATGATGGCATTGATAGGTCAAATCTTATCCCTATTTCTAACTGCAAGTGTACAACGTCGAAGTTGTAATATCTAGGGTATTGAATCCACAGAGACTTAAGTTTTACGCGATAGATTATATGTAATTGAATTAAACTAAGCAGAATAGATTGTAAGCAGTAAACATCAGGTAATTAAACGGTGTGAGATCAATAAGAGAAAATGTCAGGTTCAGGGAAGTTCTCAGGAAATCAGGAATATAAATCAACCAATTAACATGATTCAAGTATCGATGTTCTAGAACTAGAATCACTAACATATAACAAACCAACTCTCGCTGCGAATGCTAACTATGTATAACAACCTAGAAAACCAAATCTCTTTGCGAATTCTAGAGTTCTAAACATGCATTTAATCCCGGTTTGTTCGTTCACAATTTCTCTAGAACAAATCTGTTTGCGAATAGGTTAATTGCTCACCTAAGTGAAGGAATTTCTAGCAGTTCTAATCAGGATTAGCAACCCTAGTCTAAATTCCGAGCCTAGGATCTAAGGTTCAAGTAATTGATATCGAATTGCATCGATCGATGCACTATCGTGAATGATATAACTGGTTAATCCGCGAGTTGCATCGATCGATGCACTATCTGCAACGATCGACACTGCCCCAAAATATTGATATCGAATGCATATCAAATATGCATTCTCTGGATCATTACATTAATGATCAACTTCGTCTTTAACGCCCAATTTGCTTAGGTGTGTGACCCTGTAGGATCATATAACATTAGCAATGAGTTCTAAACTCATTGATCATAAGTGGCTTCTAGCAAAGCGTTATGACTACCTAGTGTTATGTGATTGTCTCATCTCGACTATACGACTTTCACTTAGAGCAAGTACAATAGATTTCAGGACATTCCCAACAATCTCCCACTTGTACTGGAATCATCTATTCCTTTAATCACTTTGTAGCTATTTCTCAATCTAGCATAAGGCAAGAACTGTGTCATCCTTATTAAGCTAGATCACGTTTATCGAATCCCGATTTGTACTGATAAAACAAACGACTGACAATCACCTCGTTTGAGCGCGGCCACGCATTTCCAGTATCAAATCTTCGATAGGCCCAGAGATATTTAACTCCTGTTATATAGAAGGTACAAATCCCATCTTGTTCCATCCATGTCTCTTTTATATCTCATGATACGCCTAATCAGTGTCTTTATGATCACCAGTTACGGCTGACGTTTGACAAAGTCAAGACGAACCAATCCATAGAAGAGAGGACATGATGAACTTAGGTCTAAGGACTACACTCTTTAGTCGTAATGAGAAACTCTTATGACACTCATATAACATCTTGTAGAGTTCTCATTAACGAGTCAAGTCCGATCATGTGTTCTCTAACACATATCTATGTGATTGACTTTAATACGCTTATTAAATGACTCCATGAAACATAGTCATCAGTCACCTCACATACTAGTCTCACGTGGTTGTTAATGTCCCATTTTAACAAGCTCGACCAGGGACCATTCATAATTTATGTCATTTGTTTCTTATAGGGTTTCATGATCAAGTCACATACTTGATGACCTATAAAATGTCATAAATTACTTTGGGACAATTATTTAATAACACAATTAAATAATGCTGAAACAATTTCATTAAAATAACATAACCAAATTATGTTTTACGAACATCAAGTCATAACTAAAAACCAAATATAACTCCCACTGAAAACAAGATCATATCTTAAGAAATCTAATGCCTACAGCAGCAGTGTGAAACTCATGCTTAGGCCTTGGGAGGGGCTTGGTCAGTGGATCAGCGACATTCTCATCCGTCGGGACTCTGCTGATCTTCACATCTCCTCTATTCACAATATCACGGATAAGGTGATATCTCCTTTCTATGTGTTTGGATTTCTGGTGTGATCTAGGTTCCTTTGCTTGCGCCAATGGCTCCATTGTTGTCACAATACAAAGCCACTGGCTCAGAAATACTAGGAATCACACCAAGTTCAGTGATGAACTTCTTGATCCAAACAACCTCCTTTGCCGCTTCAGAAGCAGCGAGGTACTCAGCTTTGGTTGTGGAATCTGCTACAGTGTCCTGCTTGGAACTCTTCCAGCTGACTGCACCGCCATTCAGGCAGAAGATGTAACCAGATTGCGATCGGAAATCATCTTTGTCTGTCTGAAAACTTGCGTCTGTGTAACCACTTACTACCAGCTCATCACTTCCTCCATACACCAAGAATTTATCTTTAGTATTTCTCAAATACTTCAGAATATTCTTGACTGCTGTCCAGTGACTTTCACCTGGATCCGATTGGTATCTACTCGTCATGCTTAAAGCACAAGCAACATCTGGACGAGTACAGAGCATGGCATACATGATGGATCCCAACGCCGAGGCATAGGGAATCCGACTCATGCGATCTCGCTCAGCAGGTGTCTCAGGACACTGCTTCTTGCTGAGACTTATGCCATAAGACATTGGTATGAAGCCTTTCTTGGAATCTTGCATTCTGAACCTGTGTAAGACTTTATCGATATAAGTGTCTTGACACAGTCCAATCAACTTGTTTAATCTATCTCTATAGATTCTTATTCCAAGAATATACGCGGCTTCTCCCATGTCTTTCATTGAAAAACAACTTCCGAGCCAAGTCTTAACAGACTGTAACAACGGAACGTCATTTCCGAGAAGAAGTATGTCATCTACATACAACACGAGAAATGCAACTGTGCTCCCACTAGTCTTCTTGTAAACACATGGTTCTTCTTCGCTTCTGATAAAATCAAACTTTTTGACTGCTTCATCAAAACGAAGATTCCAACTCCGAGATGCTTGCTTCAATCCATAAATGGATCGATGAAGCTTGCATACTTTCCCAGCTGTATTTGGATCGATGAAACCTTCGGGTTGTGTCATGTACACATCCTCTTCCAGAATTCCATTAAGGAAAGCTGTTTTCACGTCCATCTGCCAGATCTCATAGTCATAATGAGCTGCTGTTCCTAGGAGAATCCGAATGGATTTAAGCATGGCGACCGGGGAATAAGTTTCTTCATAGTCAATACCATGAATTTGTTTGAAACCTTTTGCCACCAGCCTTGCTTTATATATCTGAATATTTCCATCCACATCAATTTTCTTCTTGAAAATCCATTTACACTCAATGGGTCTTGCACCATCGGGTAAATCAACCAAAGTCCATACTTGGTTTTGTGACATGGATCCCATTTCGGATTCAGCGGCTTTCAGCCACTTTTCGGAGTCAGGGCTCATCATCGCTTCTTCAAAATTCGCTGGCTCGTCACTGTCAATGATCAACAAATCATGACAATTGGTTACGAGAAATCCATATCTCTCGGGTTCGTGACGGATCCTTTCGGATCGGCGAATTTCAGGCTCCACAGGCGCCGTCTCTACAACTCTTTGTAGATCCAACTGTTGCTCTTCCTCTACGGGTTGAGCATTTTCCTGCGGTTCTCGAACTTCTTCGAGTTGTACTTTACTCCCACTGTTTCTCTTGGAAAGAAATTCTCTCTCAAGAAAGACGCAGTTCCGAGCAACAAACACTTTGTTCTCGGATTGGTTGTAAAAGTAATATGCCTTGGTTTCCTTAGGATAACCAACGAAGTAGCATTTATCAGATTTGGGTTCGAGCTTATCTGTAATTAATCTCTTAACATAAGCTTCACAACCCCAAATCTTCAGGAAAGACACATTCGGAACATTTCCAGTCCACATCTCATGTGGTGTCTTTGCAACTGATTTTGACGGAACCCTATTAAGTGTAAACGCAGACGTTTCTAGAGCGTATCCCCAAAAGGATAATGGAAGAGTTGAGAGACTCATCATTGATCGAACCATATCTAATAAAGTCCGATTCCTCCTTTCAGACACGCCATTCCATTGTGGTGTTCCAGGAGGAGTGAGTTGTGAAACAATTCCACAATATCTCAAATGATCACTAAATTCTTGGCTTAAGTATTCTCCTCCACGATCTGATCGAAGAGCCTTAATACTTTTGCCAAGTTGATTTTGTACTTCATTTTGGAATTCTTTGAACTTTTCAAAGGATTCCGACTTGTGTCTCATTAAATAGACATAGCCATACCTGCTGAAATCATCAGTGAAGGTAATGAAGTATCAAAAATTTCCTCTAGCACTTGTGCTCATTGGGCCGCATACATCCGTATGTATAAGGCCCAATAGGTCACTTGCCCTTTCATTTTGTTTGTTGAAAGGGTCCTTTGCCATTTTTCCTAATAAACAAGATTCACATTTCTCACATGATTCATAATCAAATGAGCCCAAAAGCCCATCACTATGGAGCTTTTGAATCCGTTTCTCGTTTATGTGGCCCAAACGACAATGCCATAGAAAAGTCTGATTCGTGTCATTTGATTTGAATCTCTTGGTGTTAATGTTATAGATTGGTGTGCTTTGGTTTAAAACATAAAGCCCATTCTCTAATGGGCTGCTACCATAAAATATATCATTGTAATCAAAAGAACAACATTTATTCTTTATTGAAAACTGATATCCTTCCATATCCAAAACAGGAATAGAAATAATATTTCTGCTTATCGCATGTACATAGTAGCAATTATTATGTTTTAACACCAAACCAGAAGGTAAAGACAAGTTATATGTTCCGACGGCTAATGCAGCAACTCTTGCCCCATTCCCCACGCGTAGGTCCACTTGTCCCTTTTCCAACGTCCTACTGTTGCTTAGGCCCTGCATATTTGTACAAATATGAGCACCACAGCCGGTATCCAATACCCAATAAGTAGAACCAGAAGTAGTAACCTTTACTTCTATAACATAAATACCTGAAGATGAAGTCTCGAAAGTCTTCTTCTTCTTCTCTTCCAAGAATTTGTTGCAATTTCTCTTCCAATGCCCAGGCTCTTTACAGTAATGGCACTTATCAGTCTCAGATGGGCCTGGCTTGGGCTTCGGGGCTGGCGCAGGCGTGTCCTGGTTCTCAACCTGGACTGCCTTGCCCTTTCCCTTGCCTTTGCCAAGTTTCTTAAACTTCTTACCCCCTTGTACCATAAGTACATTAGGAGTGCCCTTCTTGATATTAGGCTCAGCTGTCTTGAGCATGCCATGCAGTTCAGTCAACGTCTTCGTCAAGTTGTTCATGTCATAGTTCATAACAAACTGATCATAACTTGACGGCAGTGACTGCAGAATGATGTCAGTAGCCAACTCTTGGCTAATGGGACAATCTAGTCTCCACATGTTATCAATATAACCCATCATCTTAATGACATGAGGACTGACCGGACTGACCTTTGGTAGCTTGCATTCAATGAGAGATTTAACCGTTTGGTATCTCTCAGTTCGTGCTTGCTCCTGAAACATGCTTTTCAGGCTAGTAATCATCTCCACTGGCGACTCCACGTTCTCGTATTGCTTCTGCAAGTCCGAGTTCATGGTAACCAACATGAGACAATTCACATCGACCACATCATTGGAATGCTTATCCCAAGCACTCCTTTCTGCATGTGCAGCACTGGCTCTCGGTTTTTCAGGGAGAACAGTTTCCAGGACATAGTCCCTTTTCTCCTGCTTGAGAACAATTCTCAAGTTCCGATACCATTCGAGAAAATTTGATCCATTTAACTTGTCCTTCTCAAGGACGGATCGCAGGGAGAAAGAGTTATTATGAGTGTTAGTCATAGCTGAGAACAAAGAAAGGAAAAGGTTTAGTTATGATGTTCAGGAAATGAGAAATCTTAACTTTTAAGAAAACTCGCATTATATTCAAAACAATGTTTCCTCAGATGAATATAATGATCCAAGACCCATTCTTCACTAAACTTGAGTGAGCCACTGGCTATCACCCAAATTTAGCTATCTAGGTAAGCAACAACTTTGCTGGTTATATCCAATATAACTCTTGGTTGTGGATTGACATCTCATGCCCAATCCACCCGATGTCTCTGAGCCCAAAACGATTTTGATGGCCCTGTCAAGTAAACCAATCTCTTCAGTCATGTAATTGTTGATGCCTTGCACTGCAAGCCCATCAACACGATTACTTCCTGCCTTACTCATGTAATTGTTGATATCTTGCACTGCAAGCCTATCGTACAATGAAATGAGTCTTGACAGTTGACAAGATTGGAAAGACATCAAGGATTACTTGATATTTTGATTGAGGAACGGAATCATTTAAAACGTTCAGTTTTGTTATGTTTTAATTCTTATAATTAAATGATTTATCTTGCTTCGGTTCTTTGATTTTAGGTTCAATAACCTAATCATCAAATCTGATGTCGACCGACACTACTATAGTGTCGATCGATGCAGGATAACCAAAAGCAATTCGCGATAACCGATCAATCCAATTGATCCGGTTTTGAATACCGGTCAGCGTCGATCGATGCTACATTAGCATCGGTCGATGCCAACCTAATCAAACCAATCGCAATTAAATCATTCACAGAGTTCAACCATTACTAACCAAGCTCGATAACCGGTCCAATCCAATTGAACCGATTCATCAATCTCGCGAGGTTTGTGTCGACCGACACAACATTTGTGTCGATCGACACTAGGCGAAAACTGAGTTTTATTCGGGTTTTCGCCCTGTGTCGATCGATGCCGGATTGGCAACGATCGACACCATGCGAAAAACCCTAAATTTTATTCGGGCTTTCGCCCTGTGTCGATCGATGCCGGATTGGCATCGATCGACACCATGCGAAAAAGCCCTAAAACGTTTTCGAACAGAACCCTAAACTAGGTTTTGAGGAAAACGAATTTTAGCAAGTTTGTATCAACCATACACAGATTCAGATTCAACTAATCTAATCAACATGCTACATATTCAATGGAACCCTAAAGCTCTGATACCACTGAAGGAATTTCTAGCAGTTCTAATCAGGATTAGCAACCCTAGTATAAATTCCGAGCCTAGGATCTAAGGTTCAAGTAATTGAATCTATGGGATCTCAGATTTACCTGATGATTAGCAGCGGAAGATTTAAAGATAATCGAGATCACGAAGCACCTCAAACGTTGTGCCTCTACTGGTATCCACACGCACACAAACGGGACAGGAGGGATGCTAGTGCCTGTAAGAGATCTAATCTCTAGAGAGGTTTCTATCTCGTTCTGGTGGCTGTGAATTAGGTTAGCTTCAAGTTTAGGTCGACCATATATCTTATATATGTCGGCTTAAACCACAACGGAATTAACCAACGAATAAACCGTATTAATCTGGTTAATCCGCGAGTTGCATCGATCGATGCACTATCTGCAATGATCGACACTGCCCCAGAATATTGATATCGAATGCATATCAAATATGCATTCTCTGGATCATTACATTAATGATCAACCTCGTCTTTAACGCCCAATTTGCTTAGGTGTGTGACCCTGTAGGATCATATAACATTAGCAATGAGTTCTAAACTCATTGATCATAAGTGGCTTCTAGCAAAGCGTTATGACTACCTAGTGTTATGTGATTGTCTCATCTCGACTATACGACTTTCACTTAGAGCAAGTACAATAGATTTCAGGACATTCCCAACACTAAGTTCTTTTCTAGCTAAATAACCAGCTCTCGCTGCGCTAATTAACATGATGACAATAACCTAAATGGCCAGTTCATATTAAGCGTTAAGAACAACCTAGATGAAAAACTAGATGTTATGAATCCTAATCAATCGATTAACCTAACTTACCATGAAATCCCTAATGAGAATCTCTAAACCTAACAAGGAAATCTATTCAGACATGGGGAATGTAACACAAGACATGATAAATAGAAAACCAAATAGCATAAAAGAGATAGAAAACTGGGGTTCGAAATCTCTTCTCTCTCGAGTAAAAGACCAGCCCCAAAATCTCTCAATCTCTGATAAAGTAAAGCGTAGCCTAAACAATGACTCAAAAACCTAATTAATATTCTAAAACACGATTGGGGTCTTCTTGTAAATATGGGAAACTTCTGGGTAATCTTGCAAATCTCCAAAATCTGTACTTTTAACGCACATGAATTTTGAGATGGTTGTGACAAGCATTAAAGCCAGAGATGAAGTGTCGTTAGCTCAGAAATCAGTGGCTTTCCAAGGGTTCTTCCATGCATTCCAGCTCTTTATGGTTGAAGTTGTGCCTGCTCTCTTGGAGGTTGTTGAAGTCTGCCAGTCTTCATCTTCATCCGATTCTGATAGTGATCTAGAAAAAGAAGCTAGAGATGGTCTTGTTGATTCTATGGGTGAAGTTAATTCACATATTCTCCCGGATCAGAACAAGGAGAAAGAAGCTAATGCCTCTAGGGATGAAGTCCCTGCTCCTACTACAACGCCGACCACCCATATAGTCCTTTTGAACCCGGGCCACGCTAGAGACATTGATTTGAAATGTGATGTAAGTAGTTACACAACAATATCCATATTAGTTGGCACATTTAAACATTAGCGATGCTAAACATCAAGTTAGGCGTTTTGTTTGTAAAGCAATCACATATCACATTGTTAGCCGGGAATACAAATTAGTGTACTAGCAGTTGTTTGGTTAGTTATGCTAAGCAAGCGAATAACCCAACAATGGCAAAGAAGTAATGTTTTTACATTGTGCAGGCGTTTGTAAAATGCATCATACCTGCTGAAGATGGGATAGACTTGGATGAGTCACTGTTTACGTGGTCTGATGACGAGGAAGATGAGAAGGTGAACAACATGTTTATGCTTATTGCTGAGGGGTTCCACTTTGAGAAAAGCATGTTCGAAGGTGGCGTGACTTCGTCTGAACTTGAAGTGAAAAAGAAAGAGAGGGAAAAGCAAGGAAAGAGAGGGAAGAAGCGAAGGATAAGAAATGCAAGGAGAAAGTCAGTAAAACACATGCAGGCGGTGCTAACATTGATTGTAGCCAGATCACGGACATGGTAGTGCAGAAGCTGAAGCCTTTCATGAAGGAAGCTTCTACGAACGCGGCAGCATGTTGTTTTCAAATCAATAAAATCGAGGGAGCTGTTTTAGGAGGCTTGGACCAGATCAAACAAGTCGCAGGGGCTGTTTCTGATGTTGATAAACGATGTCAATTAGCTATCAGCGATGCAATCCAGTCCATACAAGATGATGTTGTCGCTGCGGTATTAAAAACATTGGCCGAGTCACCAAATTTGCATGTCTATGGGAATGTATCTGCGGGCAGAGATAATATGAATTCTCCGATTATGCGAGTTTCTGAACCATCCCAGCAAAAGAGCCCGTTAGGAGTGTCGGAGAACACCAATCAAACTCCTGGAGCTTTTATAGGCAAATTTCTTGAAGAAATCAGATCAGCCACGCCTGAAGTAAGTATTAGCACATGTTTGTTCGACTTGTGTAGTTTTTTATCAGAAGTTTGATAACTTTGTTGATATTCAGTCCAAATTATCTGGTACCGGGAAATCTACTTGTTAACCACGTAAATATCGTCTAGGCAGAGGTAATATAGCCATTATGTTATGTAATTGCAGTGTGCATTTGACGGGCAGACCGAACCACTTCCCGAGGTATTCTCTGAAATGGGAGACAACTTGGGTATTGGACTCATTAATTCAAATGCTATATCTCCTCAGGTTAATAAATCCATTCCTCGTATTGTTTTTCTAAATAAGGTCTCTAATATATATGTGAATGGGAAGATCAGTCAATATCTTATAGCAAAGTGTTTTAATTTTGGTATTGTAGGTGGCAAATCTGGTTGATGCAAGTTGTTTCCCTGGCAAGCAGTCTAATGTTGTTGGAGTTGGCGTTGATTGTGAACAGCCGCAGCGGAAGAGCAAACGATTGCGTACGCAGTTTATTGGTCTTGAAGGTTTTGAATGCACGAGAGTAGTGAATTCACGAGGTGCTGCTCAGCCTGTTGTGCATGGTGTATTCCCAGAAATTGATTATGATGAAAAATATGCAAAGCTGGTTCAGCGTCTCAAAACCAACAGGTGTGTACACTGATGCTGTGTTTCTCGCTGCATATAGCTGGGTAAATTAGAATTTATCTTCGCTAACAAATGTATTCTTTTAGATTGTTGAATGTTATAAACGACACACAAGTCAGCAGTAAAGACGTGCTTGAGATTGTTGAGAGAACAAAGGTTATGCCACTGAAGGTGTGTAGTAGTGCTCTGAAACCGTGTTGCCTTTATTGAAAAACACATGAAGTACTTAGTAAACGTTTTTTTTTGCTTTAGGTTGTTGATGCCTTGGTTCACTTCTCGCGGATCCTTTTCATGAGGGCTCTTCCTAGCCCGCAGTCAAACAAGATATGTTTCTTTGATACTAAGTTCGTGTCAAGCTTTATTAAGCACTACCCGAAACTCTCAACAGTTGCAGTTAAGGAAAGAGCAAGATTTGTCTTTCAAGAGCCGGTGGTCGAGATAGTTAGAAATGCTTTCGCTGTCATATCGGCGCCTGACAGGTTTTATTTTCCTTTTTGGTTGATAAGTCTCACTGGGTTGGTGTTTGTGTCGATATCCAAGCGAGGTCAATCCAAGTGTTGGATTGTAATGCATCCCTCCGTAGCGACAACCTAGTCAAAAAGGATCTTACCCCGATTGTTGTGATGTTGTTGTTCCTAATCAAAGTTGCTATAATGGATCCTATGTTTTCTGTGCAAAGAGCATTCTCATTAGACCGCGTTAGAGGTATCCCTCAGAATCCTACTCCTGCGGACACTGCTGTGATAACTATGCTCTTTACTGGGGCCTACTCAATGGTAGGTTTTGAAGGATGCAAGTGCATTACACCAGAAGCACTTCCCACAGAGGTAAGGAGGCTTGTTGTGGTTTTTTTTACCAAGAGTTCGGCGGCAGTATCTGATTAAATTTAGAATTATTTGTGTTACTGTATTTTTATTCCACCCTAAACCCTTTGTGTGGCCTCGGTGATGTTTCAATTTCGTTTCTAAGACCGTACTTTGCATATGAAACATACTTATTAACGTTTCTAATCTACATATTATCTCCATTTCCATAATTTATCGATGCAATTATTCTTGTTCCTTAAGCTGTTATCTTTATTCATACGAATTGCAGAGTAAGTGTTTCTCCATATGCATTATACCCGTAATCCACCAGACTAACATAAACATTAGAAGGCCAACAAATATTTTACAGAAATGTCAAATGTTACATAAACCGCACAAGTTGTTTCACTGATGTCAGTAAGTATGTTAGTTATCCATAAAAGGCCAAATGCCAAAAGATTGTATAGCTATTCTGCATAAGTACAAACTTTCAATCGTCCAAAAGCATTCTTCGCACATGTGGTCTTGCTTCCATCCATTTTCCCACCAATCAACCCATGGATTGATTGGAGCGCACTTACACGCAATGACTTGGTTTATACTGATACCTTCTCTCTTGTCCAGAAGCTATGTGCATGGAACCCCTGGCCAGGGATGTTTACCTCGTTGGTCTATGCATTCACGTACTTGCATTGCTAAGTCACGAGTTACCATCACTCCACGTTTCATCACTTCGTCTCTACAACTGAATACTCGTACAATCATGGAGTAAATGTACATGCCGGTTACCGATTTGCTTTCTGCTACTTTTCTTATCATTGCTTCCCCCTCCACATGCTTATTTTCGTAGATGTAGTTCGACATTCCCTTCAGTATTATGGCTGAAGGATTCTCTTGTGCTATTGAATAAGCGACTAGTGCATTTTATGGTTCTCTGGGTAGCAGTCTCATGTCACCATAGAAGAAATCAAATTTTCTATAGAAGTCTGGACTCACACCCAATGCATGTAAAATCCTGCATGTTGCTTTGGTTCTGGTAAACTCATTATCCCCCTTTGAATAACATTCTGAAGAATTTGGTTTAAGATGTAGTTTGGTGGATGCTCCATTTGACTTTTCCATGTTACCATGAAGGGAACATTTGTTACCTTTTATAAGATCTACATGAACAAGCGCGGTGGTTGAAGAGCGGTTAATCTCATAGTGCACCGGTTGGTAACGGACCCGATAGCACCGCTAACTAATTAAATTGCTAAATACATATACAATTCACATAGCTAAGTTCATGGTTATTCAAAAATATGTTCACATGTGTTGTACATATGTAACAGATATATTAGGGACTTTTGTTGTTCATATATTTCATAGCATATAAAAATGGTGATGTCCAATTGTTAATTCAAAGATTAGAGACGCTAAGTAACCGAAATTCTTAAAAACATATATTTCACATATAAAGGGGCATGCTTATTCAAACCTAGCCATACATGTTCTTTAGTACGACATTGTCACATTGGGGATTTTTCGTTGTTAATATAATACATAGCAAACTAAAATTGATCAACCCCAATTCTGATTTATATTAAAAAAACACACATCATCTTCCGCTGCCCCCTCTTATAGTACTTGTTGCCAACTATATTGGCATTTTGCAAGTTGCACGGTTGTGGCCAACTCCCCTGAAACGGCTGCAAACTTTAAGCTTTCGCTGAAAACCAACCTGCATGTAAGAACATAACAATATACATGACAGTTAACATAATTGATATCATCGATACTTTATCAGTTACACAAACCAATAATATTAGAACATGTATTTCGCCACGCGACAAGTACCTTCTTTTACGTGGCCTTCCTGGTGGACGACGGGTCAATGGAGGGAGTAGTTCAATGTTTGCCATATCATCCGCTGCCAATTTTTCTTCAATGTTTGATGGCACTGGGTATATACTTCCTTCGCATCCTCGACGCCAAAACTCACTACTAAATTCTCCAGCAACTAGCGAGTCAATAGGGACCTTTGCCTTCACATCTGCCGCTATTGCGTGCGTGCATGTAATGAACAACGTATGGAACTCGTAACAGCTACATGTTCTCATACTCAAGTCCACGTGGTAAGAAACTCCTTCCTTGGTACGCACCTCAAATTCAGTGTTATTGATATTCTTTACATCAAACCCCGTACATACCTCGAATTTCTTGGTTATTATCTTATGGATCCTTGGAGTCAGACCCGTTGGGAGTTTTTTAGAGGCTTCCCGGCGAACATGGAATCAACCCATCAAAGTTTCCCTTATGTACTCAACTAGTGGGATTTTAGGATAATCCCTTGCTTCAGAGAGTGTTGCGTTTAAGGATTCGGCAATGTTGCTGGTCAAGAGGTTGTACCTTTTCCCCAAGGAATGGGATCGTGTCCAGTTCTCCACGCCAATGTTTTCTAGGTATCTTGCGTAATCAGCATCAATGATCACAATTTCACCGAAGTGTTCAGCAAACTCCGAGACACGGTACGCTCGGCCAGCCCGAGAAACCAGGTAAGAGAGGTGCCTTTTTTGAAGATAGAGACTACGTTGCGCTGTAGGTGCACTATACACGAGCAATGATTTTCTTTTGGGTAGACCTACAACTAATTCAATAATTTAAAGATTAACAGACGGAGTAACCATGTTTAACTCAGTAACTAATTAGTTAACCCGTTATACAAATACTTAGCTATATTAAATCTGAAGTTTTCAACTATCATCAACCTATAATTCTTGCAAATTATATAGGGAATATATTATTTAGCTATGCTAACCATACTAGTAGACGTTAACCTCTAAAGAAGTAACCATTTATCTTACATCCATCCAATTTATATATAGTAAGGGGAATCAAACTGAAGTCATTAGCACAAATATGTGTAGTGATACCTTGCTCAAAGAAGTGTGGATAGAATTGTGCCTATCTGATATGAATACCATTCCGTCAGTGTCCGGAACAATCTCTTGTAGCTTTTTAAAGAACCACATGTAAGCCTTTTCGTTCTCTCCATCGACAACCCTGATTGCTAATGGACTGCTTGCTGTCAACAAACAACCCGCATACTTGCTTTTTAGAAAGGTCCCGTCAATGATTATAACTTTCTGCATGAACTGAAAGCCTGTGATAGATGCACCAAGGGCGAAGAACATGTATTTGAATCTTGCACCTATCCCTTCCTGGTACTCTGTGTCAATGTGAGCTACTGAACCAGGATTAGCGAGTACTAGCATATGCAGATATTTAGGTAACTTCTTGAAAAAGTCTCATGTTGATCCTTTTGTAGAATCCATTGCAATCTCGCGAGAACGCCACGCTTTATAGGAAGAGATTGGTACGTCGTGAACATCCCGCATAATTTATCTGACTGCCCAAGGTCGCGGACCGCATGTTTGGCCACTAAACCTTGTCCTTATCATGTCCCCAATCACCTCGGTTGTGGCATGTCGCTGAAATTCGCCTCACTTGTTTACGGAACATGTGTGATCTGGTCTTTCTCGTCTTATTTGGTACCAGTCACTGTCGCTCATCTTGATAGCGTAAACTCGCCATGGACACGCCCTTCCAACACACTCATAGGCCATCATCTTTGGGTTTGATTTCTTGATATGGAAGCGGAATTTGTTGGCTAATGCGTAAAGTGCCATGTGATGCCTAAATGCATCTCTATTTTTGAACATCATGCCAATGTATAGCTCCATTGGTCCATTCTTAACAAAACCTTCATAACAAAAAAAGCACACTTCATTAACCGTGCAATGTTAACAACACATACAAAATAAACAGTTACATTCTAATCCGTTAGTTAGTTCTAAGAGTTTTTCGTTACACACCACCGTATATATCCACGTCGCTTTCAGGATCATCGAGCTCCATGTTGTTTGTTCCATCGTAGTATCCATCTAGAGGTTCACTCTTGGCTTCTCCGAATTCTCCACTTTCCATTTTGTGGGTATGAGGCGACAAACAGCTGCAACACCAGTTAATAAATCGAGATAGTAAGTTAATTGCATTCTTAGCAACGCTCTGTGTGAGAGTATCGGTTTCGTACACTAGTTCACTCATCGCTTGTATCTCGGTCAGGTTTTTACTAGTTATATCAGGAACACAAGCAATCAATCAGTCTGGATCTAATCAGAAACTGTTCTAGAACTCAAAACACAGATATATAACTAACCAAATTCCTTTGCGATAATTCTCTAAGTCTAAGTGCAGCAAACCAAACTTTCGTTTGCGAGAACTAACAGATTAAACCAGCATTAATTCTAAGTTTGATATGTTCACAATTAACCTAAACCAAACTTTCGTTTGCGAGAAGTTTAATTGCTCATCTAGGTTCTTTCTAGCTAAATTAACCAACTTCCGCTGCATTAATCAGCCCAACATCATATTTCTGATTAGCTACTTCAGATTAAGCATTAAGAACAACCTAAACAAAGAACTAGCAGATATGAATCCCAACAGATTGATTTAACTATAGTTCCATGAAATCCCTAATGAGAATCCTTCAACCTAACAGGTAATCTACTCAGACATATTCATCGAGACAGAAAATATCATAAGTAGAAAACCAAATATCATAAAACAAAGTAAAGATCTGGGGTTCAAAATCCTCTCTCTCTCGAGAGCAGGATCAGCCCCTAACTCTCTCTGAAATAAAATAAGACTTAAGAAAAGCGTTGCCTAAACAATGGCTTAAAAACTCTTATATAATGGTCTAAAGTCGGCTGGGGCTTCTTTGTAATTATGGAAACTTCTGGGCAAAGTTGCAATATCCAATTCTTCTCATTAAACGCTCGCGAGAATGTCTGCGTCGACCTTGCATCGATCGTTGCCACAAGTGTATCGATCGATGCAGGTCTGTGAATTCGACAGTGAAGTCCATCTCTCGGGTTAAATCTCCAAAATGCTCCAGAATGCTCCAAAACTCCAATTCCGCTCCAAACGTGTCTAGACCTGTAAACATAACTAAAAGACTCCAAAACATAGTAAAAGACTCGATAAATAACACATATACCATGGTTAAAAACCCTAAAATCCATGGTATATCAACTCCCCCACACTTAGCTCTTGCTTGCCCTCAAGCAAGTAAAGAACCAAAGCATAAGAAAAGAAGTTTGAAAACACAGAAACTCATTTCGTCTTAGGAACTTTCGCATTCACATTCACTTAGTAATCCACTGAAAACTTTCCTACAGAACTCAAGACCATAATGTACTTCCCCCACACTTAGCAACTGTCCCAAGTAAACTCCACAATCACATTCAAGCATTCAAATTCACCCTACTGACTTCTGCAAGTATTTAAGTGCGGTCTCACCTAAGGAGTATCGATCAAAGGCATATGGATTCTTACCTTATCAGCTCTAGACCACCATACTATATTTCTCTAGTTCCTTTCTTCTCTTTCCCTTCCTTAACAACTGATTTTTCCCCACTGGGTATCATTTTATTTTTTTTATCAGTGTTCTTCCCGTTAAGGGGTGTACTTTGGACATATTCCATGGATCGCATAAGAGATAATAGTGTTTGCTACTATTCCCATGACCACTTCGGAGTTACTAACTCATCCTCAGTTTATTATCTTTTTTTTTTTTTATGGAAGGGGAGAAGGGAACTAAATAGGATAGGTTGACAGGCTGTGTCAAAACTAACAAGGGAATCCGACAAAAAGTATACCAAGCCCTTAGGTGAGAAAATCTAAGTCAGTATTAGGGTGAAGTCAGTAAAAGGATCCTCTGATACCTGAAGTGATGTGGGTGTCCTCAGTAGGTTGATCCGTGTCAGAGTTTTTTAACAGTCATAGAGGCTCTGCAAGTCTGTCCAATTGTCACTTAGTTCCTGTTCAAGCGAAAATTTTCCTCGAAAAATCATAGTTTCATACAAATTTTGACTCAATAAAACAAATTTTGAAAAACTAAGAAAACAAAAGCGTGCGTCAGTAGCTTCCTCCCCCACACTTAAACTACACTGTCCCCAGTGTAATCAAGGCATGGGCTCGGTAAGAACAGATAATCAAATTGAAAAGAGTTGAAAAATCAGAGTTACGTACCTCTCGTCGCACTGTGTCGATCGATGCACAGGACCGCATCGATCGACGCAAGGCGCATTTGCTCGATTCATTTATGTAATCGCACTGTGTCGATCGACACATAGGTGTGTCGATCGATGCTAGGCGATTTTGAACCTGTTCTCTCTGCTGAAAACACTAAAAAGAAAAAAATCAAAATAGCAAAGACTGAAAAATGAAAAACAAAAACGAAAACTGACTCTATAGTGGGTTGCCTCCCACTCAGCGCTTGTTTTTAGTCATTAGCTTGACTATGGCACAGAGATTTGACTCATGGCGGCTTCAACAGAGACTTTGAATGTCTCTGTGAATATCTCTTCATCCAAGGAGGTGTATAGGCTTTCAGATCATGAGGTTTTCCAAGGAAAGAGTAATCAGAATTAGGGCGGGAGCGAAGCTTGGGCGGTCTACTGCGTTTTCCTGCTTTCAAAACAATGTGATCAGAAGGTTTAAGCTTAGGTGATTTGTACCTTACCTTTGATGTATATCTGATGTCTGGAGCTTTCTGCTTATGAGCAGTTGCAGGTACTGAAGATGTTAGAGCAGGTTCAAGAGGAACCGCCATCTTCTTCTTTCCACTATCAGATACTGTAGTTCCACCAATCTGAACTTCTTCTTTCAGATGACCATCAGTGGAGATCATCTTCTTTGCATGAACTCGCGAAGTTTCAACCGGTGGTGTTTTATTCACCTTCTTATCCATCACTTTCACGCAGTTAGCCACTTCTATCTCCTGTTTAGAGGGTTTAGGAACCTTAGGATATGGCACAGGGGGCTTATAGATTCGTTCTGGTACTGTTGCAGGTTTCTGGTCATGTCTGCGTTCTGTGTCGATCGTTGCATGATATGTGTCGATCGATGCAAGGCGATTCTGTTTGTCGTAAGAACTCGAAATTGCCGTCAGGACGGCGTGTCGATCGACACTAAGAGGGTGTCAATCGATGCATGTCTCTGACAGACAATATTCATCCAGAAAATCCGAGATTATGCTCTCTTCTTTACCTAGCAACTCAATCTCATCCCCTAAGGTCACAGCTTTGATGGATTTGTACTGTTCAGCTTTCCTAGCTTCATTATGCCTTTGTATTGCTCCAGCTGTTTGTTGAACTTGGACATCTAGCTTCTTCAAATGTGTGCTCAAGTATTCAAACTTCCCATTCAGATTTTCATGTATAGCTTCCAGCTTCCTGTCAAAGTTTGCAGCGGTCTTAGCCTGATCCTCTAGGAACTGCTCCATCATGGATTCCATCTTGCTCTTACAAGCATTAGCAGCAGGAGATGCCTGATAGGAGGGTGATCCATAAGTCCTTTGATAGGAATTACCTTGCTGATTTCCATACCTGTTTCCTTGAAACCCAGAACCATTTATGTAGTTCCTCTCCTCTTCCTGTCTTTCCAGTAACTGCTCCATCATGCTCATCAGCTTATTAGACTGTGTATTGTGAGGAGGAACAGGCTGATATGATGGAGATTCATAGTCTCTGGTGAATGAATTGGAACCATAGCCTCTGCAGAACGAGTTATTCTGCTGATTTTCCAACATCCGTTCCATCATTCCCATCATTCTTTCGCACTGTGTCGATCGATGCAGAGTAGCGTCGATCGATGCAAGCTCGAGAATGCAACGATCGACACACAAGACAGTGTCGATCGATGCAAAGCGATTACAGGCGTACCTGAAACGCAAGAACAGAAAAAAAGAAAAAAAATTAGTAGCAAAAATTAAAAACAAAAATCCTCGTCTAAACCCTAAGTTCAAATCTATCGAGGACTCAAAAGAGTCCCCGGCAACGGCGCCAAAAACTTGATAGGTGTAGTTTTAACCCTATTCTAACTGCAAGTGCACAGTGATGTAGTTGTAGTACTTAGGGTATCGAATCCACAGGGACTCCGGTCAACGATAGATAAGAACAGAAAAGATTAAACTAGGAAAAAGCAAATTGATTAGAAACTAAAAAGGCGAAGCAGAAAAGTAAATCAGTAGCATGCAAGTTTGTAAGCAAGGAAGGGAAGCGTTAGGTTTCAGGAGTTCTCAGGAAATCAGGAACACAAGCAATCAATAAATCTGGATCTAATCAGAAACTGTTCTAGAACTCAAAACACAGATATAGAATTAACCAAATTCCTTTGCGATAATTCTCTAAGTCTAAGTGCAGCAAACCAAACTTTTGTTTGCGAGAACTAACAGATTAAACTAGCATTAATCCCAAGTTTGATATGTTCACAATTATCCTAAACCAAACTTTCGTTTGCGAGAAGTTTAATTGCTCAACCTAATTAGTTCAAATTCCTAAACCCCACTTCCGTGACGTATTAAGCAACCTAAGATCTAGATTTAATTGATCAGGTTAGAACTAGCTTTAAGCACAATTAGATTGAAGAACAGATATAGTTATGAATCCTTAACTGAATTAAATAATTCTAGCAAGTCATGAAATCCTATGTGAGAAACCCTAAACCTAACAAGGAATCTACTCAGACATAGATAATGAAAACATAATCATATGATGAATAAATTGCATAAAAGATAAAGAATTAAAGGGGTTCAAAATCTTCTCCAAATACAGATGAAGTAAAGGTTCAGATCAGCCCCAAAAGCTATAAAAATCCTCTGCTCTTAATTATGAAAGCGTAAGTAAAAGCGTATCTAATTAAAACACCAAAAACTCAATAATATAGGTCTAATCTCGGCCAAGGGCTTTTTTGTAAATATCAGGAACTTCTGGATCAGAGTGCAATATCTTGACTCTTCATAAACCGCCGAGTTTCGGCCCATCTCGATGGTGCAACGATCGGTGCAGGTGTGCAACGATCGACGCATTTCTCTGTTTCGGACAGTGAACTCTATCTCTCGGCCAAACACTCCAAAAATCTCCAAAAAGTGCCATAATCACCAAATATGCTCCAAACCTGATTGTACCTGTAAAAGACTCTAAAAGAACACAAAAGACACTAAAACACACTTATATCATGGTCTAAAACTAGTAAAAACCATGATATATCAACTCCCCCACACTTAGCCTTTGCTTGCCCTCAAGCAAAACAGAGAACTAAAGCTTGGTGAAGAGGTTTGAAAACTCTTCAGAAACTCATTTCATCCTAGAAGCTATAATACTCAGATTCCCCTTAGTAAACCACTGAAAGAATCAATCACAGGATATCAAGACCAACATGTACTTCCCCCACACTTAGCAACTGTCCTAAGTAAACTCCACAATCACATTCAAGCATTCAAATTCTCCCTACTGACTTCTGCAAGTATTTAAGTGCGGTCTCACCTAAGGAGTATCGATCAAAGGGCACATGGATTCTTACCTTATCAGCTCTAGACCACCATACTATCTTTCTCTAGTCCCTTTCTTCTCTTTCCCTTCTTTAACAACTGATTTTTCCCACATTGGGTATCATTTTTTTTTTATCAGTGTTCTTCCCGTTATGGGGTGTACTTTGGACACATTCCATGGATGCATAAGAGATAATAGTGTCTGCTACTATTCTCATGACCACTTCGGAGTTACTAACTCATCCTCAGTTTATTATCTTTTTTTTACTTTATAGAAGGGGAGAAGGGAACTAAATAGGATAGGTTGACAGGCTGTGTCAGAACTAACAAGGGAATCCGACACAAAGTATACCAAGCCCTTAGGTGAGAAATCTAAGTCAATATTAAATTGAAGTCAGTAAAAGGATCCTCTGATACCTGAAGTGATGTGGGTGTTCCCAGTAGGTTGATCTGTGATAGGGTTTTCTAATAGTCAGAGATAGATCCTGCAACTTCATCCCAATGGTTACTTAAGTTCCTGCAAGTCTTGTAAATCTTCTCAGAAAATCATAGTTTCTTACTTAAACAATTTTGACTCAATAAAACAAAATTTTTTGAAAAATGGACTGACTTTTAAGAAAATAGAAAGATAAACGTCAGTAGCACCTCCCCCACACTTAAGACACACTGTCCCCAGTAGTGTCAAGCGAAGGATCGGTAAAAAGAAATAAAAATTGTTAAAGTTCTGTTGAGTTCTGTCGGGTTTACCTCTGTCGCTCAGGCATCGATCGTTGCACTAAGTGCATCGACCGTTACTTGGCGATTTTCGTGTATGGTCGATCGTTGCTCAGAACTGCAACGATCGCTGCAATGCGATTCCGATCGTGTTGTGACGATCGACACAGAAGGGCGTCGATCGACGCACTGCGAATTTGTCCGAGACCTGCAACCATAAACTCACCAAAAACAAAAACAAACGTAAAATCCTAACAAAAACACCAAAAATTAAGTAGAAAAAACCAGTACCTAATGGTGGGTTGCCTCCCACCCAGTGCTTGTTTAAGGTCAATAGCTTTACCGGACGGACAAGATTTTTCAGGCAGAGGGTGCATTATCCAGAGGCAGAATCTGACCTCTTGGAATTTCGGCCTTAGCCCAATAATGTTTTACCCTCTGTCCATTTACAGCGAACTCATTACCTTCCTTGCCGACTAGAACGACAGCTCCATATGGACGCACTTCTTTGATCGTGTAGGGACCAGACCATCTTGATTTCAGCTTTCCTGGAAACAAATGCAAACGAGAATTGTATAAAAGTACCTGATCATTAGGCTCAAACCGTCTAGAAACAATCTTCTTGTCATGATAAGCCATAGTCCTCTCCTTGTACAGCTTTGAGTTCTCATAGGCAAAATGTCTAATCTCATCCAACTCATTAAGCTGTATCAATCTCCTTTCTGCAGCTGATTTAAGGTCAAAGTTCATTTGCTTTACAGCCCATGCTGCTTTGTGCTCAAGTTCCACTGGCAGATGACATGCTTTTCCATACAGCAAATGAAATGGAGTAGTCCCTAATGGCGTCTTAAATGCAGTCCTATAGGCCCATAAAGCATCATCAAGCTTAGCTGCCCAATCTTTTCTTGTCTTCCCAACTGTCTTAAGATCTCCTTGATCTGTCTGTTAGAAACCTCGACTTGTCCACTAGTCTGAAGGTGATAAGGAGTAGCAACTCGGTGATGAACTCCATGCTTTCTTAGGAGCTTCTCGAAGACCTTATTAATAAAGTGAGATCCTCCATCACTAATTACTATCCGAGGTACTCCAAATCTAGGGAATATGATGGACTTAAATAGCTTAATGACTACCGAAGAATCATTGGTTGGACTAGCTATTGCTTCTACCCACTTAGACACGTAATCTACAGCAACCAGGATGAATTTATTCCCATAAGATGAGGGAAAAGGACCCATAAAGTCTATGCCCCAGCAATCAAAAACCTCAACCTCAAGAATGAAATTCTGAGGCATCTCATGCTTCCTACTGATTTTCCCTCTCCTCTGACAGGCATCAAAATGAGAAATGAAGGAGTGCGTATCTGCAAACATTGTAGGCCACCAGAAACCTGCTTGCAAAACCTTAGACACAGTCTTAAAAGTAGCAAAATGTCCTGCATAATCTGATCCATGGCAGTGGAAAAGGATATCTGAAACCTCTGATTCAGCAACACATCTTCTGTAAAGGCCATCCGAACAATGTTTATAGAGGTAAGGTTCATCCCAATAGTATCGCCTAAGCTCTCTGAAGAACCTCTTCTTCTCATACCCTTTCAGATCATCTGGTTCAGTCTCTGCAGCCAGGTAGTTGGGTATATCTGCATACCATGGTCGATCAGTTGTTGTGACAGCATCAATCTCAAACTCGTAGTCTCCAATCTGAATTGTAAAAGTCTCTGGATCTGTATCCGCACTGCAACGATAGTCGCAGAGGAGCGCATCGATCGTCGCTGTCCCGATAGGTGCATCGATCGACGCCGAGATGGCATCGATCGACGCAATGCGATTAATCCGACAGTTTTGCAGGTTTTTGTCCAAATCTGTGTGAAACATTGTCCCAACCATATTGACGTTCTCTTCAGGCAAATAGTCATTAATTGGTACGTTTTCCTCAACCAGCATCCTTGAAAGATGGTCAACAACTCCATTTTCAACCCCTTTCTTATCCCTCACTTCAATGTCAAACTCCTGAAGCAACATAATCCATCTCAACAATCTTGGCTTAGCATCTTTCTTCTGCATCAGATACTTCAGGGCTGAATGATCAGTGTGTACAATCACTTTTGAGCCAACAAGATAAGGGCGAAATTTCTCAAATGCAAAGACAACTGCCAACAACTCATTCTCCGTAGTGGCATAGTTCCTTTGTGCATCATCCAGTGTCCTACTGGCATAATAGATAGCATGAAGCTTTCTATCCTTCTTCTGCCCAAGAACAGCTCCTACAGCATAATCACTTGCATCGCACATAACTTCAAAAGGCAGATCCCAATTCGGTGGCTGAACTACGGGAGCACTTACTAATGCCTGCTTAATCTGTTCAAATGCAGTCTGACAATCTGCAGTGAACTCAAATTTGGTATCCTTACACAGCAAAGCAGTTAGTGGCCTAGCGATCTTACTGAAAGCTTTGATGAACCGTCTATAGAAGCCAGCATGTCCAAGAAAGCTTCTAATAGAATTAACAGAATCAGGCGCCAGAAGGTTGGTCATTACCTCAATCTTAGCGCGGTCCACCTCTATTCATGCTTCAGACACTTTATGTCCAAGTACAATGCCATCTCTGACCATGAAATGACACTTCTCCCAATTAAGAACTAAATGCTTTTCTTCACATCTTGTCAAAACCTTACACAGATTATCTAAGCATTCATTATAGGATGATCCATATACTGAGAAATCATCCATGAATACCTCCATAAAGTCCTCAATCATGTCTGTGAATATGGACATCATGCATCTCTGGAAAGTGGCTGGTGCATTGCAGAGTCCAAAAGGCATCCTACGGTAAGCAAATGTCCCATATGGACAAGTGAAAGTGGTATTTCCCTGATCCTCTGGATGGATGGGAATCTGAAAGAAACCTGAGTAGCCATCGAGAAAGCAATAGTAAGGATGATTAGCTAACCTCTCAAGCATCTGATCAATAAAAGGCAAGGGAAAATGATCCTTTCTGGTAGCAACATTCAACTTCCTATAATCTATACACATCCTGTGTCCTGTCACAGTCCTAGTAGGTATCGGCTCGTTCTTCTCATTCTTGACAACTGTAACTCCACCCTTCTTAGGTACTACATGGACTGGACTCACCCAATCACTGTCAGAGATAGGATAGATAATCCCAGCATCAAGAAGTTTCATAATCTCCTTTTTAACCACTTCCTGCAGATTAGGATTGAGTCTTCTCTGATGCTCGATAGATGTCTTGGATTCATCCTCAAGATGTATCCGATGCATGCACAGCTCCGGTGAGATACCTGAAATATCAGCAAGAGAATAGCCAAGAGCCTTGCGATGCTTGCGAAGCTTGCTTAGCAGTAAAGTGATCCCTGCGTTGTTCAAGCTAGCATTAACAATCACTGGATAAGTTGAATTGGGTCCAAGAAATGTGTACCTTAGCCCGGATGGAAGTGGTTTCAGTTCTATTTTCGGAGCTTTTTTCTCTGCCCAGTCTCTGTCGACTTGCAACGATCGATGCTTAGGTAGTGTCGATCGTTGCAAGGTCGCGTCAGACACTTCTACCTGCATTGCAACCTCAATAGAATCCATCATCCTCGTATAGCACATTTCTGGCTCGTCCTGCAGGTACTCCAACTCCAATATAGAGCTCAGTAAAGCCCTTTCTAGTGGGTCTTCAGCATGTGATTGGTAAAAATACTCGGCAGCCAAATCACCCAATGTGTCCACATAGAAGGTCTGCCCGTCGATGGTTGGTCTATTTACCAGCTTGTTCATATCAAAACTCATCTTCAGATCACCCACATTCAGAACTATTTTACCTCCCTGACAGTCAATCATTGCACCAGCTGTAGCTAAGAAAGACCTGCCTGGAATCAATGGATCTTTTGGCTCCTGTCCATATTGTAGAACCACAAAATCAGTAGGGATCACACATTTGCCAACCATTATAGGCACATCCTCTATTACCCCTTCGGGAATCCTGATTGATCTATCTGCCAGAACCAGTGATATCCTGGTGGGTATAAAGTCTGTCATTCCGAGCCTTTTAGCAACTGAGAGTGGCATTAGATTTACACTGGAACCAAGATCACATAGAGATCTTTCGAACCTCTCTTTGTAGATAGCACAATCTAACACGAAGCTTCCTGGATCCTTTAACTTCTCGGGAATTCTGCCCTGAACCACTGCACTGCATACCTCATTGAGCATCATTATACTCTCCTCATCAGACCATTTTCCAGAAATCATATCCTTAAGGCATCTTTTCATCATAGGAGAAGTTTCCATGGAGTCCAACAAAGGTACTTCAACTTTCACCTTTTTATGAACTCTTTCCACTTTGCATACTGACTATCATTCTTAGCCTTTCTGGGATTCTTGGGATAAGGTACCTTAGGCTTGTATACCCTTTCGGTCGGCTGTTTCAGTTTCTCTGGTTTCGAACTCTCTGCAGTCACCTTGTGTCGATCGTTGCTCCTGTCGTATCGATCGATGCTAGGCGATTGTGTTACGACTTCCGGTTCCCTGATTTCACTTTGCATCGATCGTTGCTTAGATGCATCGATCGACGCATTGCGGATATCGCGGATCTCATCTTCCAGCTCTTCAATTTCCTCGAGTTCTTCAACATTTAACTTCTTTTTCTGGCCAGATGACAGCTCCTTACCACTTCTCAAAGTCACTGCATTGCATTGGTACTTGGGATTAGCATCAGTCCGTCCTGGGAGATATCCATCTTCCCTTTTAGCATATCCAGCAGTTTTTGCAACTCTGGCATCAAGCTCCTTCATGTGTGTGTTCAGATATTCAAATTTCCCGTTCAGCTCCCTGTAGATTGTTTCCATCTTCTCGTTGACATCTGCTGCATTCTTAGTCTGACTTTCCATCATCTGTTTCAGCATCGGCTCCACTCTACTTTGAGATTCATTGGTTCTCTGAGTACCTTGTCCAAAGGTCTTTTGAAAACCACTTTTCTGCCCTCCATTGAAGAATCTGTTTCCTGTTGATTACCAAATCTATTACCTTGGAATCCAGAACCTCCTATGTAATTCACATCTTCCTCTTGAGTGTCCTCCTCAGTTTGAATTACCTCTACATCTTGGGCAAAGTGGACAGCTTTCTTACCTGCTAGGAGATTGCAAACTGTGTCCAGCCTAGATCTAATATCAGCTATGTCAGAATTCTCTACACTTCCACCAGATTTCTTCCTCCTCTCATCCATAGTCTTGCAGCTGTTGCTGCCTATTAGATTCTCAATCAACTGCTTAGCCTGTGTAGGAGTTCGGGTGTTGAAGTTAGCATTACTGGAATTGTCCAGTGCAGACTGATATGGAAGATCTATGCCTCTGAAGAAAATGCCAATCAACTGAACTTCAGTGAATCCATGGTGTGGGCAGTCACGCTGATACTGCTTAAATCTCATCCAGGCAGTCTTTAAAGGCTCCACAGCTCCTTGAGAAAAGGTGAGTATGTCCTGTCTGGACTGGTCTGAGCGCGCATCATCATAGAAGTGACGCATGAACTCACTCTTTAAAGCTGCCCAAGTAGTGTACTAAGCAGGTGCCAGCTGCTTTAGCCATGCGCTAGCGTCTCCAGCAAGACTGTGCGGAAAGAGCTTAAGGAACAGATAGTCCGGGCAGACTCCATCATACTTCATGCCAGTGACTACGTCCTCAAACGAATCAATGTGATCCATAGGCTTCTCCGTTGGTTAACCATGAAATGCATTCTGTCTCATCAGCGAGTAGTAGATGGTTTTGATCTCAAAATCATTTCTCTCAAAAGCAGGAAGCACTAAAGCTGACCGGTTTCTATGAAACTCATCCGGTCTGTTGTAGTCAGCTAAAGTCCTCTCACGTACAACCATCTCTCTACCTTGGGCCTGTCCTTGACCCTGGTTCTGCTCCTGTTGCTGTTGCTCAGGAGGATCAGGGATGACATTCCCTTCAGCATCAACCCTTTGCCAAGCAGCATTGTATGGGTTGTTATCTCGGTCCCTCAGGGTACCTTCAGCATCACGTACCAGAATCAAACGCTCACGCACCATCCTTTCTCTTCTTTCTCTTCTGTTGGTTCTCTCTAGACGTCCAAGTTCTTCAAGTCCGAGATTAACTAAGCTCGAGTTCGGATTACTTCTAGTTTTCTGCGTCTGCATAAACTGTCTGTAATCGTCCGGCAACGATCGATGCTATCAGTGCAACGATCGCTTCAATCTCTGAATCGCCTAGTGACGATCGATGCTTAGGGTGCAACAATCGACGCAGTGCGATATTGGTATCTGCGACAGAGAGAAAAACAGAGAAAATCAGTAACTAAAAGAAACAAAAACAAAAACGAAAAGAAAACGGAAAATCCTAGTGAAACCCTAGGTTCTAAGCTATCGAAGACTCAAAGAGTCCCCGGCAACGGCGCCAAAAACTTGATAGGTGTCAGGTTTTAATCCTATATCTAACTGCAAGTGCACAGTTCAGTAGTCGTAGTATATAGGTATCGAATCCACAGGGACTCCGGTATTCAATAGCTCAAGAACAGGAAATTAAACTAGGAAGAAAGCAATGTGATTGAATTAAAAGCAATGCGAGAAAGTAAACAGAAAGCAGAGATTGTTGGTTGTGAAAGCAAGTTATTAGGAGCGCTAAGTCTAGGGCGTTCTCAGGAAATCAGACAAGCAGACAGTTCATTCAGCAAGGATCTAATTAAGCACAGTTCTAGAACTCAAAACACAGATATAGAATTAACCAAATTCCTTTGCGATAATTCTCTAAGTCTAAGTGCAACAAACCAAACTTTCGTTTGCGAGAACTAACAGATTAAACTAGCATTAATCCCAAGTTTGATATGTTCACAATTATCCTAAACCAAACTTTCGTTTGCGAGAAGTTTAATTGCTCAACCTAATTAGTTCAAATTCCTAAACCCCACTTCCGTGACGTATTTAGCAACCTAAGATCTAGATTCTAATTGATCAGGTTAGAACTAGCTTTAAGCACAATTAGATTGAAGAACACATATAGTTATGAATCCTTAACTAAGTTAAATAAGTCTAGCAAGTCATGAAATCCTATGTGAGAAACCCTAAATCTAACAAGGAATCTACTCAGACATAGATAATGAAAACATGATCATATGATGAATAAATTGCATAAAAGATAAATAATTAAAGGGGTTCAAAATCTTCTCCAAATACAGATGAAGTAAAGGTTCAGATCAGCCCCAAAAGCTCTAAAAATCCTCTGCTCTTAATTATGAAAGCGTAAGTAAAAGCGTATCTAATTAAAACACCAAAAACTCAATAATATAAGTCTAATCTCGGCCAAGGGCTTTTTTGTAAATATCAGGAACTTCTGGATCAGAGTGCAATATCTTGACTCTTCATAAACCGCCGAGTTTCGGCCCATCTCGCTGGTGCAACGATCGGTGCAGGTGTGCAACGATCGACGCATTTCTCTGTTTCGGACAGTG
Organism: Orychophragmus violaceus; assembly: GCA_030180135.1. Classification (NCBI taxonomy): domain Eukaryota; kingdom Viridiplantae; phylum Streptophyta; class Magnoliopsida; order Brassicales; family Brassicaceae; genus Orychophragmus; species Orychophragmus violaceus. The sequence goes on along the minus strand of CM058230.1, from coordinate 25,525,116 downwards.
AACTCTATCTCTCGGCCAAACACTCCAAAAATCTCCAAAAAGTGCCATAATCACCAAATATGCTCCAAACCTGATTATACCTGTAAAAGACTCTAAAAGAACACAAAAAGACACTAAAACACACTTATATAATGGTCTAAAACTAGTAAATACCATGGATTTTAGGGTTTTTAACCATGGTATATGTGTTATTTATCGAGTCTTTTACTATGTTTTGGAGTCTTTTAGTTATGTTTACAGGTCTAGACACGTTTGGAGCGGAATTGGAGTTTTGGAGCATTCTGGAGCATTTTGGAGATTTAACCCGAGAGATGGACTTCAGTGTCGAATTAACAGACCTGCATCGATCGATACACTTGTGGCAACGATCGATGCAAGGTCGACGCAGACATTCTCGCGAGCGTTTAATGAGAAGAATTGGATATTGCAACTTTGCCCAGAAGTTTCCATAATTACAAAGAAGCCCCAGCCGACTTTAGACCATTATATAAGAGTTTTTAAGCCATTGTTTAGGCAACGCTTTACTTTAGTTTTATTTTGTTTCAGAGAGCCTTAGGGGCTGATCTTGTTCTCGAAAGAGACTTGATTTCGAACCCCTGTTGATTATTCTGTTTAATGATATTTGGTTTTCTACTTATGATATTTTCTGTCTCAATGAACATGTCTGAGTAGTCTACCTGTTAGGTTGAAGGATTCTCATTAAGGATTTCATGGAACTATAGTTTAAATCAATCTGTAGGGATTCATATCTGCTAGTTCTTTGTTTAGGTTGTTCTTAATGCTTAATCTGAAGTAGCTAATCAGAATTATGATGTTAGGCTGATTAATGCAGCGGAAGTTGGTTAATTTAGCTAGAAAGAACCTAGATGAGCAATTAAACTTCTCGCAAACGAAAGTTTGGTTTAGGTTAATTGTGAACATATCAAACTTGGGATTAATGCTAGTTTAATCTGTTAGTTCTCGCAAACGAAAGTTTGGTTTGCTGCACTTAGACTTAGAGAATTATCGCAAAGGAATTTGGTTAATTCTATATCTGTGTTTTGAGTTCTAGAACAGTTTCTGATTAGATCCAGACTGATTGATTGCTTGTGTTCCTGATTTCCTGAGAACTCCTGAAACCTAACGCTTCGCTTCCTTGCTCACAAACTCGCCTGCTACTGATTTACTTTTCTGCTCTGCTTTTAGTTTAATCACCTTTGCTTTCTCCTAGTTTAATCTTTTCTGTTCTTATCTATCGTTGACCAGAGTCCCTGTGGATTCGATACCCTGAGTACTACAACTACATCACTGTGCACTTGCAGTTAGAATAGGGATAAAACTACACCTATCAAGTTTTTGGCGCCGTTGCCGGGGACTCTTTTGAGTCCTCGATAGATTTGAACTTAGGGTTTAGACTAGGATTTTCGTTTTTAATTTTTGCTACTAATTTTTTTTTTTCTGTTCTTGCGTTTCAGGTACGCCTGTAATCGCTTTGCATCGATCGACACTGTCTTGTGTGTCGATCGTTGCATTCTCGAGCTTGCATCAATCGACGCTACTCTGCATCGATCGACATAGTGCGAAAGAATGATGGGAATGATGGAACGGATGTTAGAAAATCAGCAGAATAACTCGTTCTGCAGAGGCTATGGTTCCAATTCATTCACCAAAGACTATGAATTTCCATCATATCAGCCTGTTCCTCCTCACAATACACAGTCTAATAAGCTGATGAGCATGATGGAGCAGTTACTGGAAAGACAGGAAGAGGAGAGGAACTACATAAATGGTTCTGGGTTTCAAGGAAACAGGTATGGAAATCAGCAAGGTAATTCCTATCAAAGGACTTATGGATCACCCTCCTATCAGGCATCTCCTGCTGCTAATGCTTGTAAGAGCAAGATGGAATCCATGATGGAGCAGTTCCTAGAGGATCAGGCTAAGACCGCTGCAAACTTTGACAGGAAGCTGGAAGCTATACATGAAAATCTGAATGGGAAGTTTGAATACTTGAGCACACATTTGAAGAAGCTAGATGTCCAAGTTCAACTAACAGCTGGAGCAATACAAAGGCATAATGAAGCTAGAAAAGATGAACAGTACAAATCTATCAAAGCTGTGACCTTAGGGGATGAGGTTGAGTTGCTAGGTGAAGAAGAGAGCATAATCTCGGATTTTCTGGATGAATATTGTCTGTCTGAGACATGCATCGATCGACACCCTCTTAGTGTCGATCGACACGCCGTCCTGACGGCAATTTCGAGTTCTTACGACAAACAGAATCGCCTTGCATCGATCGACACATATCATGCAACGATCGACACAGAACGCATACATGACCAGAAACCTGCAACAGTACCAGAACGAATCTATAAGCCCCCTGTGCCATATCCTAAGGTTCCTAAACCCTCTAAACATGAGATAGAAGTGGCTAACTGCGTGAAAGTGATGGATAAGAAGGTGAATAAAACACCACCAGTTGAAACTTCGCGAGTTCATGCAAAGAAGATGATCTCCACTGATGGTCATCTGAAAGAAGAAGTTCAGATTGGTGGAACTACAGTATCTGATAGTGGAAAGAAGAAGATGGCGGTTCCTCTTGAACCTGCTCTAACATCTTCAGTACCTGCAACTGCTCATAAGCAGAAAGCTCCAGACATCAGATATACATCAAAGGTAAGGTACAAATCACCTAAGCTTAAACCTTCTGATCACATTGTTTTATAAGTAGGAAAACGCAGTAGACCGCCCAAGCTTCGCTCCCGCCCTAATTCTGATTACTCTTTCCTTGGAAAACCTCATGATCTGAAAGCCTATACACCTCCTTGGATGAAGAGATATTCACAGAGACATTCAAAGTCTCTGTTGAAGCCGCCATGAGTCAAATCTCTGTGCCATAGTCAAGCTAATGACTAAAAACAAGCGCTGAGTGGGAGGCAACCCACTATAGAGTCAGTTTTCGTTTTTGTTTTTCATTTTTCAGTCTTTGCTATTTTGATTTTTTTCTTTTTAGTGTTTTCAGCAGAGAGAACAGGTTCAAAATCGCCTAGCATCGATCGACACACCTATGTGTCGATCGACACAGTGCGATTACATAAATGAATCGAGCAAATGCGCCTTGCGTCGATCGATGCGGTCCTGTGCATCGATCGACACAGTGCGACGAGAGGTACGTAACTCTGATTTTTCAACTCTTTTCAATTTGATTATCTGTTCTTACCGAGCTCATGCCTTGATTACACTGGGGACAGTGTAGTTTAAGTGTGGGGGAGGAAGCTACTGACGCACGCTTTTGTTTTCTTAGTTTTTCAAAATTTGTTTTATTGAGTCAAAATTTGTATGAAACTATGATTTTTCGAGGAAAATTTTCGCTTGAACAGGAACTAAGTGACCATTGGACAGACTTGCAGAGCCTCTATGACTGTTAGAAAACTCAGACACGGATCAACCTACTGAGGACACCCACATCATCACTTCAGGTATCAGAGGATCCTTTTACTGACTTCACCCTAATACTGACTTAGATTTTCTCACCTAAGGGCTTGGTATACTTTTTGTCGGATTCCCTTGTTAGTTTTGACACAGCCTATCAACCTATCCTATTTAGTTCCCTTCTCCCCTTCCATTAAAAAAAAAAAAGATAATAAACTGAGGATGAGTTAGTAACTCCGAAGTGGTCATGGGAATAGTAGCAAACACTATTATCTCTTATGCGATCCATGGAATATGTCCAAAGTACACCCCTTAACGGGAAGAACACTGATAAAAAAAATAAAATGATACCCAGTGGGGAAAAATCAGTTGTTAAGGAAGGGAAAGAGAAGAAAGGAACTAGAGAAAGATAGGATGGTGGTCTAGAGCTGATAAGGTAAGAATCCATGTGCCTTTGATCGATACTCCTTAGGTGAGACCGCACTTAAATACTTGCAGAAGTCAGTAGGGTGAATTTGAATGCTTGAATGTGATTGTGGAGTTTACTTGGGACAGTTGCTAAGTGTGGGGGAAGTACATTATGGTCTTGAGTTCTGTAGGAAAGTTTTCAGTGGATTACTAAGTGAATGTGAATGCGAAAGTTCCTAAGACGAAATGAGTTTCTGTGTTTTCAAACTTCTTTTCTTATGCTTTGGTTCTTTACTTGCTTGAGGGCAAGCAAGAGCTAAGTGTGGGGGAGTTGATATACCATGGATTTTAGGGTTTTTAACCATGGTATATGTGTTATTTATCGAGTCTTTTACTATGTTTTGGAGTCTTTTAGTTATGTTTACAGGTCTAGACACGTTTGGAGCGGAATTGGAGTTTTGGAGCATTCTGGAGCATTTTGGAGATTTAACCCGAGAGATGGACTTCACTGTCGAATTCACAGACCTGCATCGATCGATACACTTGTGGCAACGATCGATGCAAGGTCGACGCAGACATTCTCGCGAGCGTTTAATGAGAAGAATTGGATATGCAACTTTGCCCAGAAGTTTCCATAATTACAAAGAAGCCCAAGCCGACTTTAGACCATTATATAAGAGTTTTTAAGCCATTGTTTAGGCAACGCTTTACTTTAGTTTTATTTTATTTCAGAGAGCCTTAGGGGCTGATCTTGTTTTCGAAAGAGACTTGATTTCGAACCCCTGTTGATTATTCTGTTTAATGATATTTGATTTTCTACTTATGATATTTTCTGTCTCAATGAACATGTCTGAGTAGTCTACCTGTTAGGTTGAAGGATTCTCATTAGGGATTTCATGGAACTATAGTTTAAATCAATCTGTAGGGATTCATATCTGCTAGTTCTTTGTTTAGGTTGTTCTTAATGCTTAATCTGAAGTAGCTAATCAGAATTATGATGTTAGGTTGATTAATGCAGCGGAAGTTGGTTAATTGAACTAGAAAGAACCTAGATAAGCAATTAAACTTCTCGCAAACGGAAGTTTGGTTTAGGATAATTGTGAACATATCAAACTTGGAATTAAGGCTTGTTTAATCTGTTAGTTCTCGCAAACGAAAGTTTGGTTTGCTGCACTTAGACTTAGAGAATTATCGCAAAGGAATTTGGTTAATTCTATATCTGTGTTTTGAGTTCTAGAACAGTTTCTGATTAGATCCAGACTGATTGATTGCTTGTGTTCCTGATTTCCTGAGAACTCCTGAAACCTAACGCTTCGCTTCCTTGCTCACAAACTCGCCTGCTACTGATTTACTTTTCTGCTCTGCTTTTAATTTAATCACCTTTGCTTTCTCCTAGTTTAATCTTTTCTGTTCTTATCTATCGTTGACCAGAGTCCCTGTGGATTCGATACCCTAAGTACTACAACTACATCACTGTGCACTTGCAGTTAGAATAGGGATAAAACTACACCTATCATGAAACACCTAATAGCTATCTGATAGGGATAAAACTACGCGTCGATCGTTGCTCCACAAAAACTTGATCGGTTTATAAGTTTTATCCATATTCTACTGCAAGTGCACAGTTAATGCAATCGTAGTATATAAGGTATCGAATCCCACAAGGACTCTCAGTCACACAATAGATTATTAGTAGTTCAGATTAAATTAAGCGAAGCAGATGTGAAAACAGTAAACGAAATAGCAAGCGAATAAAGTGAGTTTGTAAGCAAGAGGGCAAAGCGTTAGGTTCAGGAGTTCTCAGGAAATCAGGAACGCAAGCAATCAATCTATCTAGATCTAATCAATAACTGTTCTAGAACTCAAACACAGATATAGAATTAACCAAATTCCTTTGCGATAATTCTCTAAGTCTAAGTGCAGCAAACCAAACTTTCGTTTGCGAGAACTAACAGATTAAACAAGCCTTAATTCCAAGTTTGATATGTTCACAATTATCCTAAACCAAACTTCCGTTTGCGAGAAGTTTAATTGCTTATCTAGGTTCTTTCTAGTTCAATTAACCAACTTCCGCTGCATTAATCAACCTAACATCATAATTCTGATTAGCTACTTCAGATTAAGCATTAAGAACAACTTAGATAAAGAACTAGCAGATATGAATCTCTACAGATTAATTAAACTATAATTCTCTGAAATCCTTAATGAGAATCCTTCAACCTAACAGGAGATCTACTCAGACATATTCATCGAGACAGAAGATATCATAAGTAGAAAATCATATATCATATAATCAAATAGGAACTGGGGTTCAAAATCAAGTCTCTTTCGAGATCAGGATCAGCCCCTAAAATCTCCTAAGAGAATAAAACTTAGTTATGAAGCATGTAAAAGCGTAGCCTAAACAATGGCTTAAAAACTCTATTTATAACCTAAAACACGAATTGGGGTTTCTTTGTGAATATCAGGAACTTCTGGGCAGAACTGCAATTTCATTCTTCTTTATTAAACCGTCGTTTGGCCCATCTCGCTGGTGCAACGATCGATGCCATGAATGTGTCGATCGTTGCAGCTCTGAAATATTGACAGTGAAGTCTAACTCTCGGCCAAATACTCTAATTAGCTCCATAAAGTGCAATAATCACCAAATATGCTCCAAATGTGCTTGTACCTAATAAACACCTGAAAAGACTCTAAAACATAGTAAAAGACTCGATAAATGACACATATACCATGGTTAAAAACCCTAAAATCCATGGTATATCAACTCCCCCACACTTAGCCTTTGCTTGTCCTCAAGCAAAACAAAGAACTAAATGTAGTCAAGAGGTTTGAAAACTTTCAGAACTCTTTTCATCATAGAAGCAACAACACTCAGATTCCCCTTAGTAAACCATTGCAAGAATCAATCACAGGATATCAAGACCAACATATACTTCCCCCACACTTAGCAACTGTCCTAAGTAAACTCCACAATCACATTCAAGCATTCAAATTCTCCCTACTGACTTCTGCAAGTATTTAAGTGCGGTCTCACCTAAGGAGTATCGATCAAAGGGCACATGGATTCTTACCTCATCAGCTCTAGAGCACCATACTATCTTTCTCTAGTCCCTTTCTTCTCTTTCCCTTCCTTAACAACTGATTTTTCTCACATTGGGTATCATTTTTTTTTTATCAGTGTTCTTCCCGTTATGGGGTGTACTTTGGACACATTCCATGGATCGCATAAGAGATAATAGTGTTTGCTACTATTCCCATGACCACTTCGGAGTTACTAACTCATCCTCAGTTTATTATCTTTTTTTTTTTTTACTTTATAGAAGGGGAGAAGGGAACTAAATAAGATAGGTTGACAGGCTGTGTCAGAACTAACAAGGGAATCCGACACAAAGTATACGAAGCCCTTAGGTGAGAAATCTAAGTCAGTATTAAGGTGAAGTCAGTAAAGGATCCTCTGATACCTGGAGGTATGTGGGTATTCCCAGTAGGTTGATCTGTGTCTGGGTTTTCTAATAGTCAGAGATAGATCCTGCAACTTCATCCCGATGGTTACTTAAGTTCCTGCAAGTGCTATTAAACTTCTCAAAAATTCACTGTTTCTTACTTAAACAATTTTGACTCAATGGATCGCAAATTTTTTGAAAAATGGACTGACTCTTAAGAAAACAAAAAGAGAGATGTCAGTAGCACCTCCCCCACACTTAAGACACACTGTCCCCAGTAGTGTCAAGCGAAGGATCGGTAAAAATAACTAAAAATTGTAAATGGATGTTTGAGTTCTGTCGTATTTTACCTCTGTCGCTCAGGCACCGATCGTTGCACTAAGTGCATCGATAGTTGCTAGGCGATTTTTCGTTGAGTGTCGATCGTTGCTCATAGCACCAATGATCGTTGCAATGCGTATATCAGATCAGTCAGCAAGTTAGCAGGTTAGTCCGTTGGAATCTATCAAATTTCGAATCCTGCAAGCTGGAAACACTGAAAACAGAGTAAAGTCGAAGCAAATAGCGTAGCATATCAAACATAACATCCAAAAACAACAGCATCCTAAAAATCAAAAGGAAAAAGTGCAAAGATAAATAAGAAAAGGATAAAAAGTACAGAACCGAAAGTCTGAAAATGGAGATCAATCTCACTCGCTCTCATCATCTATCCCACCATACATCTCATCGTCATCGGCTGCCTCAGCTATGCGATCAGTACCACTCGAAGAGGTAGGAGTCGGGGATCGTCGTCTGCGTCGATCAGGTCCTGGAACGGGCTGGTGAACCTGTGGCTCTCTCCTGCAAGTGCAGCTGCGCAAGAAACCCCCAATGGTCTGAAACATACCCTCCTGACGCTCCCTCCAATCACCCTCAGACATCTCACGCACAGGCATAGACGGGGCTGGATATGGACCGATGTCCTGTGTAGCAGGGGCAGCAGCAGGTGCAGAGGAAGATGAAGCTCTCGTAGAAGGCTCTCCCAGCGGATGAGCCATAGTAGGCACTGCGTGTCGAGCTCTGGCAGGAGGGCGGAAACTCAAAGCATCAATCGTATCAATCTGAGTCAACCTAGCAGCAGGAAGATCAATGCCATACTGTGTCTCCTCAGGGTCAAAGTAAACCCACACTCGCCCCTCCTTCAGCCACCTAGCACTCTGCAAGTGACTGAGATCCAGGAACTCTCTCTCAGCAACGCACTCTGTATCCCCCATAGGTATCCTGCAGTGTCTGAAAATAGGAGTAAGAAGACTCCCTACTGTCTCCTTGCGCACGCCGTCATAGGGCTTCTTCTGCAGCTCGCAAAGATGATGAGCAAATAGAGCTCCCAGGTTGACTTTCCTAGCTGGGTATCTCACATCGGTACCCATGAACTGCTCCCTCAGTCCTCTGAACAATATCTCCAACTCATTCTTGCGCATCTTGTTTGCCTCATGCTTGCACAATAGAGTGCGTCCCAAGATACGCAAGACATACCTGAGGGTCGGATGCCTAACCTGAATCACTAGTGTAGTCCGGGAGTGATACCGTCCACCACCAATGTACTCCCAGAACTGTCGAGCCTCTGCTGATTCCCATGGAAGGGACATATCGGTGCGTGGCTGCTCAGTGCTAAACCCATAGATCCTACAGATATCGAGAAGGGGCACTCGATACCTGGCGCCAAGGCACATAAAAGTGAAAGTGCCTCCTTGAGCACTCCTGCTGTCCGAGTTTGGGTAGACAACCCTGCATGTGGCAAGAAACTGTCTCACCAGCTCTGGGTATAGATCGTAAGGCTGCATCGGCATTGTCCCCAGACCAATGCCTCTGCACAGAGCCATAACCTGCTGGTCTATGCCGAGACTCAGACAGGTCGAGTAATCCGCAAACTTGGTTGGCGCTATCTCCATGCCGCACCAACCGTTATACAGTAGTGTATCGTACTCGTCCCAGTACTCGTGTAGCGGCCTCTCTGTGAAATCAGTCGTAGTGAGCAGCTTCTTAATAGCCTTGCCCCAGTTGCGATCAGTCTGAATCCGAGCCTTATCTGCTCTTGGCCATGGTGGCCCAATGGTCGCATGAACCAACTGATATGGCCCTGGAGGATCAGAATCTCTGTGTAGCCATTCCGGTGGCGGAATGTACTGTCGTGAGGCGCTTGCGGCTGTTGCTCTGCGCTTGCAGGGTTGATTCTGAGTTGCCATCTGCAAAACAGAAATTTAAGCAAATTAGTCACAGCAGACTCTCTGTGAAATCGTCGAGCAACGACCGTTGCACTAAGGCAGCGATCGTTGCAAAGCGATTTCGTATTATCGAACATGCAACGATCGGTGCAAGGCGATTCTGGCCGCAATCAACAGTCAACAGAATCGTTCTAAAATCGTGTAATCAACCGCAAAATCGACAACAATCCATCACTAAACAACCTAAAGCATAATCATTTTAACATGCATTCATCAATTTTGATCCAAAATTCCCAATTTCTAAAACCCTAATAGTTGAATCCGAAAATCATCAAAATAGAAGTACATTACCTTGATTCCGTGAGAAATGGGTAGGAGAAATAGATTGGGGGTGTAAAAATAAGTGAAATAGTGCTTTGAAACAAATAAATCGATGAAGAATTGATGATTTTAGGTTTTGGGGTTCTCGGTGTTATCGGCGGTGAGAAAATGGAGAAGAAAGCGAAGAAAAAGGGTTTAAGGTAACTTACCTTGGTCGTGGGTGCAACGATCGTTGCATAGCAGCAACGATCGATGCTGGTTGAACCAGATCGATTCCGGTTTAGCGCGACATACCTTAATTTTCGATTTAAACCAAGTGCAACGACCGTTGCACATGTGGGCAACGATCGTCATACCTCTCCAGACTTTGTGTTCTGTATCTAAAAATTAGCAAAAACAAATAAAAACGTGAAATCCTAAGAAAACACCAAAAATGAAAAAGAAAAATAATTAAACCTAGCAGTGGGTTGCCTCCCACTCAGCGCTTGTTTTAAGTCATTAGCTTGACTTTTGGAAAGAGGTCAGACTCATGGAGGTTTCAACAGAGACTTTGAGTGTCTCTGTGAATGCCTTATCATCCATGGTGGTGTGTAAGCAGTAGCAGCATGATGTCGTCCAAGGAACGTAGGAAGGAATGTAGGGTGGGATCGACACTTGGGTGGTTTAAAGCCTTTTCCCGCATTCAATACAGTGGAGTCAGGAGGTTTAAACTTAGAGGATTTATGCTTTACCTTTGGTAGAGATTTGATGTTCGGAGCCTTCTGCTTATGAGTAACTTTAGGCTTTGAAGATGTTAGAGTAGACTCTTGTGGAAGTACCATCTTCTTGTCAACCACTACTGTGCACTGAACAACATTTTTAGACCTTACAGGAGCTTTTGGAAATGGTATTGGAGGTTTGTAGATTCTTTCCTTAGTAACTCCACGAGGTATAAGTGAAACTTGTTCCTTACGGGGTGCAACGATCGGTGCATGTGGTGCAACGATCGACGCGGTTGTCTCAGCTCGAGTTTCAACTACAGTCTCGGGTCCATCAGCTTCCTGGTCTAATTCAGCAATCTCAAACTCAAATTTCTCCTCTTGACTTGGCCCAGTATCAGTCTGAACTATCCAAGCCAAAAGATCCATGTCAATCTCTGTTGAGTCAGGTCCGTCGAAGCTCTCAAACTCAGGGTATTCAATATCAGACTCCTCTCTGTTTTCCACAAATTCCATAGCCTCAACTGCTAGATATGGTCCATGATCCATCCTGCGGTCAATCTGAATAGGAATATTAACGACATGGGCTTCCTGAGTATCATTCCTTGTGGTAGGACTTGAAATATTATCCATCTGTGTATCCAGCAACTTCATATGAGTGTTCAAGGACTCAAATTTCTCATTCAGATTAGTGTACAAGCACTCAAGCTTCGAATTGAAAGACGCTGTGGTTTGTTGTTGTTCCGCAATGGATTGCTCCATCATGATCTCTAATCTGCTCCTCTGTGCAGGTACAGGAGATGCTAGGCAGGGTGTATAACCATAATCTCTTGATCCTTGAGCCTGCCTAGAACCTTGTCTCTGCTGATGTCCAAATGTTTGTCCATAAAAATCAGATCCAGCCATATATTTTACTTCTGTAAATCTTTCAGTTTCTGCATCTGCTCGGAACTGTCTTTCCCTTAGTAGGACGTTATGGATGTCATCTATCTTATTTCTCATCTCAGCTACTTGCCCAACCAATACATGGTAATCTGGTAAGATGGGGTTTCCTTCCCCATCTAGTTTCTGACCTTTTGCGTTGCATATATGACCCTCTTGGTCTCGTAAAACGCCGTTTTCACCGCGAATCAGAATCACAGGTTCCATAGAGTGGAACCTATTGAACGTCTCAGATCTTGGCATCGCTGTTCTCGCCTTGTGTCGATCGATGCAAGGTGGCAACGATCGGTGCAGTGCGAATCCCTGCAATCCCAAAAATCAAAAACGTGAGTAAACAACAAAATTAAAAAGAATGCTTAGTCTAAATCCTAGTACTAAATCTATTGGCGAACTCAAAGAGTCCCCGGCAACGGCGCCAAAAACTTGATAGGTTTATAAGTTTTATCTCTATTCTACTGCAAGTGCACAGTTAATGCAATCGTAGTATATAAGGTATCGAATCCCACAAGGACTCTCAGTCACACAATAGATTATTAGTAGTTCAGATTAAATTAAGCGAAGCAGATGTGAAAACAGTAAACGAAATAGCAAGCGAATAAAGTGAGTTTGTAAGCAAGAGGGAAAAGCGTTAGGTTCAGGAGTTCTCAGGAAATCAGGAACGCAAGCAATCAATCTATCTAGATCTAATCAATAACTGTTCTAGAACTCAAACACAGATATAGAATTAACCAAATTCCTTTGCGATAATTCTCTAAGTCTAAGTGCAGCAAACCAAACTTTCGTTTGCGAGAACTAACAGATTAAACCAGCCTTAATTCCAAGTTTGATATGTTCACAATTATCCTAAACCAAACTTCCGTTTGCGAGAAGTTTAATTGCTTATCTAGGTTCTTTCTAGTTAAATTAACCAACTTCCGCTGCATTAATCAGCCTAACATCATAATTCTGATTAGCTACTTCAGATTAAGCATTAAGAACAACTTAGATAAAGAACTAGCAGATATGAATCTCTACAGATTAATTAAACTATAATTCTCTGAAATCCTTAATGAGAATCCTTCAACCTAACAGGAGATCTACTCAGACATATTCATTGAGACAGAAGATATCATAAGTAGAAAACCAAATATCATATAATCAAATAGGAACTGGGGTTCAAAATCAAGTCTCTTTCGAGATCAGGATCAGCCCCTAAAATCTCCTAAGAGAATAAAACTTAGTTATGAAGCATGTAAAAGCGTAGCCTAAACAATGGCTTAAAAACTCTATTTATAACCTAAAACACGAATTGGGGTTTCTTTGTGAATATCAGGAACTTCTGGGCAGAACTGCAATTTCATTATTCTTCATTGAACCGTCGTTTGGCCCATCTCGCTGGTGCAACGATCGATGCCATGAATGTGTCGATCGTTGCAGCTCTGAAATATTGACAGTGAAGTCTAACTCTCGGCCAAATACTCTAATTAGCTCCAGAAAGTGCCATAATCACCAAATATGCTCCAAATGTGCTTGTACCTAATAAACACCTGAAAAGACTCTAAAACATAGTAAAAGACTCGATAAATGACACATATACCATGGTTAAAAACCCTAAAATCCATGGTATATCAACTGATTTTCCTATCTGATAGGTGTAGAAGTGCATAGTTTTACCGTAAGTAAAAGCGTAAGTAAAAACTTGATAGGTGTCAGGTTTTAATCCTATATCTAACTGCAAGTGCACAGTTCAGTAGTCGTAGTATATAGGTATCGAATCCACAGGGACTCCGGTATTCAATAGCTCAAGAACAGGAAATTAAACTAGGAAGAAAGCAATGTGATTGAATTAAAAGCAATGCGAGAAAGTAAACAGAAAGCAGAGATTGTTGGTTGTGAAAACAAGTTATTAAGAGCGCTAAGTCTAGGGCGTTCTCAGGAAATCAGACAAGCAGACAGTTCATTCAGCAAGGATCTAATTAAGCACAGTTCTAGAACTCAAAACACAGATATAGAATTAACCAAATTCCTTTGCGATAATTCTCCAAGTCTAAGTGCAGCAAACCAAACTTTCGTTTGCGAGAACTAACAGATTAAACTAGCATTAATTCCAAGTTTGATATGTTCACAATTATCCTAAACCAAACTTTCGTTTGCGAGAAGTTTAATTGCTCAACCTAATTAGTTCAGATTCCTAAACCCCACTTCCGTGACGTATTTAGCAACCTAAGATCTAGATTCTAATTGATCAGGTTAGAATTAGCTTTAAGCACAATTAGATTGAAGAACAGATATAGTTATGAATCCTTAACTGAATTAAACAAGTCTAGCAAGTCATGAAATCCTATGCGAGAAACCCTAAACCTAACAAGAAATCTACTCAGACATAGATAATGAAAACATAATCATATGATGAATAAATTGCATAGAAGATAAAGAATAAAAGGGGTTCTAAATCTTCTCCAAATACAGATGAAGTAAAGGTTCAGATCAGCCCCAAAAGCTCTAAAAATCCTCTGCTCTTAATTATGAAAGCGTAAGTAAAAGCGTATCTAATTAAAACACCAAAAACTCAATAATATAGGTCTAATCTCGGCCAAGGGCTTTTTTGTAAATATCAGGAACTTCTGGATCAAAGTGCAATATCTTGACTCTTCATAAACCGCCGAGTTTCGGCCCATCTCGCTGGTGCAACGATCGGTGCAGGTGTGCAACGATCGACGCATTTCTCTGTTTCGGACAGTGAACTCTATCTCTCGGCCAAACACTCCAAAAATCTCCAAAAAGTGCCATAATCACCAAATATGCTCCAAACCTGATTATACCTGTAAAAGACTTTAAAAGAACACAAAAGACACTAAAACACACTTATATCATGGTCTAAAACTAGTAAAAACCATGATATATCAACTCCCCCACACTTAGCCTTTGCTTGCCCTCAAGCAAAACATAGAACTAAAGCTTGGTGAAGAGGTTTGAAAACTCTTCAGAAACTCATTTCATCCTAGAAGCTACAATACTCAGATTCCCCTTAGTAAACCATTGAAAGAATCAATCACAGGATATCAAGACCAACATGTACTTCCCCCACACTTAGCAACTGTCCTAAGTAAACTCCACAATCACATTCAAGCATTCAAATTCTCCCTACTGACTTCTGCAAGTATTTAAGTGCGGTCTCACCTAAGGAGTATCGATCAAAGGGCACATGGATTCTTACCTTATCAGCTCTAGACCACCATACTATCTTTCTCTAGTCCCTTTCTTCTCTTTCCCTTCTTTAACAACTGATTTTTCCCACATTGGGTATCATTTTATTTTTTTTATCAGTGTTCTTCCCGTTATGGTGTGTACTTTGGACACATTCCATGGATGCATAAGAGATAATAGTGTCTGCTACTATTCTCATGACCACTTCGGAGTTACTAACTCATCCTCAGTTTATTATCTTCTTTTTTTACTTTATAGAAGGGGAGATTGGAACTAAATAGGATAGGTTGACAGGCTGTGTCAGAACTAACAAGGGAATCCGACACAAAGTATACCAAGCCCTTAGGTGAGAAATCTAAGTCAGTATTAAATTGAAGTCAGTAAAAGGATCCTCTGATACCTGAAGTGATGTGGGTGTTCCCAGTAGGTTGATCTGTGATAGGGTTTTCTAACAGTCATAGAGGCTCTGCAAGTCTGTCCAATGGTCACTTAGTTCCTGTTCAAGCGAAAATTTTCCTCGAAAAATCATAGTTTCATACCAATTTTGACTCAATAAAACAAATTTTGAAAAACTAAGAAAACAAAAGCGTGCGTCAGTAGCTTCCTCCCCCACACTTAAACTACAATGTCCCCAGTGTAATCAAGGCATGAGCTCGGTAAGAACAGATAATCAAATTGAAAAGAGTTGAAATATTAGAGTTACGTACCTCTCGTCGCACTGTGTCGATCGATGCACAGGACCGCATCGATCGACGCAAGGCGCATTTGCTCGATTCATTTATGTAATCGCACTGTGTCGATCGACATATATCATAGTAAAAGACTCGAATCCACAGGGACAACAAAGTTCCTGATTTTACTTATGATATATCAACCTAAACAAAGAACTAGTAAAAACTGGATATATCAACAAAAACTTGATAGGTGTCAGGTTTTAATCCTATATCTAACTGCAAGTGCACAGTTCAGTAGTCGTAGTATATAGGTATCGAATCCACAGGGACTCCGGTATTCAATAGCTCAAGAACAGGAAATTAAACTAGGAAGAAAGCAATGTGATTGAATTAAAAGCAATGCGAGAAAGTAAACAGAAAGCAGAGATTGTTGGTTGTGAAAACAAGTTATTAAGAGCGCTAAGTCTAGGGCGTTCTCAGGAAATCAGACAAGCAGACAGTTCATTCAGGAAGGATCTAATTAAGCACAGTTCTAGAACTCAAAACACAGATATAGAATTAACCAAATTTCTTTGCGATAATTCTCTAAGTCTAAGTGCAGCAAACCAAACTTTCGTTTGCGATAACTAACAGATTAAACTAGCATTAATCCCAAGTTTGATATGTTCACAATTATCCTAAACCAAACTTTCGTTTGCGAGAAGTTTAATTGCTCAACCTAATTAGTTCAAATTCCTAAACCCCACTTCCGTGACGTATTTAGCAACCTAAGATCTAGATTCTAATTGATCAGGTTAGAACTAGCTTTAAGCACAATTAGATTGAAGAACAGATATAGTTATGAATCCTTAACTGAATTAAACAAGTCTAGCAAGTCATGAAATCCTATGTGAGAAACCCTAAACCTAACAAGGAATCTACTCAGACATAGATAATGAAAACATAATCATATGATGAATAAATTGCATAAAAGATAAAGAATTAAAGGGGTTCGAAATCTTCTCCAAATACAGATGAAGTAAAGGTTCAGATCAGCCCCAAAATCTCTAAAAATCCTCTGCTCTTAATTATGAAAGCGTAAGTAAAAGCGTATCTAATTAAAACACCAAAAACTTAATTATATAGGTCTAATCTCGGCCAAGGGCTTCTTTGTAAATATCAGGAACTTCTGGATCAGAGTGCAATATCTTGACTCTTCATAAACCGCCGAGTTTCGGCCCATCTCGCTGGTGCAACGATCGGTGCAGGTGTGCAACGATCGACGCATTTCTCTGTTTCGGACAGTGAACTCTATCTCTCGGCCAAACACTCCAAAAATCTCCAAAAGTGCCATAATCACCAAATATGCTCCAAACCTGATTATACCTGTAAAAGACTCTAAAAGAACACAAAAGACACTAAAACACACTTATATCATGGTCTAAAACTATTAAAAACCATGATATATCAACTCCCCCACACTTAGTCTTTGCTTGCCCTCAAGCAAAACAGAGAACTAAAGCTTGGTGAAGAGGTTTGAAAACTCTTCAGAAACTCATTTCATCCTAGAAGCTACAATACTCAGATTCCCCTTAGTAAACCACTGAAAGAATCAATCACAGGATATCAAGACCAACATGTACTTCCCCCACACTTAGCAACTGTCCTAAGTAAACTCCACAATCACATTCAAGCATTCAAATTCTCCCTACTGACTTCTGCAAGTATTTAAGTGCGGTCTCACCTAAGGAGTATCGATCAAAGGGCACATGGATTCTTACCTTATCAGCTCTAGACCACCATACTATCTTTCTCTAGTCCCTTTCTTCTCTTTCCCTTCTTTAACAACTGATTTTTCCCACATTGGGTATCATTTTATTTTTTTTTATCAGTGTTCTTCCCGTTATGGGGTGTACTTTGGACACATTCCATGGATGCATAAGAGATAATAGTGTCTGCTACTATTCTCATGACCACTTCGGAGTTACTAACTCATCCTCAGTTTATTATCTTTTTTTTTTTACTTTATAGAAGGGGAGAAGGGAACTAAATAGGATAGGTTGACAGGCTGTGTCAGAACTAACAGGGAATCCGACACAAAGTATACCAAGCCCTTACGTGAGAAATCTAAGTCAGTATTAAATTGAAGTCAGTAAAAGGATCCTCTGATACCTGAAGTGATGTGGGTGTTCCCAGTAGGTTGATCTGTGATGGGGTTTTCTAATAGTCAGAGATAGATCCTGCAACTTCATCCCAATGGTTACTTAAGTTCCTGCAAGTCTTGTAAATCTTCTCAGAAAATCATAGTTTCTTACTTAAACAATTTTGACTCAATAAAACAAAATTTTTTGAAAAATGGACTGACTCTTAAGAAAACAGAAAGATATAAGTCAGTAGCACCTCCCCCACACTTAAGACACACTGTCCCCAGTAGTGTCAAGCGAAGGATCGGTAAAAAAGAAAATAAAAATTGTTAAAGTTCTGTTGAGTTCTGTCGGGTTTACCTCTGTCGCTCAGGCATCGATCGTTGCACTAAGTGCATCGACCGTTACTTGGCGATTTTCGTGTATGGTCGATCGTTGCTCAGGACCGCAACGATCGCTGCAATGCGATTCCGATCGTGTTGTGACGATCGACACAGAAGTGCGTCGATCGACGCACTGCGAATCTGTCCGAGACCTGAAATCATAAACTCACCAAAAATAAAAACAAACCTAAAATCCTAACAAAAACACCAAAAATTAAGTAGAAAAACACCAGTACCTAATGGTGGGTTGCCTCCCACCCAGCGCTTGTTTAAGGTCAATAGCTTGACCGGACGGACAAGATTTTTCAGGCACCAGGATATCCCAATAGAGACTTTTTTGGTCTCTGTCCAAGTCTCATCATCCAAGGTGGCGAGTAGGCTGTTGCAGAATGCTCATGTCCAAGAAAAGATGGAGTAAAATGTGCTCCAGGATCTATAATCACAGTGTCATCAGGCTGCTCATCGTCTGCATTCCTTATGGTGAATGTCTGCCCATCTATCAGTGGTTTACGCAGCTTATCCATCTCATAACGCAGCGGCTCATCTCCCAAATGGAGGTCTATCAGGCTGTTCTTAACATCTATCACCGCTCCTGCTGTAGCCAAAAATGGTCTTCCAAGCAGCAATGCTTCATCCGGATCACAGTCATATTTCAGCACTAAGAAGTCTGTTGGAACTAAATAGTTTCCAACTCTCACCGGTATGTCTATCAGGAGTCCTTCAGGAACTCGTATGGACTGATCAGCTAGGACAAGAGAGGTCCTAGTAGGAGTAAAATCTAGCATACCCAGCTTCTCTGCCACAGAGTATGGCATCAAACTTCCAGCAGCTCCTAAGTCACACAGAGAACGCCTGAAATCATCCTCAAAGATTGAACAATCAAGCACAAAGACTCCAGGATCAGGCAGCTTCTTCGGGATCTTGGTCAACAGAACATCACTAATATTCTGAGGAACTATAACCACCCAGTCTCTCAGCTCTTCATCTAGAGGCAGCATCTTGTTCAAATACCTCTGCACACATGGATGATAAGGTGGATCATCAGAAGATGGAATTTCTTCCAATTCTTCACCAATTTCCTCTAGCTTCTTAAGCTCTTCAATTTCTCGCTTAATCACTTCAGACACTTGGGAGTGTTGTCTAACAATCTGCGCATAAATCTCCTGTTGAGAGATCTCAGAGACTCCAGAGAATAAGCCATCAAGCTCTAAATCTGCATCAATACCATCATCACTCAGTGAATCTGTATGTTCCCGACGTGCATCGATCGACACTAAGTGTGTGTCGATCGTTGCAATGCTGCAATTTCCACCCGAGAGTTTTTTCACCAAAATCCGGGATTTCTTCTTCCTTCACCAATTCAGATGTACTTAGCTCAAATTTTTCACCTAGGTGAGATCCATCATTAAAGTACACAGACCAGGCCTTAATATGAGTGTCTGCTAGCCCTTTTCCCTTTATTGAGCTGGAAATCTGGTTCACCTGAGTATCCAACTGCTTCATGTGAGTGTTCAGGGACTCAAACTTCCCATTGAGGTCTTCATAGACAGCATCCAGCTTCTTGTTGCAGTCCACAGAAATCTTGGTATGACTCTCCATTAGTTGTTCCATCATAGCTTCCATTCTACTCTCATGAGCTGTAGGTGCAGGAGGAGTCTGATAAGATGAAGATCCATAGGTTCTCTGAGTACCTTGTCCAAAGGTCTTCTGAAAACCACCAGTCTGTCCAGAATTAGATAAGTTGCTGTTAAAAGCACTTTTCTGTCCTCCATTGAAGAATCTGTTTCCTTGTTGATTACCAAATATTTTACCTTGGAATCCAGAACCCCCTATGTAATTCACACCTTCCTCCTGAGTGTCCTCCTCAGTTTGAATTACCTCTACATCTTGGGCAAAGTGAACAGCTTTCTTACCTGCTAGGAGATTGCAAACTGTGTCCAGCCTAGATCTAATATCAGCTATGTCAGAATTCTCTACACTTCCACCAGATTTCTTCCTCCTCTCATCCATAGTCTTACAGCTGTTGCTGCCTATTAGATTCTCAATCAAGTGCTTAGCTTGTGTAGGAGTCCGGGTGTTGAAGTTAGCATTACTGAAATTATCCAGCGCAGACTGATATGGAAGATCTATGCCGCTGAAGAAAATGCCAATCAACTGAACTTCAGTGAATCCATGGTGTGGGCAGTCACGCTGATACTGCTTAAATCTCATCCAGGCAGTCTTTAAAGGCTCCACAGCTCCTTGAGAAAAGGTGAGTATGTCCTGTCTGGACTGCTCTGAACGCGCATCATCATTGAAGTGATGCAGGAACTCACTCTTTAAAGCTGCCCAAGTAGTGTACTGAGCAGGTGCCAGCTGCTTTAGCCATGCGCTAGCGTCTCCAGCAAGACTGTGCGGAAAGAGCTTAAGGAACAGATAGTCCGGGCAGACTCCATCATACTTCATGCCAGTGACTACGTCCTTAAACGAATCAATGTGATCCATAGGCTGCTCCGTTGGGTAACCATGAAATGCATTCTGTCTCATCAGCGAGTAGTAGATGGTTTTGATCTCAAAATCATTCCTCTCAAAAGCAGGAAGCACTAAAGCTGACCGGTTTCTATGAAACTCATCCGGTCTGTTGTAGTCAGCTAAAGTCCTCTCACGTACAACCATCTCTCTACCTTGGGCCTGTCCTTGACCCTGGTTCTGCTCCTGTTGCTGTTGCTCAGGAGGATCATGGATGACATTCCCTTCAGCATCAACCCTTTGCCAAGCAGCATTGTATGGGTTGTTATCTCGGTCCCTCAGGGTACCTTCAGCATCACGTACCAGAATCAAACGCTCTCGTACCATCCTTTCTCTTCTTTCTCTTCTGTTAGCTCTCTCTAAACGACCAAGTTCTTCAAGATCGAGATTAACTAAGTCCAAGTTCGGATTACTTCTAGTTTTCTGCGTCTGCATAAACTGTCTGTAATCGTCCGGCAACGATTGATGCTATCAGTGCAACGATCGCTTCAATCTCTGAATCGCCTAGTGACGATCGATGCTTAGGGTGCAACGATCGACGCAGTGCGATATTGGTATTTGCGACAGAGAGAAAAACAGAGAAAATCAGTAACTAAAAGAAACAAAAACAAAAACGAAAAGAAAACGAAAAATCCTAGTGAAACCCTAGGTTCTAAGCTATCGAAGACTCAAAGAGTCGCCGGCAACGGCGCCAAAAACTTGATAGGTGTCAGGTTTTAATCCTATATCTAACTGCAAGTGCACAGTTCAGTAGTCGTAGTATATAGGTATCGAATCCACAGGGACTCCGGTATTCAATAGCTCAAGAGCAGGAAATTAAACTAGGAAGAAAGCAATGTGATTGAATTAAAAGCAATGCGAGAAAGTAAACAGAAAGCAGAGATTGTTGGTTGTGAAAACAAGTTATTAAGAGCGCTAAGTCTAGGGCGTTCTCAGGAAATCAGACAAGCAGACAGTTCATTCAGGAAGGATCTAATTAAGCACAGTTCTAGAACTCAAAACACAGATATAGAATTAACCAAATTCCTTTGCGATAATTCTCTAAGTCTAAGTGCAGCAAACCAAACTTTCGTTTGCGAGAACTAACAGATTAAACTAGCATTAATTCCAATCAAAGGGCACATGGATTCTTATTTAAGTGCGGTCTCACCTAAGGAGTATCGATCAAAGGGCACATGGATTCTTACCTTATCAGCTCTAGACCACCATACTATCTTTCTCTAGTCCCTTTCTTCTCTTTCCCTTCTTTAACAACTGATTTTTCCCACATTGGGTATCATTTTATTTTTTTTTATCAGTGTTCTTCCGGTTATGGGGTGTACTTTGGACACATTCCATGGATGCATAAGAGATAATAGTGTCTGCTACTATTCTCATGACCACTTCGGAGTTACTAACTCATCCTCAGTTTATTATCTTTTTTTTTTACTTTATAGAAGGGGAGAAGGGAACTAAATAGGATAGGTTGACAGGCTGTGTCAGAACTAACAGGGAATCCGACACAAAGTATACCAAGCCCTTACGTGAGAAATCTAAGTCAGTATTAAATTGAAGTCAGTAAAAGGATCCTCTGATACCTGAAGTGATGTGGGTGTTCCCAGTAGGTTGATCTGTGATGGGGTTTTCTAATAGTCAGAGATAGATCGTGCAACTTCATCCCAATGGTTACTTAAGTTCCTGCAAGTCTTGTAAATCTTCTCAGAAAATCATAGTTTCTTACTTAAACAATTTTGACTCAATAAAACAAATTTTTTTGAAAAATGGACTGACTCTTAAGAAAACAGAAAGATATAAGTCAGTAGCACCTCCCCCACACTTAAGACACACTGTCCCCAGTAGTGTCAAGCGAAGGATCGGTAAAAAGAAAATAAAAATTGTTAAAGTTCTGTTGAGTTCTGTCGGGTTTACCTCTGTCGCTCAGGCATCGATCGTTGCACTAAGTGCATCGACCGTTACTTGGCGATTTTCGTGTATGGTCGATCGTTGCTCAGGACCGCAACGATCGATGCAATGCGATTCCGATCGTGTTGTGACGATCGACGCACTGCGAATCTGTCCGAGACCTGAAATCATAAACTCACCAAAAATAAAAACAAACCAAAAATCCTAACAAAAACACCAAAAATTAAGTAGAAAAACACCAGTACCTAATGGTGGGTTGCCTCCCACCCAGCGCTTGTTTAAGGTCAATAGCTTGACCGGACGGACAAGAATTTTCAGGCACCAGGAGATCCTGACAGAGACTTTTTCGGTCTCTGACCAAGTCTCCTCATCCAAGGTGGCGAGTAGGCTGTTGCAGAATGCTCATGTCCAAGAAAAGATGGAGTAAAATGTGCTCCAGGATCTATAATCACAGTGTCATCAGGCTGCTCATCGTCTGCATTCCTTATGGTGAATGTCTGCCCATCTATCAGTGGTTTCCGCAGCTTATCCATCTCATAACGCAGCGGCTCATCTCCCAGATGGAGGTTTATCAGGCTGTTCCTAACATCTATCACCGCTCCTGCTGTAGCCAAAAATGGTCTTCCAAGCAGCAATGCTTCATCCGGATCACAGTCATATCTCAGCACTAAGAAGTCTGTTGGAACTAAGTAGTTTCCAACTCTCACCGGGATGTCCATCAGGAGTCCTTCAGGAACTCGTATGGACTGATCAACTAGGACAAGAGAGGTCCTAGTAGGAGTAAAATCTAGCATACCCAGCTTCTCTGCCACAAAGTATGGCATCAAACTTCCAGCAGCTCCTAAGTCACACAGAGAACGCCTGAAACTATCCTCAAAGATTGAACAATCAAGCACAAAGACTCCAGGATCAGGCAGCTTCTTCGGGATCTTGGTCAACAGAACATCACTAATATTCTGAGGAACTTTAACCACCCAGTCTCTCAGCTCTTCATCTAGAGGCAGCATCTTGTTCAAATACCTCTGCACACATGGATGATAAGGTGGATCATCAGAAGATGGAATTTCTTCCAATTCTTCACCAATCTCCTCTAGCTTCTTAAGCTCTTCAATTTCTCGCTTAATCACTTCAGACACTGGGGAGTGTTGTCTAACAATCTGCGCATAAATCTCCTGTTGAGAGATCTCAGAGACTCCAGAGAATAAGCCATCAAGCTCTAAATCTGCATCAATACCATCATCACTCAGCGAATCTGTCTGTTCACGATGTGCATCGATCGACACTAAGTGTGTGTCGATCGTTGCAATGCTGCAATTTCCACCCGAGAGTTTTTCACCAAAATCCGGGATTTCTTCTTCCTTCACCAATTCAGCTGTACTTAGCTAAAATTTTTCACCTAGGTGAGATCCATCATTAACGTACACAGACCAGGCCTTAATATGAGTGTCTGCTAGCCCTTTTCCCTTTATTGAGCTGGAAATATGGTTCACCTGAGTATCCAACTGCTTCATGTGAGTGTTCAGGGACTCAAACTTCCCATTGAGGTCTTCATAGACAGCATCCAGCTTCTTGTTGCAGTCCACAGAAATCTTGGTCTGACTCTCCATTAGTTGTTCCATCATAGCTTCCATTCTACTCTCATGAGCTGTAGGTGCATGAGGAGTCTGATAAGATGAAGATCCATAGGTTCTCTGAGTACCTTGTCCAAAGGTCTTTTGAAAACCACCAGTCTGTCTAGAATTGGATGAGTTGCTGTTGAAAGCACTTTTCTGTCCTCCATTGAAAAATCTGTTTCCTTGTTGATTAACAAATCTATTACCGTGGAATCCAGAACCTCCTATGTAATTCACATCTTCCTCCTGAGTGTCCACCTCAGTTTGAATTACCTCTACATCTTGAGCAAAGTGGACAGCTTTCTTACCTGCTAGGAGATTGCAAACTGTGTCCAGCCTAGATCTAATATCAGCTATGTCAGAATTCTCTACACTTCCACCAGATTTCTTCCTACTCTCATCCATAGTCTTGCAGATGTTGCTGCCTATTAGGTTCTCAATCAACTACTTAGCCTGTGTAGGAGTCCTGGTGTTGAAGTTAGCATTACTGGAATTATCCAGTGCAGACTGATATGGAAGATCTATGCCTCTGAAGAAAATGCCAATCAACTGAACTTCAGTGAATCCATGGTGTGGGCAGTCACGCTGATACTGCTTAAATCTCATCCAGGCAGTCTTTAAAGGCTCCACAGCTCCTTGTGAAAAGGTGAGTATGTCCTGTCTGGACTGGTCTGAACGCGCATCATCATAGAAGTGACGCAGGAACTCACTCTTCAGGGCTGCCCAAGTAGTATACTGAGCAGGTGCTAGCTGTTTTAGCCATGCACTAGCGTCTCCAGCAAGACTGTGCGGAAAGAGCTTAAGGAACAGATAGTCCGGGCAAACTCCATCATACTTCATGCCAGTGACTACGTCCTCAAACGAATCAATGTGATCCATAGGCTGCTCCGTTGGGTAACCATGAAATGCATTCTGTCTCATCAGCGAGTAGTAGATGGTTTTGATCTCAAAATCATTCCACTCAAAAGCAGGAAGCACTAAAGCTGACCGGTTTCTATGAAACTCATCCGGTCTGTTGTAGTCAGCTAAATTCCTCTCACGTACAACCATCTCTCTACCTTGGGCCTGTCCTTGACCTTGGTTCTGCTCCTGTTGTTGTTGCTCAGGAGGATCAGGGATGACATTCCCTTCAGCATCAACCCTTTGCCAAGCAGCATTGTATGGGTTGTTATCTCGGTCCCTCAGGGTACCTTCAGCATCACGTACCAAAATCAAACGCTCACGCACCATCCTTTCTCTTCTCTCTCTTCTGTTGGTTCTCTCTAGACGTCCAAGTTCTTCAAGATCGAGATTAACTAAGTCCAAGTTCGGATTACTTCTAGTTTTCTGCGTCTGCATAAATTGTCTGTAATCGTCCGGCAACGATCGATGCTATCAGTGCAACGATCGCTTCAATCTCTGAATCGCCTAGTGACGATCGATGCTAAGGGTGCAACGATCGACGCAGTGCGATATCGGTACCTGCGACAGAGAGAAAAAGAGAGAAAAATCAGTAACTAAAAAAAACAATAACCAAAACGAAAAGAAAACGAAAAATCCTAGTAAAACCCTAGGTTCTAAGCTATTGAAGACTCAAAGAGTCCCCGGCAACGGCGCCAAAAACATGATAGGTGTCAGGTTTTAATCCTATATCTAACTGCAAGTGCACAGTTCAGTAGTCGTAGTATATAGGTATCGAATCCACAGGGACTCCGGTATTCAATAGCTCAAGAACAGGAAATTAAACTAGGAAGAAAGCAATGTGATTGAATTAAAAGTAATGCGAGAAAGTAAACAGAAAGCAGAGATTTTTGGTTGTGAAAACAAGTTATTAAGAGCGCTAAGTCTAGGGCGTTCTCAGGAAATCAGACAAGCAGACAGTTCATTCAGGAAGGATCTAATTAAGCACAGTTCTAGAACTCAAAACACAGATATAGAATTAACCAAATTCCTTTGCGATAATTCTCTAAGTCTAAGTGCAGCAAACCAAACTTTCGTTTGCGAGAACTAACAGATTAAACTAGCATTAATTCCAAGTTTGATATGTTCACAATTATCCTAAACCAAACTTTTGTTTGCGAGAAGTTTAATTTCTCAACCTAATTAGTTCAAACTCCTAAACCCCACTTCCGTGACGTATTTAGCAACCTAAGATCTAGATTCTAATTGATCAGGTTAGAACTAGCTTTAAGCACAATTAGATTGAAGAACAGATATAGTTATGAATACTTAACTGAATTAAATAAGTCTAGCAAGTCATGAAATCCTATGTGAGAAACCCTAAACCTAACAAGGAATCTACTCAGACATAGATAATGAAAACATAATCATATGATGAATAAATTGCATAAAAGATAAAGAATTAAAGGGGTTCGAAATCTTCTCCAAATACAGATGAAGTAAAGGTTCAGATCAGCCCAAAAACCTCTAAAAATCCTCTGATCTTAATTATGAAAGCGTAAGTAAAAGCGTATCTAATTAAAACACCAAAAACTCAATAATATAGGTATAATCTCGGCCAAGGGCTTTTTGTAAATATCAGGAACTTCTGGATCAGAGTGCAATATCTTGACTCTTCATAAACCGCCGAGTTTCGGCCCATCTCGCTGGTGCAACGATCGGTGCAGGTGTGCAACGATCGACGCATTTCTCTGTTTCGGACAGTGAACTCTATCTCTCGGCCAAACACTCCAAAAATCTCCAAAAAGTGCCATAATCACCAAATATGCTCCAAACCTGATTATACCTGTAAAAGACTCTAAAAGAACACAAAAAGACACTAAAACACACTTATATCATGGTCTAAAACTAGTAAAACCATGATATATCAACTCCCCCACACTTAGCCTTTGCTTGCCCTCAAGCAAAACAGAGAACTAAAGCTTGGTGAAGAGGTTTGAAAACTCTTCAGAAACTCATTTCATCCTAGAAGCTACAATACTCAGATTCCCCTTAGTAAACCACTGAAAGAATCAATCACAGGATATCAAGACCAACATGTACTTCCCCCACACTTAGCAACTGTCCTAAGTAAACTCCACAATCACATTCAAGCATTCAAATTCTCCCTACTGACTTCTGCAAGTATTTAAGTGCTGTCTCACCTAAGGAGTATCGATCAAAGGGCACATGGATTCTTACCTTATCAGCTCTAGACCACCATACTATCTTTCTCTAGTCCCTTTCTTCTCTTTCCCTTCTTTAACAACTGATTTTTCCCACATTGGGTATCATTTTATTTTTTTTATCAGTGTTTTTCCCGTTATGGGGTGTACTTTGGACACATTCCATGGATGCATAAGAGATAATAGTGTCTGCTTCTATTCTCATGACCACTTCGGAGTTACTAACTCATCCTCAGTTTATTATCTTTTTTTTTTTTACTTTATAGAAGGGGAGAAGGGAACTAAATAGGATAGGTTGACATGCTGTGTCAGAACTAACAGGGAATCCGACACAAAGTATACCAAGCCCTTAGGTGAGAAATCTAAGTCAGTATTAAATTGAAGTCAGTAAAAGGATCCTCTGATACCTGAAGTGATGTGGGTGTTCCCAGTAGGTTGATCCGTGATGGGGTTTTCTAATAGTCAGAGATAGATCCTGCAACTTCATCCCAATGGTTACTTAAGTTCCTGCAAGTCTTGTAAATCTTCTCAGAAAATCATAGTTTCTTACTTAAACAATTTTGACTCAATAAAACAAAATTTTTTTGAAAAATGGACTGACTCTTAAGAAAACAGAAAGATATAAGTCAGTAGCACCTCCCCCACACTTAAGACACACTGTCCCCAGTAGTGTCAAGCGAAGGATCGGTAAAAATAAATAAAAATTAATAAAGTTCTGTTGAGTTCTGTCGGGTTTACCTCTGTCGCTCAGGCATCGATCGTTGCACTAAGTGCATCGACCGTTACTTGGCGATTTTCGTGTATGGTCGATCGTTGCTCAGAACTGCAATGATCGCTGCAATGCGATTCCGATCATGTTGTGACGATCGACACAGAAGTGCGTCGATCGACGCACTGCGAATTTGTCCGAGACCTGTAATCATAAACTCACCAAAAACAAAAACAAACGTTAAATCCTAACAAAAACACCAAAAAATCAAGTAGAAAAACACTAGTACCTAATGGTGGGTTGCCTCCCACCCAGCGCTTATTTAAGGTCAATAGCTTGACCGGACGGACAAGAATTTTCAGGCACCAGGAGATCCTGACAGAGACTTTTTCGGTCTCTGACCAAGTCTCCTCATCCAAGGTGGCGAGTAGGCTGTTGCAGAATGCTCATGTCCAAGAAAAGATGGAGTAAAATGTGCTCCAGGATCTATAATCACAGTGTCATCAGGCTGCTCATCGTCTGCATTCCTTATGGTGAATGTCTGCCCATCTATCAGTGGTTTCCGCAGCTTATCCATCTCATAACGCAGCGGCTCATCTCCCAGATGGAGGTTTATCAGGCTGTTCCTAACATCTATCACCGCTCCTGCTGTAGCCAAAAATGGTCTTCCAAGCAGCAATGCTTCATCCGGATCACAGTCATATCTCAGCACTAAGAAGTCTGTTGGAACTAAGTAGTTTCCAACTCTCACCGGGATGTCCATCAGGAGTCCTTCAGGAACTCGTATGGACTGATCAGCTAGGACAAGAGAGGTCCTAGTAGGAGTAAAATCTAGCATACCCAGCTTCTCTGCCACAGAGTATGGCATCAAACTTCCAGCAGCTCCTAAGTCACACAGAGAACGCCTGAAACTATCCTCAAAGATTGAACAATCAAGCACAAAGACTCCATGATCAGGCAGCTTCTTCTGGATCTTGGTCAACAGAACATCACTAATATTCTGAGGAACTATAACCACCCAGTCTCTCAGCTCTTCATCTAGAGGCAGCATCTTGTTCAAATACCTCTGCACACATGGATGATAAGGTGGATCATCAAAAGATGGAGTTTCTTCCAATTCTTCACCAATCTCCTCTAGCTTCTTAAGCTCTTCAATTTCTCGCTTAATCACTTCAGACACTGGGGAGTGTTGTCTAACAATCTGCGCATAAATCTCCTGTTGAGAGATCTCAGAGACTTCAGAGAATAAGCCATCAAGCTCTAAATCTGCATCAATACCATCATCACTCAGTGAATCTGTCTGTTCACGATGTGCATCGATCGACACTAAGTGTGTGTCGATCGTTGCAATGCTGCAATTTCCACCCGAGAGTTATTCACCAAAATCCGGGATTTCTTCTTCCTTCACCAATTCAGCTGTACTTAGCTCAAATTTTTCACCTAGGTGAGATCCATCATTAACGTACACAGACCAGGCCTTAATATGAGTGTCTGCTAGCCCTTTTCCCTTTATTGAGCTGGAAATCTGGTTCACCTGAGTATCCAACTGCTTCATGTGAGTGTTCAGGGACTCAAACTTCCCATTGAGGTCTTCATAGACAGCATCCAGCTTCTTGTTGCAGTCCACAGAAATCTTGGTCTGACTCTCCATTAGTTGTTCCATCATAGCTTCCATTCTACTCTCATGAGCTGTAGGTGCAGGAGGAGTCTGATAAGATGAAGATCCATAGGTTCTCTGAGTACCTTGTCCAAAGGTCTTTTGAAAACCACCAGTCTGTCTAGAATTGGATGAGTTGCTGTTGAAAGCACTTTTCTGTCCTCCATTGAAAAATCTGTTTCCTTGTTGATTACCAAATCTATTACCTTGGAATCCAGAACCTCCTATGTAATTCACATCTTCCTCCTGAGTGTCCACCTCAGTTTGAATTACCTCTACATCTTGGGCAAAGTGGACAGCTTTCTTACCTGCTAGGAGATTGCAAACTGTGTCCAGCATAGATCTAATATCAGCTATGTCAGAATTCTCTACACTTCCACCAGATTTCTTCCTCCTCTCATCCATAGTCTTGCAGCTGTTGCTGCCTATTAGGTTCTCAATCAACTACTTAGCCTGTGTAGGAGTCCTGGTGTTGAAGTTAGCATTACTGGAATTATCCAGTGCAGACTGATATGGAAGATCTATGCCTCTGAAGAAAATGCCAACCAACTGAACTTCAGTGAATCCATGGTGTGGGCAGTCACGCTGATACTGCTTAAATCTCATCCAGGCAGTCTTTAAAGGCTCCACAGCTCCTTGTGAAAAGGTGAGTATGTCCTGTCTGGACTGGTCTGAACGCGCATCATCATAGAAGTAACGCAGGAACTCACTCTTCAGGGCTGCCCAAGTAGTATACTGAGCAGGTGCTAGCTGTTTTAGCCATGCACTAGCGTCTCCAGCAAGACTGTGCGGAAAGAGCTTAAGGAACAGATAGTCCGGGCAGACTCCATCATACTTCATGCCAGTGACTACGTCCTCAAATGAATCAATGTGATCCATAGGCTGCTCCGTTGGGTAACCATGAAATGCATTCTGTCTCATCAGCGAGTAGTAGATGGTTTTGATCTCAAAATCATTCCTCTCTAAAGCAGGAAGCACTAAAGCTGACCAGTTTCTATGAAACTCATCCGGTCTGTTGTAGTCAGCTAAAGTCCTCTCACGTACAACCATCTCTCTACCTTGGGCCTGTCCTTGACCCTGGTTCTGCTCCTGTTGTTGTTGCTCAGGAGGATTAGGGATGACATTCCCTTCAGCATCAACCCTTTGCCAAGCAGCATTGTATGGGTTGTTATCTCGGTCCCTCAGGGTACCTTCAGCATCACGTACCAAAATCAAACGCTCACGCACCATCCTTTCTCTTCTCTCTCTTCTGTTGGTTCTCTCTAGACGTCCAAGTTCTTCAAGATCGAGATTAACTAAGTCCAAGTTCGGATTACTTCTAGTTTTCTGCGTCTGCATAAACTGTCTGTAATCGTCCGGCAACGATCGATGCTATCAGTGCAACGATCGCTTCAATCTCTGAATCGCCTAGTGACGATCGATGCTTAGGGTGCAACGATCGATGCAGTGCGATATTGGTATCTGCGACAGAGAGAAAAACAGAGAAAATTAGTAACTAAAAGAAACAAAAACAAAAACGAAAAGAAAACGAAAAATCCTAGTGAAACCCTAGGTTCTAAGCTATCGAAGACTCAAAGAGTCCCCGGCAACGGCGCCAAAAACTTGATAGGTGTCAGGTTTTAATCCTATATCTAACTGCAAGTGCACAGTTCAGTAGTCGTAGTATATAGGTATTGAATCCACAGGGACTCCGGTATTCAATAGCTCAAGAACAGGAAATTAAACTAGGAAGAAAGCAATGTGATTGAATTAAAAGCAATGCGAGAAAGTAAACAGAAAGCAGAGATTATTGGTTGTGAAAACAAGTTATTAAGAGCGCTAAGTCTAGGGCGTTCTCAGGAAATCAGACAAGCAGACAGTTCATTCAGCAAGGATCTAATTAAGCACAGTTCTAGAACTCAAAACACAGATATAGAATTAACCAAATTCCTTTGCGATAATTCTCTAAGTCTAAGTGCAGCAAACCAAACTTTCGTTTGCGAGAACTAACAGATTAAACTAGCATTAATTCCAAGTTTGATATGTTCACAATTATCCTAAACCAAACTTTCGTTTGCGAGAAGTTTAATTGCTCAACCTAATTAGTTCAAATTCCTAAACCCCACTTCCGTGACGTATTTAGCAACCTAAGATCTAGATTCTAATTGATCAGGTTAGAACTAGCTTTAAGCACAATTAGATTGAAGAACAGATATAGTTATGAATCCTTAACTGAATTAAATAAGTCTAGCAAGTCATGAAATCCTATGTGAGAAACCCTAAACCTAACAAGGAATCTACTCAGACATAGATAATGAAAACATAATCATATGATGAATAAATTGCATAAAAGATAAAGAATTAAAGGGGTTCGAAATCTTCTCCAAATACAGATGAAGTAAAGGTTCAGATCAGCCCCAAAAGCTATAAAAATCCTCTGCTCTTAATTATGAAAGCGTAAGTAAAAGCGTATCTAATTAAAACACCAAAAACTCAATAATATAGGTCTAATCTCGGCCAAGGGCTTTTTTGTAAATATAAAGAACTTCTGGATCAGAGTGCAATATCTTGACTCTTCATAAACCGCCGAGTTTCGGCCCATCTCGCTGGTGCAACGATCGGTGCAGGTGTGCAACGATCGACGCATTTCTCTGTTTCGGACAGTGAACTCTATCTCTCGGCCAAACACTCCAAAAATCTCCAAAAAGTGCCATAATCACCAAATATGCTCCAAACCTGATTATACCTGTAAAAGACTCTAAAAGAACACAAAAAGACACTAAAACACACTTATATCATGGTCTAAAACTAGTAAAAACCATGATATATCAGGTTTTATATAGGTACAACAAATATCTTGATAGGTGTAGTTTATTAGGTGTCATATATGTCAGGTTTTTGGTGTTTATAAGTTTTGTTTATAAGTTTATAAGTTTATACCAAAACACGCGTAGTTCAGTAGACGCCAAAAACTTGATAGGTTTATAAGTTTTATCCCTATTCTACTGCAAGTGCACAGTTAATGCAATCGTAGTATATAAGGTATCGAATCCCACAAGGACTCTCAGTCACACCATAGATTATTAGTAGTTCAGATTAAATTAAGCAAAGCAGATGTGAAAACAGTAAACGAAATAGCAAGCGAATAAAGTGAGTTTGTAAGCAAGAGGGCAAAGCGTTAGGTTCAGGAGTTCTCAGGAAATCAGGAACGCAAACAATAAATCTATCTAGATCTAATAAATAACTGTTCTAGAACTCAAACACAGATATAGAATTAACCAAATTCCTTTGCGATAATTCTCTAAGTCTAAGTGCAGCAAACCAAACTTTCGTTTGCGAGAACTAACAGATTAAACCAGCCTTAATTCCAAGTTTGATATGTTCACAATTATCCTAAACCAAACTTCCGTTTGCGAGAAGTTTAATTGCTTATCTAGGTTCTTTCTAGTTAAATTAACCAACTTCCGCTGCATTAATCAACCTAACATCATAATTCTGATTAGCTACTTCAGATTAAGCATTAAGAATAACTTAGATAAAGAACTAGCAGATATGAATCTATACAGATTAATTAAACTATAATTCTCTGAAATCCTTAATGAGAATCCTTCAACCTAACAGGAGATCTACTCAGACATATTCATCGAGACAGAAAATATCATAAGTAGAAAACCAAATATCATATAATCAAATAGGAACTGGGGTTCAAAATCAAGTCTCTTTCGAGATCAGGATCAGCCCCTAAAATCTCCTAAGAGAATAAAACTTAGTTATGAAGCATGTAAAAGCGTCGCCTAAACAATGGCTTAAAAACTCTATTTATAACCTAAAACACGAATTGGGGCTTCTTTGTGAATATCAGGAACTTCTGGGCAAAACTGCAATTTCATTATTCTTCATTAAACCGTCGTTTGGCCCATCTCGCTGGTGCAACGATCGATGCCATGAATGTGTCGATCGTTGCAGCTCTGAAATATTGACAGTGAAGTCTATCTCTCGGCCAAATACTCTAATTAGCTCCAGAAAGTGCCATAATCACCAAATATGCTCCAAATGTGCTTGTACCTAATAAACACCTGAAAAGACTCTAAAACATAGTAAAAGACTCGATAAATGACACATATACCATGGTTAAAAACCCTAAAATCCATGGTATATCAACTCCCCCACACTTAGCCTTTGCTTGTCCTCAAGCAAAACAAAGAACTAAGGGGGATGTATTGAACTAAACATTTGGAGTGATTTGGAGGTTTTCTTAAAATTCACTGTTATTCAACTAAGGATTTTAAAATGTCTTCTCAAATCCAGTGTTATTGAACATGAAATTTATGTAAAATCACTCAAAATCACTTAAAATCCTCTGTTATTCAAACAACAATTTGTTAAAATCATATCAAATCCACTGTTATTGAATTTTTGTAAGTATTGTGATTTTAACGACTGCAGAGGATTTTAGAAGATTTTAGATGACTTTCTTAGTTAAAAATAAAAAGATTCAAATCTCATGGTTTTAAGTGGTATTGTAGGGTATTTTAATATAAAATCATAACAGCTTCCTTAAAATCACCAAAAACCATCAAAATCATCAAAAAAATTTATTAAACTCAAATCACTTCAAATGTTTAGTTCAATACACCCCCCTAAATGTAGTCAAGAGGTTTGAAAACTTTCAGAAACTCTTTTCGTCATAGAAGCAACAACACTCAGATTCCCCTTAGTAAACCATTGCAAGAATCAATCACAGGAAATCAAGACCAACATATACTTCCCCCACACTTAACAACTGTCCTAAGTAAACTCCACAATCACATTCAAGCATTCAAATTCTCCCTACTGACTTCTGCAAGTATTTAAGTGCGGTCTCACCTAAGGAGTATCGATCAAAGGGCACATGGATTCTTACCTCATCAGCTCTAGACCACCATACTATCTTTCTCTAGTCCCTTTCTTCTCTTTCCCTTCCTTAACAACTGATTTTTCCCACATTGGGTATCATTTTATTTTTTTTTATCAGTGTTCTTCCCGTTATGGGGTGTACTTTGGACACATTCCATGGATCGCATAAGAGATAATAGTGTTTGCTACTATTCCCATGACCACTTCGGAGTTACTAACTCATCCTCAGTTTATTATCTTTTTTTTTTTTTTTACTTTATAGAAGGGGAGAAGGGAACTAAATAGGATAGGTTGACAGGCTGTGTCAGAACTAACAAGGGAATCCGACACAAAGTATACCAAGCCCTTAGGTGAGAAATCTAAGTCAGTATTAAGGTGAAGTCAGTAAAGGATCCTCTGATACCTGAAGTGATATGGGTGTTCCCAGTAGGTTGATCCGTGTTTGGGTTTTCTAATAGTCAGAGATAGATCCTGCAACTTCATCCCAATGGTTACTTAAGTTCCTGCAAGTGCTATTAAACTTCTCAAAAATTCACTGTTTTTTACTTAAACAAATTTTGACTCAATAAAACAAAAATTTAAAAAAAATGGACTGACTCTTAAGAAAACAGAAAGATAAATGTCAGTAGCACCCCCCCCCCCCCCACACACTTAAGACACACTATCCCCAGTAGTGTCAAGCGAAGGATCGGTAAAAATAACTAAAAATTGTTAATGGATGTTTGAGTTCTGTCGTATTTTACCTCTGTCGCTCAAGCACCGATCGTTGCACTAAGTGCATCGATAGTTGCTAGGCGATTTTTCGTTGAGTGTCGATCGTTGCTCATAGCTGCAACGATCGTTGCAATGCGTATATCAGATCAGTCAGCAAGTTAGCAGGTTAGTCCGTTGGAATCTATCAAATTTCGAATCCTGCAAGCTGGAAACACTAAAAACAGAGTAAAATCGAAGCAAATAGCGTAGCATATCAAACATAACATCCAAAAACAACAGCATCCTAAAAATCAAAAGGAAAAAGTGCAAAGATAAATAAGAAAAGGATAAAAAGTACAGAACCGAAAGTCTGAAAATGGAGATCAATCTCACTCGCTCTCATCATCTATCCCACCATACATCTCATCGTCATCGGCTGCCTCAGCTATGCGATCAGTACCACTCGAAGAGGTAGGAGTCGGGGATCGTCGTCTGCGTCGATCAGGTCCTGGAACGGGCTGGTGAACCTGTGGCTCTCTCCTGCAAGTGCAGCTGCGCAAGAAACCCCAAATGGTCTGAAACATACCCTCCTGACGCTCCCTCCAATCACCCTCAGACATCTCACGCACAGGCATAGACGGGGCTGGATATGGACCGGTGTCCTGTGTAGCAGGGGCAGCAGCAGGTGCAGAGGAAGATGACGCTTTCGTAGAAGGCTCTCCCAGCGGATGAGCCATAGTAGGCACTGCGCGTCGAGCTCTGGCAGGAAGGCGGAAACTCAAAGCATCAATCGTATCAATCTGAGTCAACCTAGCAGCAGGAAGATCAATGCCATACTGTGTCTCCTCAGGGTCGAATTAAACCCACACTCGCCCCTCCTTCAGCCACCTAGCACTCTGCAAGTGACTAAGATCCAGGAACTCTCTCTCAGTAACGCACTCTGTATCCCCCATAGGTATCCTTCAGTGTCTGAAAATAGGAGTAAGAAGACTCCCTACTGTCTCCTTGCGCACGCCGTCATAGGGCTTCTTCTGCAGCTCGCAAAGATGATGAGCAAATAGAGCTCCCAGGTTGACTTTCCTAGCTGGGTCTCTCACATCGGTACCCCCTGAACTGCTCCATCAGTCCTCTGAACAATATCTCCAACTCATTCTTGCGCATCTTGTTTGCCTCATGCTTGCACAATAGAGTGCGTCCCAAGATACGCAAGACATACCTAAGGGCCGGATGCCTAACCTGAATCACTGGTGTAGTCCGTGAGTGATAACGTCCACCACCAATGTACTCCCAGAACTGTCGAGCCTCTGCTGATTCCCATGGAAGGGACATATCGGTGCGTGGCTGCTCAGTGCTAAACCCATAGATCCTACAGATATCGAGAAGGGGCACTCGATACCTGGCGCCAAGGCACATAAAATTGAAAGTGCCTCCTTGAGCACTCCTGCTGTCCGGGTTTGGGTAGACAACCCTGCATGTGGCAAGCAACTGTCTCACCAGCTCTGGGTATAGTGTTGGGAATGTCCTATTTGAACCTTATGATCGCTAGTGTTATATGATCATAAGGCTTGGAATTCAGACCAGGATTGCCTAATTGGATTAGGATCTGCTAGAAATTCCTTCAGTGGTATCAGAGCTTTAGAGTTCCATTGAATCGGTAGCATGTTGATTAGATTAGTTGAATCTGAATCTGTGTATGGTTGATACAAACTTGCTAAAATTCGTTTTCATGAAAAACCTAATTTAGGGTTTGTTCGAAAAACGTCTTAGGGTTTTTCGCATGGTGTCGATTGTTGCCAATCCGGCATCGATCGACACAGGGCAAAAACCCGAATGAAATTTATGGTTTTTCGCATGGTGTCGATCGATGCCAATCCGGCATCGATCGATGCAGGGCGAAAACCCGAATAAAATTTAGTTTTTCGCCTAGTGTCGATCGACACAAATGTTGTGTCGGTCGACACAAACCTCGCGAGATTGATGAATCGGTTCAATTGGATTAGATCGGTTATCGAGCTTGGTTAATGATGGTTAAACACTAAGAATGGTTTATTGCGATTGGGTTGGTATCGACCGATGCTAATGTAGCATCGATCGACACTGACTGGTATTCAAAACCGGATCAATTGGATTGATCGGTTATCGCGGATTGTTTTGGTTGTTCTGCATCGATCGACACTAAAGCAGTGTCGGTCGACATCAGACTCGATGGTTTAGGTTATGGAACCTGAAATCACAGAACCAAAGCAAGATAAATCAATTAATTATAAGAATTAAAACATAATAAAACTGAAAGTTTTAAATGGTTTCGTTCCTCAACCAAAATATCAAGTAATCCTTGATGTCTTCCCGATCTTGTCAACTGTCAAGACTTGTTTCATTGTACGATAGGCTTGCAGTGCAAGGTATCAACAATGACATGAGTAAGGCAGGAAGTAATCGTGTTGATGGGCTTGCAGTGCAAGGCGTCAACAATTACATGACTTAAGAGATTGGTTTACTTGACTGGGCTATCAAAATCGTTTTGGGCCTAGAGACATCAGGTGGATTGGACATAAGATGTCAATCCACAACCAAGAGTTATATTGGATATAACTAGCAAGTTGTTGCTTACCTAGATAGCTAAAATTTGGGCGAAAGCCAGTGGCTCACTCAAGTTTAGTGAAGTAAGGATCTTGGATCATTATATTCATCTGAGGAAACATTGTTTGAATATAATGCGAGTTTTCT
The DNA here is from genome assembly GCA_030180135.1 of Orychophragmus violaceus. Classification (NCBI taxonomy): domain Eukaryota; kingdom Viridiplantae; phylum Streptophyta; class Magnoliopsida; order Brassicales; family Brassicaceae; genus Orychophragmus; species Orychophragmus violaceus. The sequence goes on along the minus strand of CM058230.1, from coordinate 25,487,532 downwards.
TAATTGTTAAGACTTCTCATTTCTTGAACATCATAACTAAAACCTCCCTTGTTTTTCAGCTATGTCTAGCACAAACCATCGTAACAATTTCTCCCTGCGATCCGTCCTTGAGAAGGACAAGTTAAATGGATCCAACTTTCTTGAATGGTATCGGAACTTGAGAATTGTTCTCAAACAGGAGAAAAAGGACTATGTCCTTGAGAAATTTCTCCCCAAGAAATACCGAGCCAATGCCTGGCAGTCAGATAAGGATGCTTGGGATAAGCATTCTAATGATGCGGTGGATGTGAGTTGTCTCATGTTGGCTACCATGAACTCGGAGTTTCAGAAGCAATATGAGTACGTGGAGTCGCCAATACAGATGATCACTGGCCTGAAAAGTATGTTTCAGGAGCAGGCACGAACTCAGAGATACCAGACGGTTAGATCTCTGATTGAGTGCAAGCTACCAAAGGGCGAACCAGTTTGTCCTCATGTCATTAAGATGATGGGTTATATTGACAACCTGGGGAAACTGGATTGTCCCATTAGCCAAGAGTTGGCTACTGACATCATTCTGCAGTCACTGTCGTCAAGCTATGATCAATTTGTTATGAACTACAACATGAACAACTTGACGAAGACGTTGACTGAATTGCATGAGATGCTTAAGACTGCTGAACCTAACATCAAGAAGGACACCCCAAATGTCCTTATGGTACAAAAGGGTAAAAAGTTTAAGAAACTTGGTAAGAACAAAGGTGATGGCAAGACGAGCTCGATTGTGAATCCAAGCGAGCCTAGCCATGCTCCTAAGGTTAAAACCAGTCCTTCTAAAGATGTTAAGTGCCGTTATTGTAATGGTTATGGGCATTTGAAAAGAAACTGCAATAAATTCTTGGAAGATTATGAGAAGCTGAAGAAGACGTACGAGACTTCTTCTTCAGGTATTATGTTATAGAAGTAAATGTTACTTCTTATAGTCCTACTTATTGGGCATTTGATACCAGCTGTGGTACTCATATTTTGTGAAAATGTGCAGGGCCTGAGCAAAAGTAGGATTATGGAGAAAGGACAAGTGGATCTACGCATGGAAATGGAGCAAGAGTTGTTGCATTAACCGTAGGAGTATTTCATTTGTTTTCTTTTATGGCATGTTTTGAACTTAAAACTGCTACTATATACCTGCTATGAGCAGACAGATTATTTCTAATCCTTGTTTGGATATGGAAGGATATCAGTTTTCAAATTAAGAATAAATGTTATTCATTTGATTACAGTGATATAGTTTATAGTAGCAATCCATTAGAGAATGGACTTTATGTTCTAAACCAGAATGTGCCTAACTGTAACATTAATACCAAGAGATTCATATCAAACTTCTCTCTGGCATTGTCGTTTTGGGCCACATAAATGAGAAATAGATTCAGAAGCTCCATAATGATGGGCTTTTGGGCTCATCTGATTATGAATCATAATGAGTAAAGTGAATCTTGTTTATTGGGTGAAATGACGAAGGCCCCTTTCAACAAAAAGGTGGTGTCGATCGACACAAACAGTGCGTCGGTCGACACAAGTCGCGAACGAACAAAATGAAAGGGCCAGAGGCTTATTGGGCTTTATACATACGGATGTATATGGGCCGATGAGCACTAGTGCTAGAGGAAAATTTCAGTACTTCATTACCTTTACTGATATTTTCAGTAGGCACGGTCATGTCTTATTTATAAGACATAAATCAGAATCTTTGAAAAGTTCAAAGAGTTCCAAAAATGAAGTACAGAATCAATTTGGCAAAGGGTATTAAACCTCTACGATGAGATCATGGAGGTGAATACTTAGGTCAAGAATTTAGTGATCATCTGAGTGATTGTGAAAGTGTTTCACAATTCACTCCTCATGTATCGGACTTTATTAGATATGGTTCGATCAATGATGAGTCACTTAGATCTTCCATTATCCTTCTAAGAATACGCTCTAGAAATGTCTGAGTTTACTTTAAATAGAGTTCCATCAAAATCAATTACAGAGATACCACATGAGATGTGGAATGTAAATGTTTCTGATTTATCCATCATGGAGATTTGGAGTTGCGAGACTTATATAAAACGTTTAATCTCTGATAAGCTCACACCCAAATCTGATAAGTGCTGCTTCATTGGTTGTCCTAACAAAACCAAGGCATGTTAATTTTACAACCAGTTCGAGAACAAATTGTTTGTTGCTCGGAACTATGTTTTCTTGAGAAAGACTTTCTTTCCAAGAAGAACAGTGGGAGTAAAAGTACAATTCGAAGAAATTCGAAAGTCACAGGAGACTGCTCAACCTGATGAGGAAGAGCAGCATTTGGATTTACAAAGAGTTGTAGAACCTGAACTTGTGGTGCCTAGAGTTTATAAAGGATCTGGTGAATGTATATTCGATATACATTTAAATGGCGAGTTTCTGAAGAAGTGTCGATCGACACAAAAGTTGCATCGATCGACACAGATCGCGAACCAAAATATTGATTTTGGGTTATGACTTAATTAACTACGGTTTAAATCTTGGTTAATTAGGTCGTGGTAAAAGTATGCATATGAGATATGTGTGCGCGACTTTTACAGAAAACTGAAGCTCGCAGATCCAAAAGGATCCGTCACGAACCCGAGAAATATGGATTTCTCGTAACCAATTGCCGTGATCTACTGATCATTGAAAGTGACGGGCCTGCGAATTTTGAAGAAGCAATGATGGGCCTTGACTCCGAAAATGGCTGAAAGCCGCTGAATCCGAAAATGGTTATATTCAGATATACAAAGCTAGGTTGGTGGCAAAAGGTTTCAAATAAATTCATGGTATTGACTATGAAGAAACCTATTCCCAGACACCATGCTTATGTCCATTCGGATTCTCCTAGCAACCGCCACTCATAACGGTTATGAGATCTGGCAGATGGATGTGAAAACAGTTTTCCTTAATGGAATTCTGGAAAAGAATGTGTACATGACATAATCTGAAGTTTTCATTGATCCTAATGAAGCTAGGAAGATATGCAAGCTTCATCGATCCATTTATGGATTGATGCAAGCATCTCGGAGTTGGAATCTTCGTTTTGATAAAGTAATCAAAAGGTTTGATTTTATCAGAAATGAAGAGGAACCGAATGTTTACAAGATGACTAGTGGGAGCGCAATTGCATTTCTGGTATTGTATGTTGATAACATACTACTTCTCAGAAATGAAGTTCCGTTATTTCAGTCTGTTAAGACTTGACTCGAAAATTGTTTTTCGATAAGAAATATGGGAGAAACCGTATACATTCTTGGAATAAGAATCTATAGAGATAGATTGGATAAGCTAATTGGATTGTGTCAAGATACTTATAGTGATAAGGCCTTGCACATGTCCAATATGCAGGATTCCAAGAAGGGCTTCGTGCAAATGACTCTTGGTATTACTCTTAGCAAGATGCAGTGTCTTGCGACACACGCTGAGCAAGAGCAAATAAGGGTCAGACTACTGCTAAAGGCATTAGATGTCTTAAGATGTGATCTTAATTTTAGTGGGAGTTGTTTTTGTTAATTTTAGTTATGATATGATGTTCGTATAAACATAATTTGATTATGTTATTGAAATCTGACATCTGTATTATTTAATAATGGTTATTAAATAATAGTCCCAAAGTAAATTATGACATTTTATAGGTCATCAAGTATGTGACTTGATCATGAAACCCTATAGATAATAAATGACATAAATTATGATTGGTCCCTGGTCAAGGTTGTTAAAATGGGACATTAACAACCGCGTGAGACTAGTATGTGAGGTGACTGATGACTAAGTTTCATGGAGTCATTAATAAGAGTATCAAAGTCAATCACATAGATATGTGTTGGAGAACACAGGATCGGACATGACCCACTGATGAGAACTCTACGGGATAGTTATATAAGTGTCATGAGAGTTTTCATTACGACTATAGAGTATAGTCCTTAGACCTGAGTTCATCATGTTTTCTTACATGTGAATTGGTCCGCTTTAACCTTGTCAAACGTCAGCCGTAACTGGTGACTATAAAGGCATTGATTGGGCGTATCATGAAGCGTGTGAAGAGACAGGGATGGAACAAGATGGGATTTGTCCCTCCTATAAAACAGGAGATAAATATCTCAGGGCCCATCGAAGATTTGATACTGAGAAATGTGTGGCCACACTCAAACGAGGTGATTGTCAGTCGTTTGTCTTGTCAGTATAAATCGGAGTTCGATGAACATGATCTTGGCTAAATAAGGGTGACACAGATCTTGCCTTATGCCAGATCGAGATATAGTGACGAAGGGATTATGGGAATAGATGATTCCAGTACAAGTGGGAGATTGTTGGGAATGTCCTGAAATCTATTGTACTTGCTCTAAGTGATAATTATATTGTCGAGATGAGACAGTCATATAATACTAGGTAGTCATAATGCTTTGCTAGAAGCCACTTATGATCAATGAGTTTAGAACTCATTGCTAGTGTTATATGATCCTACAGGGTCACACACCTAAGCAAACTGGGCGTTAAAGACGAGGTTGATCATTAATGTAATAATCCAGTGAATGCATATTTGATATGCATTTGATATCAATATTCTGGGGCAGTGTCGATCGATGCAGATAGTGCATCGATCGATGCAACTCGCGGATTAATCAGATTAATTCGGTTTAATCGTTGGTTAATTCCGTTATGGTTTAAGTCGACATATATAAGATATATGGTCGACCTAAACTGTTTTCTAACCTAATTCACAGCCACCAGAACTTGAATAGAAACCTCTGAAGAGATTGGATCTCTATAGGCACTAGCATCCCTGATGTTCAGTTTGTGTGCGTGTGGATACCAGTAGAGGCGCAGCATTTGAGGCGCTTTAGATCTCGATTATCTGCAAATCTTCCGCTGCTAATCATCAGGTAATTCTGAGATCCCAATAAATTCAATTACATGAACCTTAGATCCTAGGCTTGGAATTCAGACCAGGATTGCCTAATTGGATTAGGATCTGCTAGAAATTCCTTCATATAGATCGTAAGGCTGCATCGGCATTGTCCCCAGATCAATGCCTCTGCACAGAGCCATAACCTGCTGGTCTATGCCGAGACTGAGACAGGTCGAGTAATCCGCAAACTTTGTTGGCGCTATCTCCATGCCGCACCAACCGTTATACAGCAGTGTATCGTACTCGTCCCAGTACTCGTGTAGCGGCCTCTCTGTGGAATCAGTCGTAGTGAGCAGCTTCTTAATAGCCTTGCCCCAGTCGCGATCAGTCCGAATCCGAGCCTTATCTGCTCTTGGCCATGGTGTCCCAATGGTCGCATGAACCAACTGATATGGCTCCGGAGGATCAGAATCTTTGTGCAGCCATTCCGGTGGTGGAATGTACTGTCTTGAGGCGCTTGCGGCTGTTGCTCTGCGCTTGCGGGGTTGATTCTGAGTTGCCATCTGCAAAACAGAAATTTAAGCAAATTAGTCACGGCAGACTCTCTGTGAAATCGTCGAGCAACGACCGTTGCACTAAGGCAGCGATCGTTGCAAAGCGATTTCGTATAATCGAACATTTCCCCAGAATCGCAGAGCAACGACCGTTGCACAAGTGCAACGATTGGTGCAAGGCGATTCTGGCCGCAATCAACAGTCAACAGAATCGTTCTAAAATCGTGTAATCAACCGCAAAATCGACAACAATCCATCACTAAACAACCTAAAGCATAATCATTTTAACATGCATTCATCAATTCCATCCAAAATTCCCAATTTCTAAAACCCTAATAGTTGAATCCGAAAATCATCAAAATAGAAGTACATTACCTTGATTCCGTGAGAAATGGGTAGGAGAAATAGATTGGGGGTGTAAAAATAAGTGAAATAGTGCTTTGAAACAAAGAAATCGATGAAGAATTGATGATTTTAGGTTTTGGGGTTCTCGGAGTTATCGGCGGTGAGAAAATGGAGAAGAAAGCGAAGAAAAAGGGTTTAAGGTAATTTACCTTGGTCGTGGGTGAAACGATCGTTGCATAGCAGCCACGATCGATGCTGGTTGAACCAGATCGATTCCGGTTTAGCGCGGCATACCTTAATTTTCGATTTAAACCAAGTGCAACGACCGTTGCACATGTGGGCAACGATCGTCACACCTCTCCAGACTTTGTGTTCTGTATCTAAAAACTAGCAAAAACAAATAAAAACGTGAAATCCTAAGAAAAACACCAAAAATGAAAAAGAAAAATAATTAAACCTAGCAGTGGGTTGCCTCCCACTCAGCGCTTGTTTTAAGTCATTAGCTTGACTTTTGGAAAGAGGTCAGACTCATGGAGGTTTCAACAGAGACTTTGAGTGTCTCTGTGAATGCCTTATCATCCATGGTGGTGTGTAAGCAGTAGCAGCATGATGTCGTCCAAGGAACGTAGGAAGGAATGTAGGGTGGGATCGACACTTGGGTGGTTTAAAGCCTTTTCCCGCATTCAAAACAGTCGAGTTAGGAGGCTTAAACTTAGAGGGTTTATGTTTTACCTTTGGTAGAGATTTGATGTTCGGAGCCTTCTGCTTATGAGTAGCTTTAGGCTTTGAAGATGTTAGAGTAGACTCCTGTGGAACTACCATCTTCTTGTCAACCACTACTGTGCACTGAACAACATCTTTAGACCTTACAGGAGCTTTTGGGAATGGTATTGGAGGTTTGTAGATCCTTTCCTTAGCAACTCCACGAGGTAAAAGTGAAACTGGTCCTTTACGGGGTACAACGATCGGTGCATGTGGTGCAACGATCGACGCGGTTGTCTCAGCTCGAGTTTCAACTACAGTCTCGGGTCCATCAGCTTCCTGGTCTAATTCAGCAATCTCAAACTCAAATTTCTCCTCTTGACTTGGCCCAGTCTCAGTCTGAACTATCCAAGCCAAAAGATCCATGTCAATCTCTGTTGAGTCAGGTCCGTCGAAGCTCTCAAACTCAGGGTATTCAATATCAGACTCCTCTCTTTTTTCCACAAATTCCATAGCCTTAACTGCTAGATATGGTCCATGATCCATCCTGCGGTCAATCTGAATAGGAATATTAACGACATGGGCTTCCTGAGTATCCTTCCTTATGGTAGGACTTGAAATCTGATCCATCTGTGTATCCAGCAACTTCATATGAGTGTTCAAGGACTCAAATTTCTCATTCAGATTAGTGTACAAGCTCTCAAGCTTCGAGTTGAAAGACGCTGTGGTTTGTTGTTGTTCCGCAATGGATTGCTCCATCATGATCTCTAATCTGCTCCTCTGTGCAGGTACATGAGATGCTAGGCAGGGTGTATAACCATAATCTCTTGATCCTTGAGCCTGCCTAGAACCTTGTCTCTGCTGATGTCCAAATGTTTGTCCATAAAAATCAGATCCAGCCATATATTTTACTTCTGTAAATCTTTCAGTTTCTGCATCTGCTCGGAACTGTCTTTCCCTTAGTAGGACGTTATGGATGTCATCTATCTTATTTCTCATCTCAGCTACTTGCCCAACCAATACATGGTAATCTGGTAAGATGGGGTTTCCTTCCCCATCTAGTTTCTGACCTTTTGCGTTGCAAATATGACCCTCTTGGTCTCGTAAAACGCCGTTTTCACCGCGAATCAGAATCACAGGTTCCATAGAGTGGAACCTATTGAACGTCTCAGATCTTGGCATCGCTGTTCTCGCCTTGTGTCGATCGATGCAAGGTGGCAACGATCGGTGCAGTGCGAATCCCTGCAATCCCAAAAATCAAAAACGTGAGTAAACAAGAAAATTAAAAAGAATGCTTAGTCTAAATCCTAGTACTAAATCTATTGGCGAACTCAAAGAGTCCCCGGCAACGGCGCAAAAAACTTGATAGGTTTATAAGTTTTATCCCTATTCTACTGCAAGTGCACAGTTAATGCAATCGTAGTATATAAGGTATCGAATCCCACAAGGACTCTCAGTCACACAATAGATTATTAGTAGTTCAGATTAAATTAAGCGAAGCAGATGTGAAAACAGTAAACGAAATAGCAAGCGAATAAAGTGAGTTTGTAAGCAAGAGGGCAAAGCGTTAGGTTCAGGAGTTCTCAGGAAATCAGGAACGCAAGCAATCAATCTATCTAGATCTAATCAATAACTGTTCTAGAACTCAAACACAGATATAGAATTAACCAAATTCCTTTGCGATAATTCTCTAAGTCTAAGTGCAGCAAACCAAACTTTCGTTTGCGAGAACTAACAGATTAAACCAGCCTTAATTCCAAGTTTGATATGTTCACAATTATCCTAAACCAAACTTCCGTTTGCGAGAAGTTTAATTGCTTATCTAGGTTCTTTCTAGTTAAATTAACCAACTTCCGCTGCATTAATCAACCTAACATCATAATTCTGATTAGCTACTTCAGATTAAGCATTAAGAATAACTTAGATAAAGAACTAGTAGATATGAATCTCTACAGATTAATTAAACTATAATTCTCTGAAATCCTTAATGAGAATTCTTCAACCTAACAGGAGATCTACTCAGACATATTCATCGAGACAGAAGATATCATAAGTAGAAAACCAAATATCATATAATCAAATAGGAACTGGGGTTCAAAATCAAGTCTCTTTCGAGATCAGGATTAGCCCCTAAAATCTCCTAAGAGAATAAAACTTAGTTATGAAGCATGTAAAAGCGTCGCCTAAACAATGGCTTAAAAACTCTATTTATAACCTAAAACACGAATTGGGGCTTCTTTGTGAATATCAGGAACTTCTGGGCAAAACTGCAATTTCATTATTCTTCATTAAACCGTCGTTTGGCCCATCTCGCTGGTGCAACGATCGATGCCATGAATGTGTCAATCGTTGCAGCTCTGAAATATTGACAGTGGAGTCTATCTCTCGGCCAAATACTCTAATTAGCTCCAGAAAGTGCCATAATCACCAAATATGCTCCAAATGTGCTTGTACCTAATAAACACCTGAAAAGACTCTAAAACATAGTAAAAGACTCGATAAATGACACATATACCATGGTTAAAAACCCTAAAATCCATGGTATATCAATCTCGGTCATCCCTAAAACATATAACATTAGAGTTAGATACTATCTTAATAATTATAAACCCCTAAACGAGTTACCACTACGATGCAATATTACCTTCACTATCATCTGTCCCCATGCTACTTATGTCCTCTACATTATGATCAGCAGACCCTGCCTTTGGGGGTTCAGTAGTCACTTGGCTCCGCTCTAGGTTCCTCCTTCGGGTGGTTCTTAACATACCAACAACATCATCAGTTTTTTTCTTAAGAATAGCAATTTGATCAGCCGTGAAGAGCTCCTCTAACACAATCAAGGGAGCTTGAATAAAACCAAGTTTCGAGTTCTGCAAAGTTCACAAACAAACCATTATTATTCATATTACCGCTCTACTCGTATTATTAGCCCGTTAACTATTACAATACCTCTCTCTTCGAATATGTCATCAACTGTGTTAAAGGTCTCAGTCAGGTTTTTTCGAACTGGCTTGTCACACTTTCCCACTAGTGTTAAGTCATTTGAGATGTTTCCAATACAATATTCATGCCTGCTAATATTAAACACTTGTTACTTATCCTCATCTTATAGGTATCATTTGTTTTCCAAATATGATAGCCTCATATTCATTTACCTTATTTTATTTTCACCCCACTCAGCATCTGCAATCGTGTTAACATACAATAAAAAGATAAAAACTGAGCTATGATATTCCTCTTCTTTTCAAACAAAATCCAAATTATTTATGTACTTTACCTTTATTTAACACTGTTCCACAGCCTCCCTGAGATGTCTCTGCCTGCCCAATGGTGTCCATCATATCAGTTTCCGATGCATCTGCAAGTCTGATAACCCCACCAACTGGCATGGGGATCTGATTTTCAACATCGGTTGATGGTGAGTTCGTTCCTACAATATTTTTATTAGGGACAACGTTCCTTAGCATTTGAACCCCTGCATCCATAAACAAGTCCATCTCTTGCGTTGTAAAAATCTCTTCCATAGCCTCTACGCTGGATGGGATGAAACCGGCTGACTCGACCCCTATATACCAAAATATTAACAAACAGTGTAATGGAAGTCAAGGCAATTTTTCCCCCAAATATTCTTGTTACGTATCGCGTTAATCGCCTTTGTGTAACATGCTGTTGTTGGGATTGTGTCCTGAAATCACATTGTACTTACTCTAAAGATAGTTGTATTGTCGAGATCGTACAATTCATGTGATACTGGGTAGTCATAATGTTTTGCTAGAAACCGCTTATGATAAATGAGATGTAACTCATTTCTAGTATCGTGTGAACCTACGGGGTCACACACCTAAGCAAGTTGGATACACTTTGTATGGGATTGATCATTGGCATATGATCCGATCAATGTGTATTGGATACACATTGAGTTGAGTTTTGAAGAGGTGTGTCGATCGATGCAATGAGTGTGTCGATCGATGCAGGTTTTCGAATGGGTGTGTCGATCGATACAGTAAGTGTGTCGATCGATGCACATTGGGCCTCGAAACGTCAAATGACTTAAACGAGTTGGGTTTGATCCGACGGTCGTTTTCAGTCATCCCAGGTCGATATATAAATTCTTATATGATTGACCTGGACACCGGCCGTCAGTGTTGCTTCTTAGAGAGAAGTCAGAAACACAGAAACTCACAGCATCCCAGGAGATCTGATTCCCGGCACTAGCATCCCGGCGGATTCCAGCTTGTGTGCGTGTGGACTGAAGTAGAGGCGCAGCATCTGAGGCGTTCTCGATCTCCTTTATCTGACTCTATTCCGCTGCCAATCTCCAGGTAGACACGAGGTCAGTTCTTAGATTCAATATCACCTAGACCCTTGATCCTAGGGATCCCAACAGTGGTATCAGAGCCATAGGGTTTAATCTATTGAATCTGTAGCATGGAATTCGATTAATGTAGTATTTGATTGAATTGATGTTAATTAGTTTTCTTTTTGATAAAAGAATCTCGGATTTGTAAGTATCGAAAATGAAGAACTGTGTTTTCGCACTGTGTCGATCGACACAAGTTTGTGTCGGTCGACACACCGCGAAAACGGCAAAATTATTTTAGGGTTTTCGCACAGCATCGATCGATGCACTGGGTGTGTCGGTCGATGCACCGCGAAATGCAAAAGAACTTGTGTTTTCGCATAGTGTCGATCGACACAAGTTTGTGTCGTTCGATGCACCGCGAATTCGCCTATTGAAAATTTGGGTTTTGATTTAGAAATCGCACTATGGCGATCGACACACTGGGTGCATCGATCGACACAGGCTGTGCGAAAGGATAGATCGGTTCAATTGGATTGAACCGGTTATCTCGCATGGTTATGTCGGTTTAATTCGATTAAAAGTTCCATAATACCTTACTGTATCGATCGACACAGGTTTAGTGTCGGTCGACACAGACCTTGCGATTGGTTAATCGGTTCAATTGGATTGAATTGGTTATCATGCTTGGTTAAGGTAGATCAGATCAGTTTAAATTGGATGAATTGATTCAATTGGATTGAATTGGTTATCTCGATTGGTATAAACCGATTTGATTGGTTAAGATCAGTTCAATTGGATGGACCGGTTGATTTGGATTTGACCGGTATCTAAATTGGTCTAAAACCGGTTCATTTGGTCATTTACCGGCTCAATTGGATTGACCGGTTATCGGTTTTGTTAAGGTTGGATGCAAACCGTAATCGCTTGGTTTTGAACCAAGTGATTAAGAAACCGAACCAAATGACCTAACCCACTTGAATTAGAACAATTAAAACTTAATTAAAATTAAAAGTTAAACGTGTTCTAAAACTATCGAATGCACATTGGATGTGTATTAGATCAAAGATTAGTATTCAATATGGTCAACTGTCAAGATTCATTTCGTTGTTGTGATACTCTTGCCAAGAGCTTGGTGTCCACAATTACATGAGTAAGGCAGGTAATCGCGTTGATGGTCTTGCAGTGCTTGACATCAACAATTACATGACCTAAGAGATTGATTTGCTAACCTTTTAAAGTTCCGTTTCCTCAACTAAATATCAAGTGACCTTGATGTCTTGCCCGATCTTGTCTACTGTCAAGACTCGTTTCGTTGTTGGATAGTCTTGGAGTCCTTGGTATCCACAATTACATGAGTAAGGTAGGTGATCATTGATAGACTTGCAGTGCGACTGTCAATGATCACAAGACTGAAGAGATTGGTTTAACTTGACTGGGCTATCAGAAGTTCTGGGCCCAGAGACATCAGAGTGGATGAGACATGGATTGTCTTATCTGCGACCAAGAGTTGTACTAGGTACAATTAGCAATGATTTGCTTACCTAGATAACTAAAGTTTGGGTGATGGCGAGTCGTCCACTCAGATTTTGGTGAAGTATGGATCTTGGATCATTATATTCATAGAGGAAACATTGTTTGAATATAATGCGAGTTTTCTTATTAGATAAGATTTCTCATTTCCTGAACTTCATAACTAAAATTTTCTTTATTAAATTTCATCCTATGTCTAAAACTACTTTCTCGTTACGATCCGTCCTTGAGAAGGACAAGTTAAATGGATCAAATTTCCTGGATTGGTATCGCAATTTGAGATTAATCCTCAAGCAGGAGAGCAAGGACTATGTCCTTGAGAAAGCTCTTCCAGAAAGGCTTGGGACCAATCGCTCGAATGCAGTATATGATGCTTGGAATAAGCATTATATTGATGTGGTAGATGTGCGTGGTCTGATGTTGGCTACCATGAACTCGGACTTGAAGAGTCAATACGAGAACATGGAGTCGCCAATAGAGATGATCACCAGCCTGAAACTAAAGTTTCAGGATCTGTCACGAGTTGAGAGATTCCAGGTGGTGAAGTCTCTCACTGGGTGCAAGCTACCAGAGGATGCTCCAGTGAGTCCTCATGTCATTAAAATGATGGGTTACATTGATAACCTGGGGAAACTGGATTGTCCTGTCAGCTTAGAGTTGGCTACTGACATCATTATGCAGTCACTGCCGTCTAGTTATGATAAGTTTGGCAAAAGCTATATCAAGAATGACTTGACGAAGACGTTGACTGAGCTGCATGGCATGCTCAAAACAGCAGAGCAAGACATCAAAAGGGGTAAAAGATTTGAGAAATCTTGTGTTGACAAGGGTAGAGGCAGGGCCGTCCAGATTTGGAATCAGGATAAGCCTGTGTCATCATATAAGCCCAAGTCCGGCCCATCTGGTGTTAGAAAGTGCTTCTACTGTGATGAGTTAGGGCATTGGAAGAGAGATTGCATCAAATTCTTGGAAGATTCACAAGAGATGAAGGAGATGTATGGTACTTATCCTTCAGGTATTGTGTTATTACTTCAAGTTCTACGTATATATTGGATACTAGTTGTGGTACTGATATTTTGGAAATATGCAGGGCCTAAGCAACAGTAGAACGTTGAGGAAAGGACAAGTGGAACTGCGTGTCTGGTATGGAGCAATGGTTGCTACATGAGCCGTAGAGATTCTCCACTTGTAGGAGCCTTTCAATCTTGGTTTTTGAATTAAGTAATTGCTACTATGTACCTGCTTTAAGCGGAGATGTCTTTCATTTTCTTGTAAGAATTTGGATGTTTTTCATTCTGATAAAAGACAAGTTTTGTTCTTTTGATCTTAATGAAATAATATATGGTAGCACCCCTTTTGATAATGGGCTTTATATCTTAAACCAATGTACGCTTGTACATATAACATAAATACCAAACGGTTTAAGTCTGATGACTTGAACTCGATTTTTCCTTAGCATAGTCGTTTTGACCACATAGAGTGAAGAGGATTCAGAAGTTCCATTGTTATGGGCTTTAGGCTCATTTGATTATGAATCATTTGAGATATGAATTCTGCCTGCTGGGCCAAATGACTAAGGCTTCTTTAGCAGAGCTAAAGAAAAGGGCCCGAGGCTTATTGGGCCTTACACGTACTGATGTATGTGGCCCGATGAGCATTAATGCCAAAGGAAATCTTCAGTACTTCATTACCTTATTGATGGCATCAATAAGTATGTCTGTGTTCTTTTGATGAGACACGAATAGGAATCCTTTGAGGAGTTCCAAAATGAAGTATAGAACTGATTTGATAGAAGTATTGAGATCCTCGATTAGATCGCGGAGGAAAATACTTGCGTTAAGAATTGGGTGATCATCTAAGTGAGTGTGAAGTCATATCACAGCTCTTTTCTCCCGGAAAACCTAAATGGTGTTTCTGAGAAAACGAATCGGAACTTATTAGATATGCTCCGATTAATGATGAGTCACAGGAATCTTCCATTATCCTTTTAAAATACGCTCTAAAATGAATATGTTTACGCAAATTAGTTTTCTATCAGAATCAGTTGAAAGACACCACATTGGATGTGGACTGGGTGATTTCCAAGTATGTTTTTCTGATTAATTGGGATTGCAAGGTTTGTGTAAGGCAGTTGTCAACAAACAAACTTGAACCCAAATCTGATAAGGGCTGCGTCGCTGGTTGTCCTAGGGAAACCGAGGCTTAGTACTTTTGCAACCAATCCGAGAACAAAGTTTTGTTGTTCGGAACTCTGTTTTTCCAAGAAGAACAGTGGGAGTAAAAGTACAGCTCGAAGAAATTCGAGAAACACAAGAGGCTGTTTAACCTGTTGAGGGAGAGCAGCGGTCGGATCTACAGAGTTCTGTAGGATCTACACCTCTGGAGCCTGAAGTTCGCTGATCCTAATGGATTTGTCACTAAACCGAGGGTGATTCCTCATGACCGATTGATGTGATATGTTGATCATTGAAAAGTGACGAGCCTGCGAAATTCAAAGAAGCGAAGGTGAGCCCCAACTCCGAAAATTAACTAGGAATGTATGTTAGTTTCACCGATCCATTTCTGGATTGAAGCAAACACCTTGGAGTTGGAATCTATGTTCTGTTAAAACGGTCAAAGGTTTTGACTTGATCAGGAACGTATAGAAACCGTGCGTTTACAAGTAAACTAATGGGAGCGTAGTTGCAATTCTCAAACCGTATGTTTATGACATACTTAATCTCATAAACGACGTTCCGACGCTAAAATCTTGTGAAGATTTGGGTCGGAAGTCAAATTTAACGATGGACATGGGAGAAGCCGCGAAAGTTCTTGGAATAAGGATCCATTTAAATGGATTGGAAAGGCTAATTAGATCGTGTCAGAATCCTTATGTTGATAAGGTACTGGACAGTTCAAAGGTGCTTGATTCCAAGAATGGCTTCACACCAAAGGTCTTATGGCAATAATCTTAGCAAGATGGAGTGTCTCTGACACTGGCTGAGCTAGTATCGATCTTAGCAAGATGAAGTGTCTTGGACACTGGCTGAGCTACTATCTATGAGTGTGATTCCTTTTGCTTATGCAATAGAATCCATCATGAATGCCATATTTTGCACTCGTCTAGATGCAGCTGACGCATAAAGCATGACGAGAAGATACCAATATGTTCCGGTAAAAGTCACTGGACAGTTGTAAGGAATATCCCCAAGTGTTTGAGAAACACTAAGGATAGTTCTTGTTCAACTGAGAAAAATGACGAATCTGTTATGAGTAATTAGACGGACAAAGCTGATTCCCGGTTCCCACCTGGTTATGTCTTTTTCTGTGTAGCGGCGCTATCTGTTGAAAGGTTTCCAAGCAGTGGACCGTAGAATAGTGCTTATTAAAGAATAGCGGTGTGGTTTGTTGGAATGGTTCCAAGCAAGAACACCGCAGCATCTCTCACAACCTAAGCATGAGTTTCATACTGTTGCTGTAGGTACTAGATATTTGAAGATGTGGTCTTGATTCTAGTGGGAGTTATGTTAGTTATGATGTTTAGATAAACATGATATGGTCATGTTTATGAAAAACTGACATCAACATTATTTGATTATTGGATAATTGAATAATGGTCCCAAGTATTTTATGTTCATTTTATAGGTCATCAAGTTGAGGACTTGATCATGAAACCCTATAAGTGAAAGATGACTTAAAATTATGATTGTCCCTAGTCGAGGTTGTTAAAATGGGACACTAACAACCGTGCAAGACTAGCATGTGAGGTGACTGTTGGACTAAGTTTCATGGAGTCAATGATATGATTATCGCAGTCAATCACATAGATATATGTTGGTGAACATATGATCGGACATGACCCTCTAATGAGAACTCCACAGGATAGTTATATCAGTGTCATGGGAGGTTCTCATTACGACTATAGATTATAGTCCCTAGACCTGAGTTCATCATGCTTTCTAGCATATGAATTGGTGCGCTTTGACCTTGTCAAACGTCGTTCCATAACTGGTGGCTATAACGGCATTTCTTAGGCGTATCATGAAGTGTGTGTAGAAACAGGGATGGAACAAGAAGGGATTTGTCCCTCCTGTATAACAGGAGATAAATATCTCAGGGCCCATTGAAGATTTGATACTGAGAAAATGCATGGCCGTGCTCAAACGAGGTGATAGTCAGTCGTTTGTTTTATCAGTATAGATCAGGAGTTCGATGAACATGATGTTGGCTATAATAAGGATGACACAGTTTCTTGCCTTATGCCATATCGAGATATAGCGACAAAGGGATTATGGGAATAGATGATTCCAGTACAAGTGGGAGATTGTTGGGATTGTACTTACTCCAAAGATAGTTGTATTGTCGAGATCGGACAATTCATGTGACATTGGGTAGTCATAATGTTTTGCTAGAAACCGCTTATGATAAATGAGATGTAACTCATTTCTAGTATCGTGTGAACCTACAGGGTCACACACCTAAGCAAGCTGGATACACTTTGTATGGGATTGATCATTGGCATATGATCCGATCAATGTGTATTGGATACACATTGAGTTGAGTTTTGAAGAGGTGTGTCGATCGATGCAATGAGTGTGTCGATCGATGCAGGTTTTCGAATGGGTGTGTCGATCGATACAGTAAGTGTGTCAATCGATGCACATTGGGCCTCGAAACGTCAAATGACTTAAACGAGTCGGGTTTGATCCGACGGTCGTTTTCAGTCATCCCAGGTCTATATATAAAGTCTTATATGATCGACCTGGACACCGGCCGTCAGTGTTGCTTCTTAGAGAGAAGTCAGAAACACAGAAACTCACAGCATCCCAGGAGATCCGATTCCCGGCACTAGCATCCCGGCGGATTCCAGCTTGTGTGCGTGTGGACTGAAGTAGAGGCGCAGCATCTGAGGCGTTCTCGATCTCCTTTATCTGACTCTATTCCGCGGCCAATCTCCAGGTAGACACGAGGTCAGTTCTTAAATTCAATATCACCTAGACCCTTGATCCTAGGGATCCCAACAGCTGTAAAGTGAAAAGTCCAAACCAATATCACTTTTGCTCGGCACATTCCTTCCCAGTGTTAGCTGGGTGGATGAATCTCCAGACATACTGCCACTTGTCAAAATACATTTCCCTTTGTCGTAAGGTGTTAAAGCTGGGCGTCCAGCTCTGCATTTAAATTTTTACACGTTAACATAAAAAGTATACATAGTATTTCAACTAATAGCATACAACTTACCATATTGCATTGACATCCGGGTTGTTCCATCCTGTTGGATTAGCTGAAAAACATTATATTAGTCAAGAAACAAACAAAGTTATCACTCTAACATCAAATGTATGTTCACATATACCCAAGTTAGTAGTGCTCAAGCTGAGGTTGGCTTTAGTAGTCCCCAAAAGTGAATCATCTTCTACCCATTTCTGAATAGACGATCCACATCTTTCAGGTGTGAATGGAGATCCTACGGCTGGTCCATCAGAAGAGCATGTTGATGAACGGTCTTCGTCGAGAGGGTCGATATCTTGGTTCATTGGTCATGTTCTCTCCTCCACGTCATCTGGATGAAGTGTATGTTGTGTGGTCATGATATCGTCTAGCGTTGACAGGGACAAAGGGACGGTCCATGTGGCAAGCATGGAATTCTAGTAATATGCTGCAGCGTCTATTATGCCATCTTTCCCTGCATCACCTTCTCGAGGGACACCTAGGGACAAGCTTGCTTCACCAAAAACGTGTGGTGTCCCACCTATGTCGAAAGCAGAGCGACGATGGAAGCGATACCTTTCTATTTCTGGTGTACCCACCGTCACACATAGAGGCAACTCGATGTGATCAACCCGGACTGCCATAAACAACTCCACATCAGCTTCTTGTTAATGTCAAGAGACAGTGTTTTCTTACCTTCTGGCTCCAACATGTACTGTGGAAACTAGTAAGTTAAAAGTACATGGTCCTCGATTTGGTATCTTGTGATAATCATATCAAGGAGGGCTCTGTACTTCTCGCCTTCTTGCACCATAATCCCATAACTACGCTCTGATGTATATATTTTGAAATCCCATTCCCCTGACATAGATCTCTCCCATTCGCCTCTTAATAGCCTAACCAAACGTCCCATCATTAGATTAAACCTGCAAATAAATCGTCGATTTCACATATAAGTAGTAAAAAGAGTAGATTTCATACACCAGGTGAAAATGTACTTATGATATTGTTTTCATACGCTAACTATTTTTGTCTCAGGTAATATACACAGTTTTCAGTCAGTTTTATAAGTGTTTTTTCCGTTTTCAGTTATTCGGTTTAAACAAGTAGATTGTTGGTCAACTAGTCAACAAATTTAATATGTCGGAAGGTTGGAGTTCATTAAAGTTAGTCCCAAGAATAAAGTCGAACACATGGGGACCATTTCATGAGAACTTAAAAAAGTTAGGAGGAATCATGAAACTTACTACAAATCCAGGTAAGCGATAACGCTACCACCAGGTAAGCGACAAACCACTGACTTTTTCGGATTTTCCCCTTTTTGTTTTGCTGATTCGGCTACCCTTTTACTTTTCTGGGTAATAACTTATGGTTGCTCTAAAGAAGATGAATACACATGGTTATATAGACATCGCGATATCACCTCTTGGCTCGACTATACATATAGCTATTGTAAAGAATTGCAAGAAAATCTTGGAGATTTTGATCATTTATTATTTGTGGGCGGGAATTCTGAACATGTGGTAGGAAATCGTCTAGATAAATACATTAGTATCTAAACATATCGTAGGGGGTCACATCACGGTCAGAGAAACAAGTTGAATTTTCATTTAGGCAGTAAAATTTTCAGGGGTAGAAAGGTCATTCTCACTCGCCGATTTTGGTTTTCAGAAACCAATGACTAACCAAATAATTTCAACCTCTTTTATGATTATATGGTCAATTCACTCTATTTTTAATCATTTCCTTTATAAAAAGGAAAGAATTTGAGGCTTCTCCATGCCTCCACATCACCAAAAGTAATCAACCAATAATAGTAGTATTAAGCCACCTCATTTATTAATCACCACTTAGACCATATGCAATGGGGGTGTTGAATTTTTAATTCAACAGTTTAATGCTTCCAATGGGGTGTTGAAAAAATGTTGTCATCCTACGTGTATTAAACTGTGTTGAAATCTCTCAACTAGTTGAATTCTGAACATTGTGGGACATAGTTAGACACATGGCAGCTTCTGGATGGATATGAGTTGGAGAGAGAATAGAGGTGAGAGAGATTTATTCTTTTACATCTAAATTAGTTTAATGTAATTATTGTATACGAAATTATATTTTTTAAACAAAATAATTATATCAAAATTCATTATTTTTTATGCTCTACAAATAGAGACTTGGTTCATTTAATTTGGACACATACAAAAAATTCGTCTATTTTGAAATAATATTCCAACACAAAACTCTTCGTTGTCTGTGTACGTTCATTGATATCATATATACGTTCAAATATAACATATATACGTTCATATAAACCATATATTACTTGATACCATTAAAAAAACAAAAACTTTCGTTGGAAATAATATAACAACTTGAACGTCAATTGAAGAGGATGAGGTTAATATATATTTTACATCTACATTATTGAAGACAATTATTGTATATAAAATGATATATTAAAAAAAAGAATTATACTAAATTCATTATTTTCACTCTATAAATAGAGATTTGTTTCATTACATTTGAACACATAAAAAACTCATCTTCTAAACAATTTTTTTATCCTCTCATAAACTCTTGTTTCTATCATTTCTTGTCTTCTTTGAGAAAATGGATCCAAACAATAACCCTTCCGACACCCAAAATTCTTCTAATCACCCTTTCAACTACCTAAATCCCAACAATTATCTATTTCAAAATCAGTCTTCCAACCAACCCCGAAATATGCCAAATTATGGTTTCTCACCAAGTTTTTTCATGCCGTCAGCTATTCCAAACTATCATCCATATTACAGTTCGGCGATGTCATATTCATCTCAACCACCTTATAATCATGTCACTCATGCGGGTAATGAAAGTGTTCCGGACTCATGTGTGTTTCAAATTTTTAAAATAAATAAAAATATTTAAAGTTTTATTGTGTGACTTAAAAAATTATATACGTTCATATATTTTGTTTATACGTTGATATATCACACGAACGTTCATATATTCTATTTATACGTTCACAGAAATCAATATCACTGTTATGTAATTTTTATTTATTAATTATATGTATAATATTTTTTTAGTATCTATTTTATTTTTTAGTGGGGTAGGGTGTTGAAATTTTTAAACAAACCATTGTAGAAGGGAAAAGTAGAATAGGTGTTGAATTATGATGTGGATGAAAGAGAAAGTGATGTGGAAGAAAGAGAAGATGATGTGGAGGGTGTTGAGTGTTGAAACCATTGTACATATTACATCAAATCTTAAAACATTGATTAATATTCTTTTTTTTTGGACAAATACATTGATTAATATTCAACCTTTATGTTTCCTCTTCCAAAACCAACGATTATCTCTTTGTTGTCCCTTAAACGTTTTTTTTTTGGGATAAAATTTTGGTTTTAATTTGTTATTATGATGAAACCTCGCTATTCTCGATGGCCATTAAATTGATGATGTACTGAGAAAATTATAGAAGCAATGATAATGTTAAATCTTCTCCATTTCTTTGCCAAAACTGATGAATCCAGCCATTGAAGCGACTGTTCTTCCTAATTTTCCAACCAATCCAGAGGTGAATAGCCTATGAAAGATCTATGCGTCATACATAGGTATTCAATTACTTATTATTTTGATAATATCTTTTGTCATCAAACTTAGATTAAAATTAAATGGGAGTTGAGTTTACATACTGGGCCAGAGCCATTCTTTTGCATCGGTAATCGATTTCGATATAACTTCTTTGCAGGATAATAGTTTCCCAGTGAAGACAAGATGATTTGAAGTGTTCTGAGCTTGTTCCAGCTGTTGAAAAAACTGATGAAGCTTGAGTTGTTAAGGTAATTAGCAAGCGGAGCTCCACTCCAGGTTTTCTTTGTGAAGTCGAATTGAAATAGGAGATGAGCAGTTGATTATAATTCCCCATATCTTTTGCAGGTTGGCTCGATTTGGATTTGGCTGATTGCCAATTGTTCTCCTACAGGCAGAGCATTCAATGCAGCTTTCTAGAGGAAAAGCTTTATTTTAGGAGCAGTTTGGATCGACCAGATACCTGAAATTCAAGGTGAGGGATTCTCCTGTGGAATTGATGATGTTAGTTATGTATCCTCTAAAGCTGTATAATACCCATATTTGGAAGTGTAGTTCCCTGAGGCATGCTTAAGCCATATGAGTCTGTCCTTTTCCTGATTCTTGCTTGGCTGGATGTTAAGAATTGTCAGTTAATAATCTGGTTGTATTTGTCTGATCTTTTCCTTGTTCCAAACCGTAGAGTTAGGTAGAAAAAGGTCTGGAACCTTTAGCTGAGAGGTCTCTATAGGAGCTAGTCCCATAGGAAGTAACTTTTCTCTGGTAGATAGCCAGGGATCGTTCCACAGGCTTACTAAACGACCATTGTCGATTGCCCATCCAAGATGATTTGCTATAAGGTCTCCTCCTATTAGAATACCCTTCCATCCATGAGAAGCAGATGCTTTTATTTGGCAGTTCGAAAAGCTCTTATCCTTGCAGTATTTTCCAGGTAGGATTCAGGCTAACAGACTCTCAATATTCTTGAGGAGTCTCCAATTGAGCTTAGGTAGGAGAGCATCATTAAAACATTGAATGTCTCTGAAACCTAGACCCTCCTTCTCTTTTTGCTTTAACAAGCTTATTCCAAGCCACCCATGAGATCTTTCTTTTTTTAGGGTTAGATTTCAGGTCCCACCAGAACCTTGAGAGGACCGATTGAATGCGCTTATATAAGGAATCATGGAGCTTAAAACAAGACATGGCGTATGTTGGCATGGTGGCTAGGACACTCTTGAGCATGATTAGTTTTCTAGCTTGGGACAAGAAACTTGAGGACCAACTTGCTAACTACTGGCGGATTCGATCAACTATAAAGGTAAACAGATCTTTTTTTCCTTCCAAAATGTTTAGGAAGTCCTAGATACTTCCCGATTCTTCCCTCTCTGTCAATTTGCAAGAATCGCTTGACTATATCCTTTAGATGGGCTGGAGCTTTCTTAGAGAAAGTAATAGAGGATTTTTGTTTATTTATACATTGTCATGAGGCTGCTTTGTATTGCTTCAAGATTAGGTTGATGGCTTCTAGGCTTTTGTCATTTGTTCGACATAAAATCATAGTATCATCAGCGAATAATAGATGATTTACCCGTGGTCCCTCCTTTGACACTTTGATTCCTTGCAGCTTGCCATTTTCCTCCGCTTGATTACATAAGCCTGAGAGAGCCCCACTACAGAGGATAAAGAGATAAGGTGATAATGAATCACCCTGCCTTATACCTCGCTGTGGAATAACTTTCCCTTTAGGTTGACCATTGATCAGGAATGAATAGTTGACTATGATGATGCATTGCATAATCTAGTTTATCTAAATAGGATGGAAGTCAAGTCTTTGCATAACTAGTTGAATGAAACTTCACTCTAGGCGATCATAGGCCTTACTCATATCCATTTTGACTGCCATAGAGCAGTGCTTCTTTGATGTAGAGGATTTGAAGTAGTGAAGGACCTCATGAGTAATTAGAACATTGTCAGAGATGGCTCTATGAGGTACGTAAGCAGATTGATTCTCTGAGATGAGATTAGGTAGATGCTTCTTTAGCCTTCTAATCAGGATCTTGGCAATTATTTTATAGTACAAATTGCATCTATAATCACTGACTTTCTTTGGGCTATGAACTTTTAGAATCATCTTATATGTGTCTCATAGATGTGCAATGGCAGGTTTCCTGAGCTGAATAAAGTCTTGATTTCCTCCACTATTGCTGGACCAACTGCATTCCAGTTTGCTTGGAAGAAGCTGGCTGAAAAGTCATCCGGTCCAGGAGCCTTGTTTGCATGAATGGAGAAGGTGGCTTGATTTATTTCGTCAGCAGAAAGGTCAGCTATGAGTAAGGAATTTTGATGCTCGGTGACCATTGGAAGCAAGGCTTGAGAAACAGTTTCCGGGTGAGTTTCATCATTGGACTTAAACAGGTTAGATAAATTTCCTCTATGACTGTGACTATCTACTTTTCCTTGAATACTGCAACTTCATTTTCATCCTCAATAACTGAGAATCTATTAACAGCCATGCGGCCTCTTGTTATAGCATGAAAATAACTAGTGTTCTTGTCTCATTGTTGGAGCCAGATGAGGAGGCTTCTTTGCCTCCAAAAGATTTCCTTGTCTTTGTATGCTTCGGCCAGCTTGTTATTGATGATGTATAATAGTGATGCGTCTGGGACTGGATAGTTCATTGCGACTTCAAGCTCATCCTTGAGAGATTTTATCAATTCATTTGATTTCTTCTGTTTAGCTTTGCTCCATTGGAAAAGGGCATGTCTGACTAGACCAATTCGTTTAGTAACTGGTGAGTCAGAAACAGAGTTCCAAGTCTCATCAATGATCTCCTTAACTTCATTATTTTCCTTTAGCCTTCTATCAAATCTTAAGATTCCTTTTATTTTCCTTTTCTCAGGTTGGACGTAAGTGATGACTAGATTATGATCATAGTCTTGAAAGCGGAGATATTCAGACATGCTCATGGGAAAGAGCTCAGACCATCTCTATTCGCCATAGACCGATCATGGTGACAACGGACAACTTCTGTTCCTCTTACTCCTCTCCATGACAGGGAATCACCCGAGAAAGGAAGATCAAATAGGTCCCCTTCAGAGAGGAAGGTTCTGAAGTCAATGTAAGAGCATTCTGATCTTCTTGCTCCTCCTTGTTTTTCTCTTTCATTAGTTATATCATTTAAGTCACCAGTGAGAAACCATGGAGCACTCCTTTCATTGGATTTGGATACTAAATTGGTCCATCCTTCTCTTCTTTTAGCATTGTCTGTATCCGCGTAAATGAAAGAACTGAAAAAACTCCTATCTTCTATCTCAATTCTAACATCAATCAGGTTAGGTTAGGCAGACAGGATCTGAATGTTGTCTTCTTTCCACAAGAGAGCTAGACCTCCCGCACCCGGACTGAGTGGTGAGACCAGCTTACAGTGGCCATAGCCTATCCATTTAAGTTTATCAAAAACGTATTGGTCAGGATTTTTGGTCTCTGAGAGGAACAAGATGTCTGGGAAAATTTTGAGTCAAATTTCCTGAATACGCTGGATTGTCAAGGGGTTCCCCAGCCATTGACAATTCCAACTTGTTATTTTTAAGGTAGCTGGGAAGATGGATTGTGAAAATCCATCGACCTCTTAGAGATATGAGGTATGATCTTGCAGCTGGGAGGAAGCAGGGTTGTTTGGGCCTGCATCCTGGTTAGAGTTCCAGGATGAATTCATTGTAAGCTTTCTTTGTGGATATGCCCTGCTTTGAATAGTGTTTCGTTTACGAGAATTTGCACATGGCAGAGCTTATGGGCTTGACTGAGCAACTTTTTTCCTGCAGGTCGACCCGGTTTTCTTTTAGGGGAAGAAGTTGGATTAGGCACTGCAGGACCAAGTCTTAGCACTGCTGGAATTCTTTCTTGGCTCTCCATGCGTGCTTTAAATGGGGAGAATGGGGAGTTTGACACCACTTGTTTGGCTAGAGCACTTCTGGCCATCCTAACAGTGGTTTCATCCATTTGACCATTCAGTTTTGCTATTCTGACTCGCTCTTTTCGAGCTGCGCTTTCTGAGGGATCATCACAGCTGGTATATTGTACCATCACCTCACTTAGTTCTCCTAAAGCGACTTCATATGCCTGACTTAGCTGATCTGGTGCAACTGGTGGAGTTTGTGGTCTACGTTCAGGAAAAAGTTCTCCTGGTAGAATGGAAAATTCCTTCCCAAGGATAGTAGGACTGGAAGTGATAGGAGAAGATTGTCTTCTTTTTTCCCTCCAGACCGAAGAAGGCTAGCAGAGCCGTCCTTCCTTCCAGGATAGGATCGGTAAGCATCGAGGTTGTCCCTTCTGTCTCTTCTTTGAGTTTCAAGTCTCATACTCTTCTCTGGTACGTTTTCTGGGAATAGACTCTCTGAGTATATATGCTATTATGTCTACTATTAGGACCTCGATAGCCATCTTTTTCAAGAGGAGCAGATGACTGGTATCAATGGTCAGAGGACTTCCTAGATAGGTGATGTCTAAGATAATCATCCATATGACGGGAAGAGTTTGGGTGTGACTGTTGTAACTCTCGTGAGTGATAGGTTTCTATATCCCGACTTCGGGCTCGCTGAGGAGGACTTTTTCTGCAGTCAGCGCCTTCATAGTCAAGTTTCAGGCATTTAGAGCAATGCTTTTCAAGTTTCTCATAGATGAGAGTTGCAGTAGCTTCTTCTCCACTGGAGAATTCTACTGAAGTGTTCATGACTAGAGGGAGGATACCATCTATTGAGACCCTCATCTTGGCTGATATAGGAGTTATTTTGCATCCTTGAAAGTGTATGATGTTGCTTCCTATGGTTCTGAGGGTAGCTTCAGACCATAAGTGAAGGGGTATGCCTAGGACGCGAAACCAAAACGGGATTTGCGATGGAAAGTTTCTATCCAGGGAAGGTTTCCATCTCTGCAGTATAATCATCCATTTAGCAAAATGGTAAGGTCTGTTAGCAAGGACTAGCTGCAAGTCCTCTTCTAAGACAAATTGGAACTGGAAAAGCTTATTCCCAAAATCTGCACCGATTTCTCTTGAGGAAGTGTTCCAATGCTCGGAGAGGAAGCGAATGAGGGACCAGATCCATTGACTTTGATGTTTGTGACTCTGCCTATTAGAGTCAGGGCGTGTTTCCTTATGAGTGCTGAGGTATCGAAAGGTGGAACAGAGACTCTGGATGCTCTCGACGGTTGATGGGAGGAGGAAATGGCCTTGCCTTTCTTTGCATAGGATAATCTTTTGTCCATATTGCTTGAGAGATAAGCTAAGAAGCAGTTGAGAATACTGGAAACTTGACGGAAGCTCGAAGTTTCAATAAGAAGTAACAGATCTTCACCACAAGGTGATAAATTCGACACTAAGATTAGTGAGGAGAAGTTTCTTGGTTTTCCAGACATTGGGGAGGAGAGATTTCAACAGCCAAGCTTTGTATTTGAGTTGAAAGTAGAGGATAGGCGAAGGATATCAGATTGAATCTTCAAAGGATCTTCACTTGAGTGCATAAGAGATTGGTAAGTAAGCATCAAACTGAATATCCTTTGATAATACTATGAATTCTTGGAGCTTCACGATCCGTTGAGCAATTTTTCTTCAAACGGTAGGAAGGAATGAACCTGACTTGTCACCATCTTGACTGTCTATGGTTTGAAAATGTTTCCTCTTTGGTGATGGGTTATAGCAATACTTTTGAGGCAGATCTTAGGATAGCTAATTGCAGTTGCCAAATTTAGCTGTTTTGGTTGATGTTGACCTTCCTTGAGCCTCGAGCGAAATTGTCAACTCCTAGGAAAGAATTTCTCTTGTTGATAGTAATTAGTTTATTATTTTGAGAGTAAAAATAATTTTTTTCTTTCTGATTTGTAATTCTTAGCTTCCCAATTATTCATTCTGAAATTACAGTCCAACAACTGAAATTGAACTCAAACAATGGAAGCTTCTCACTAATTGTTTTGTCATATATGTTTTCCATAGTTTTGAAATTTTAGAACTCATGTAATCAAATTCTCATTCTAAGATGACTTTCTCTTTGCAGTTACAGTATGGTAAGCTCAGAGGAAAAGATAAAGAAAGGTAAAGGTGACACCTTTCTTGACATGCTATTTCTTCCTTCTTAAGTTTTCATGGTTTTTGAAGGTTTTGAGATTAGACTGATTTCACAAAAATTATTCAAGTAACCGGAAAATCCTTCAGACATGTCGTTGCCCATCAAAAAACAAAATATGGTAACCATTGGTCCTGTTCAAATCACATCTATTTTGTTTGTTTATACAAGGCATCAAAGCAAAATCTAGATAGTTAACTAATATTTTTCATATAGAAATTATAAACTGTAGATGAAGGTTCTAAATCCATTAAAGATGAAATGCACCATCAACAACCGCTATGTAAGTCATCTTTATTTATTTTGTTTATCCATAAATGTTTCCGTAGTTTTGAATTTCATAGATCTCATATATTCAAATTGACACTCTTTGCACGTATTGCCTACTTTTTGAAATATGAGTGTAGTATCAATTTCGGAATTCGGTTGTACATACACGATCTTTGCAAAACGTGGTCCTATTTTAAAAATAATGCAACATCATCCCCTACTTGTGAAACAAAATAATTGACCGCAGCGATTAGGTCGCCTAAGAGAATCATAATCTGTACAACATATGGCCAGATAAAATACATGGGAAAACCTATTAGGATAGATAACCGGATTGGTTTAATTAAGAGTGGTTAAGGTTTCCTTTTGCGTTAACCATGTATATATAAGACATATTATGTACATTCGAGAGTTTAATGAGAAATATTCTGTTAATCACTCTCTCTCTTAATATGGTATCAGAGCGATAACAGTCTTCCGCCATTGATTCTCATTCCGAGCTTTTTTCTTCTCTTATCCATGAAATTGAGCTGTTGATCTTCAAGATGAGTGCTCCTATTACACCATCGATCTTCAATTTCATGATTCCACTGTGTTTCAGCTCGTTTTGATTCTTTCGCAAATACTCTTGATTCCGATTCTTTCTTTCTTTTGACCTAATCGACGCTCTTTCTTTCTTCTTTTGAGCTTGATATTTCTTCGATTACATCTTCATTCTCGTTATGGGATCGATTCCGGAAAATCGACATCAGATTCTTGATCAGTATGAAAATCCATACTATCTTCACTCGTCTGATCATGCTGGATTGGTCCTTGTTTCTGATCGCTTGGAGTCTGGATCTGACTTCCATTCTTGGCGACGATCTGTACGAATGGCTTTGAACGTCCGTAATAAACTCGGCTTCATAGACGGTACAATCTCTAAACCCCCTGCTACTCATAGGGATGCTGGTAGTTGGTCACGATGCAATGATATGGTCGCTACCTGGTTGATGAACTCTGTGTCAAAGAAGATAGGCCAGAGTCTTTTGTTTATCTCAACTGCTGAGGCAATTTGGAAGAATATTATCACACGCTTTAAGCAGAATGATGCACCTCGTGTATATGAGATAGAACAACGCTTAAGTCTGATTCAACAAGGTTCAATGGATGTGAGTACCTACTATACTGAATTGTTGACTTTGTGGGAAGAGTACAAGAACTATGTAGAGTTGCCAATCTGTACTTGTGGTAAATGCGAATGCAATGTTGCTGGCTTGTGGGAAAAACTTCAGGAAAGAGGCAGGGTAACAAAGTTCTTAATGGGGCTTAATGAAGCTTACGAGCAGACTCGCCGGCATATACTTGTCCTGAAACCAATTCCATCAATTGAAGATGTGTTTAATATGGTTACACAAGATGAAAGGCAAAAGAACATCAAGCCTCCAACAAAGGCAGATAATGTAGCTTTTCAAACCATGTCTTCTGTCACTCCTGTTCACAATGCTGGTTACCATTCTGATGCTTCCATTATTGGTCAGTATAATGGTCCTATGGAGAATACAGCCTATGCAGCCTCTTATAACAATTTCCAGTCCAAGCAGAAACCAATTTGTTCTCACTGTGGTAGGATTGGACATACCATTCAAAAATGCTATAAGCTCAATGGCTATCCTCCAGGACATAAAATGCATCAGAAAGCAACACAACAACAACAGTTTCAAGCTCGTGGTCAGCAATCTGGTTATTCTCCACGACCTCCTGTGGTCGCAAGTGCAGTAACAGGACATCTTCCGAATGCTTCGACCTCAGTATCTCCATCCATGAACATGGATATTAGCAAGTTCAATATGGACCAAGTGAAGGCTCTTTTGACTCAACTTACCAGCCATGTCAATCATCAAGAGAATCAGTCTCCTTCCTCATCTGCTTTAATCACTGACAATGGGTTTATGGCTTCTACTTCCACTTCTGGTATACTTTCCATTCCTTTTCCATCCTCTAGCCTTCGCCATAATAATCATAGCCTTACTTTCCAACATCAGTGTTTGACTTCCTTATCTTCTGTTTTACCAAATGGTAGTTGGATTATAGATACAGGAGCTACTAGCCATGTTTGTTCTGACTTGTCTATGTTTAGTGAAGTTTATCCTGTCACAGATGTAACGGTCTCATTTCCAGATGGCACTAGAGTATCCATCACACATACAGGAACCGTTCACATTTCACCCCAATTAGTTTTACATAATGTTTTGCATGTAGCTTCCTTCAAATTCAACTTGATTAGTGTCAGTTCTCTCTTGCAATATGAACAATGCTCTGCTCATTTTTTTCCAACATCATGTTTTATTCAGGACCATACTCAGGTCTTGACGATTGGTAGAGGCATTGTCATTCACAATCTTTACATCTTGGAGACATCTCTTGCTTCATCACCTGCATCATTCTGTGGATCCTTGGTGGACGGACATCTTTGGCATCAACGCCTTGGACATCTCTCGTCTACCAAGTTACAACATATTCCAAGTATTTTACCTTTTCCTAAATCACAGCTTACACATTGTGAAATTTGTCCATTAGCAAAACAAAAAGCTTTACCATTTGTTTCACATAATCATTTGTCTAGGTTTCCTTTTGAACTTGTTCACTTGGATATATGGGGACCATTTGCTGTAGAATCAATTGAAGGATATAAATACTTCTTGACTATTGTTGATGATTGCACTCGTGTTACTTGGTTGTATATGTTACGCAAAAAGAGTGATGCAACTACAGTTTTTCCAACGTTTATCAAGCATGTTAAAACACAGTTTCATTCTGATATTAAAGCCATCCGTAGTGATAATGCACCAGAATTAGCCTTTACTGAATTAACTCGTGAACATGGCATGATTCATCAGTTTTCATGTGCATATACGCCACAACAGAACTCTGTAGTGGAGCGTAAGCATCAACATTTGCTTAATGTAGCTAGAGCATTAATGTTTCAGTCAAATGTTCCTTTAATCTACTGGTCTGAATGCATTCTCACTGCTGTTTTTCTTATCAATAGGACTCCATCTTTACTGTTGAATAAACTATCTCCATATGAGATTCTTTTTAAGAAACCACCGGAATATTCTTTCCTTCGCTCATTTGGTTGTTTGTGTTATGTTTCTACACATGTTAAAGATAGAACAAAGTTTTCACCAAGAGCAGAACAATGTGTTTTCTTAGGCTATTCATCTGGTTACAAAGGTTACAAAGTTTTGCATTTAGAATCACATATAATCTCTGTATCTCGCAATGTGACTTTTCATGAAGCAATCTTTCCTTTTAAGCAAGATGTTGTGCCTTTACCTATTGATGATTTGTTTGCCAAAACCATTTTGCCTTTGTCTACACCTGTTGCACTTGATCACCAGTGTTCTGTTCCTATTCCCATTACTCCCTGTGAGGTTCCTGTTGCGTCTGAATCATACTCTAGTGCTATACCACTTCCACAAGGGACTGTTACAGCTGCTGCAGGACAGAGGACACTGAATGTTGACAGGCCAAAACGACAAGGTAAAGCTCCCAAATACCTATCTGATTACCATTGCTCTTTAACACAAATTTCCACCGAACCTTCTTCCTCTGTTCTTTATCCCTTGTCTTCTGTTCTTAGTTACTCAAAACTCAACCCATCCTATCAATCCTTTTGTTTTTCCATTACCACTGAAACAGAACCTAAAAATTTTAAAGAAGCTATACTTCATTCTTCTTGGAATAAAGCAATGAATGTGGAGATTGATGCTCTTGAGGGGTTGAAAACATGGTCTATCGTCTCTTTGCCTCCAGAGAAGCATGTGATAGGATGCAAATAGGTTTATACTATTAAGTATAATCCAGATGGTTCCATTGAGAGATATAAAGCTCGACTCGTTGCTAAGGGCTATACACAGCAAGAAGGGATTGATTATATTGAAACATTCTCACCTGTAGCTAAACTTGCCAGTGTTAAACTTGTGTTAGGATTGGCTGCAGCTTTTGGTTGGTCACTAACTCAGATGGACGTTACTAATGCTTTCTTGCATGGAGACTTGGATGAGGAGATCTACATGAGTTTACCACAAGGATATACTCCGACTGCTGGTACTCTTCCTCTTAATCCTGTTTGTCGCTTACATAAGTCCCTTTATGGACTTAAGCAGGCTTCTCGTCAGTGGTATCACTGCTTCTCCACGGTTGTTCTACAAGCTGGTTTTATTCAATCTCAAGGCGACAACACTCTTTTTGTCAAAGCCAAAGGACGATCCTTCACTGCTCTCTTGGTGTATGTTGACGATATCCTTATTGCCTCTAATGATGATATCCAGCTACAACTGCTCAAGGATGTTCTTCATAAAGCATTCAAGATCAAAGATATGGGAGCACCAAAAATTTTTTTGGGTATTGAGATAGCTCGCAACAAGACAGGAATCTCTATCTGTCAAAGAAAATATGCATTGGATATTCTTGCTGATACAAGAATGCTTGCTTCTAAACCATGTTCTGTTCCTATGGATCCAACTGTGAGACTCAGTAAAGAATCAGGAACTCCTTTGGTGAATGGAACTCCTTATCGAGAGCTGATAGGAAGATTGTTATATCTCACAATAACAAGACCAGATATCACATTTGCTGTTCATAATCTCAGCCAGTTTCTGTCTTGTCCAACAGATATACATCTCCAGGCTGCTCACCGTGTCTTACGCTATATCAAGTCCGCTCCTGCTCAAGGATTATTCTATGCAACTGACTCTGAGATATGCCTTAATGCTTTTACAGCTGCGGATTGGGCAACATGCCCTGATTCAAGGAGATCTATCACTGGTTTTTGCATCTACCTTGGCAAATCTCTCATCAGCTGGAAATCAAAAAAGCAACAAACCGTTAGTCGGAGCAGCACTGAGGCAGAGTATAGGAGTATGGCTCTAGCTACGTGTGAACTGATTTGGCTGCATCAACTTCTTGCTGATCTTCAGGTCCGTGTTATAGCTCCAGCAAAGCTCTTTTGTGACAATAAATCAGCAATGCACATAGCCACGAATCCAGTTTTCCACGAGCGGACTAAACACATCGAAGTTGACTGCCATACTATTCGAGATCAGGTCAAGAATGGGTTCATGAAGCTCTTTCATGTTTCTAGTTCAAATCAACATGCTGATCTTCTAACCAAAGCCTTACATCCGGGTCCCTTTCATAATCTGCTCCGTCGTATGTCCATTTCAAGTCTCTTTCAGCATTCAACTTCAACATCTCTTCTTCTTGACTCACCTGTTGATGCTCACGAGATTTTGCTTTCAGAGACTTGAGGGGGGTGTATTAGGATAGATAACCGGATTGGTTTAATTAAGAGTGGTTAAGGTTTCCTTTTGCGTTAACCATGTATATATAAGACATATTATGTACATTCGAGAGTTTAATGAGAAATATTCTGTTAATCACTCTCTCTCTTAATAAAACCATTTACAAAACCTCCAAATCATCGCAGACAAAAAAACACACTACCATAAACAGCTACTAAATTACTACATACGTGTGCCACGCTTCCTTCACAGTTATACCGTCTAACAAACCTTTTCTAAAAAAGTCATACTATTCGGTATATTCAATAATGGGTCTTTTCGTTTGTCAGACGCAAGCGGCTGCGGCTGCGTCCTGCGGCTGCGGCTGCGGTCAAACGCAATAATTGTTGTTCGTTTGACAAACGCGCGTCTGGCCGCAGCCGCAGCCGCAGATCTGTTCGTTTGTTAGACGCAAGTTTTTTCGTAGACGCAGACGCAGACGCAAGTAATTATAGACGCAGATGTTGGATTTTCTTGCGGTCAAAAATTCCGGCCGCAGACCGCAGCGTTTAGACGCAGCCGCAGCCGCAAGAGATTGCGTTTGTCAAACGAACATGTTTTAAACGCAGCCGCAGCCGCAGGAAGCCTGCGGCTGACAAACGAACAGGCCCAATATAACTAAAAAACTCTTAAAAAAAAAACACTAACGTTCATTATTATAGAGATACAAGAAAAAGCACGGCGACAAAGACGGAAAATACTATTGGAAAAAGAGCAAGAAAAAACAGGAAGATAAGACAATACATAAACATTACTAAGACGAACCTAAAAATTAAAAATTTGAATTTCCTACTCAAGATATAATTACTAAGTAAACAAAGTCAACAACCAAATTAAAAAAAAAAAAAAACTCGACAACAACCAGGATTTCACCCCGTTTCCCATTTTTGGGCTTAAGACTCTTTGTAGCATTTAGAGTATCTCATTCTTATTGAACATAGCCTTAGTTTGATATTTTGGTTTATTTCTTGAGAGTATTCCATGAAAAGTGGTGTTATTTGGTGCTTCCCAAGAAAAATTCCCTTGTTTGTTTTGGGTTTCGTCTTGGTGTTCTTGGTGATTGGTTTTAGATTTCGTCAATCTAAGGCAAATCCGTTGTTTTCTTGCTGTTGTTTCGACTCATTCCAGACTGCGTGAGGCCCATCTGAGGTCGTACAAGTGTTTTGTGTTGTGGCGGTAGAATGACAGTAGCTCTTACCAGAAGGTGACGTGATGTCGGCGGCTATGGAAAAAGCCCTAATGGCGATGTTATTGGAGGAAGACGATGAACCTTTCAACCTATCGGATCTTCCCCAGTTTAGCTCGACGGAGCAAAATCGCTTAAGTATAGTGGGTAGGCTTCTAAATCTTTCCTGCCAAAAGATGTCCTCTTTGATATTAGATATGCCTCGTAAATGGCAGAAGATTCGGAGATTTCGTGGTGTGGCCCTCTTGAGAGAAAGATTTCAGCTCTTCTTTGATAGCGAACATGACCTCATCGAAGTCCTACAAAAGGTATACAGACATACAATGAATGGGCTATTGCCATTGATAGATGGGTTTTGAACCCGCCGTCTGATTATCTGCAATATGTGCTCAATTTGGTTCAAATAAGTAATATCTCCATGAACCACATAACAATTCCATCTATTGAAGCGTTGGGTGATATAGTTGGTAAAGTGAGAGAAGTGGCTTTCGACCCTGAACAAGTTCAGAGCAATGATTTTGTTCGGGTTCAGATAATGTTCGATGTGGCTAAGCCTCTGCGAAGATCCAAAATTTTCAATCTCCCGACGGGTGGGTCTACAAAAGTTATGTATCACTATGAAAGGGTGCAAAAAGGTGCTATACCTGTCAAAGATTAACGCACGCCCAAGAAAATTTTCCTCTGGTGGCTCTGCACAAAGATGTTGATAGAAAGCTCTCGCCAGGAAAAGGGGTTGGTATAAATCTGGTAAAGGAGAAAGTTCTGAAGGAAGGAGATCCACTGTTTGGAGTGTTGAAAGAAGAGCAGGTTGGGATAAATCTTTTGTCTGGCCGTCCTCGTATTGCTCCGGAGGTTTTGCAAGGGATGCGTCAGAATCTTATGGTAGCTAATGGCGACAATAAGCTTATCAGGATGGATAGGGTCAGAAAATATGTGGAAGAAGTGCAAAAAGATCTGATTGCCACCAAATCCATTATGCAGTTGGAACAGCCACCTTTGGTTACTAAACAGGTCGATAAAGGCAAGGGTATAGTTTTTGATTATGGATCAACTGACTCGTCTTCTGTGTCCAAAAATGCCCCAGCGGTGAAACTCTTGTCTTCTCCTATCAAGGCAGGACATAACTTTTCAGGAAAGGAGACTTTTGGTCAAGAGGATCTTCAGCCTCACATAGTGGATTACTCGGATTCTTCTGCTTCCCTTCTAGCTGGTCCAACGGTATATGAAATAAGCACTTTTGAGCCAAATTCATTCGGGACTTTGACTAAGAAGGGAAAGCCTCGAAAAAGACCATATGTGAGCCAGCGTCATCCAAAAGGCAGAGATGTAAACATCAGCCCTGGTTCAGTTGTCCTGAAAAGTGGTATAGTGGTGGGTGATGCAAATAAAATAACACAAATGGAAGAAGGGGAGAATGTCAACAGTGGTGGGAAGCGGAAGAAGAAAGATATGGTCCCAAATGAGGGACCGTCCAATATCTAATGAGCATAGTGGCTTGGAACTGCCAAAGTTTGGGGCGACCTCAAAAATTGACAATTCCTCGTCTCCAGGAGATGAGACAATCTCATTTCCCAGAGATTATGTTCTTGATGGAAACTATGAACAAGCATGATGCGTTAGTGGATCTTCAGGAATGGTTAGGTTACGATTATGTATATACTGTTGATCCGATTGGTAAATGTGGTGGGATGGCAGTTTTTTGGAAAAAGAATGTCAAAATTGATTCTCTTTGTGAATAAGAACATTTTGGACATTGCGGTTAAGTATGGTGACATCGATTTATTTTTGTCTTGTATATATGGTAATCCCAATGTCAAGTTCAGAGACATGGTTTGGGAAACACTCTCTAGGATTGGGGAACTCGTACGGAACCCTGGTGTATGTTGGGGGACTTTAACGAGATTTTGCGCAACGATGAAAATTTTGGTGGTCCAAAAAAATAAGAGAAATCATTTGAAATCTTTGCTCTTATGTTAAGTGGTTTTGGTATGGCTGAACTTCCTAGTACGGGTAATGAGTTCACTTGGGGTGGCAGACGAGGGAACCTCTGGATTCAATGCAAGCTCGATAGAGGATTTGGGAATGAGAATTGGTTCAAATGCTTCCCTGCTTCGAATCAATAGTTTTTAGAAAAGTGGGGATCCGACCATAGGCCGGTCTTAGTCAAGGTGGCTTCTTCTCAAGACAGTTATAAAGGCTCTTTCCGATTTGATAAAAGGTTGCTCTATAAACCGGGTGTCAAAGAATCAATAGCCTCAGCTTGGGAATGTCAACCTAGAGGATCTGTTTTGGGAATATCAGAGAGAATGAGATGCTGCAGAAAAGAACTGAGTAAGTGGAAAAAGAGAACAACCTCAACGCCAACAAAAAGATAGATAAAATTCAAGGGTTAATTGAATTGGAACATGCTGCTCAGTTCCCATCCTTCAAACGCATGGACAGACTTAAACTAGATTTGAGTTCAGGTTATTTGGAAGAAGAAAGATTCTGGCAACAAAAGTGCATAGACAAATGGTTGGTAGGAGGTGATGGTAATACCAAAGTCTTCTTTGCTTCTCTTAAAGCTACCAGGAATCAAACCGGTTTGGAGAGTCTTATGGGTGAGGATGGAATTTTTCATAGATCGGAAGCTTCGAAAGGTCAAGTGGCTATCTCTTTTTTGATAAATTATTCAAGTCATCAAATCCAACGACAGTCCATGAATTCTTCCGCGACTTTGAATCAAGAGTGGACCATCAAACCAATGAAAAGATTATCAAACATGTTACCAAAGAGTAAATAAAAGAGGTTGTGTTCGATATTAAAGCTTCCAGTTCTTAAGGAGCGGATGGTTTTACAGGCTTCTTCTTCCAACAGTATTGGGATGTTGTTGGTTTAGCCCTCACTGAGGAGGTGCGGAGATTCTTCAGAGGCGGTACTTTTGACAAAGACTGGAACTTCACTCTGATTAGTCTAATACCTAAGAAGGTTGGATCGTCCCTGATGAAGGACTTGAGACCAATAAGTTTGTGCTCAGTGGTTCATAAGGTGATCTCGAAAGTCATTGTGTCAAGACTGAAGCCCCATCTTCAACAGATTGTATCACCTACTCAATCTGCCTTTGTCCCCGACAGATTAATCTCCGACAATATCTTGATAGCTCACAAGGTGATTCATGGCTTGAGAACACACAACAAAGTGTCTAAGGAGTTCCTAGCTATCAAGACAGATATATCTAAGGCGTACGACCGTGTTGAGTAGGACTACCTCAGACGGCTGCTGGTACCAAATCTGGATTGACTGGGTAATGACGTTTGTTATTACTGTTTCTTTCGCGGTATTGATCAATGGTCAGGCTCATGGCTTGATAAATCTGAAGTGTGGTCTGAGACAGGGGGACCCGTTGTCTCCCTTTCTTTTTGCACTCTATACGGAAGGACTGATGCACCTACTGAATAGATCTGAACAGGAAGGTTTGATTCATGGTATTAGGTTCTCCTCTGATTGTCCTTCTATCACTCATCTGCTCTTTGCAGATGACAACCTCTTCATGTGTAGAGCGGAAGAAGAGGAATGTAATAGCCTTCAGTTTATACTGGATACCTACGGATCAGCTACAGGTCAGGTGATCAACCTGGAAAAGTCTGCTATTACCTTCGGCAGCCACGTTTTGGAGGAGTCTAGGTTGAAAATTAAACAGATCAAAGGGATTGAGAACGAAGGGGGTGTTGGTAAGTATTTGGGCCTACCGGAATGTTTCAGTGGATCCAAAGCTGAGCTGTTGGAGTATATTCATCGTAACATGAAGAATAGGCTCTTTGGATAATATGCTAGGATAATTTCTCAAGGGGGAAAGAGATGTTAATCAAATATGTGTCTTTGGCAATGCCCTTTTTTCAATGTCCTGCTTTAAGTTATTCAAATCTTCTTGTGCCTCTCTCTCGAGTGCAATGTCTTCTTTTTGGTGGAATTCTATTGAGGACAAGAAAAAAAAATTGGGTAGCTTGGGACAAATTGTGTCTCTCTAAGGATCTCGGAGGCCTAGGTTTTAAGAACATCGAGCTTTTCAACGTGTCTCTACTAGCCAAGTAGGGATGGAGAATCATTCAAGACCCTTCCACATTATTTGCTCGGTTCTTCAAGAGTAGATATTTCCCTTGCGTGGAGTTCATGGATGCAGAGCTTGGAGCCATAACGTCTTTTGGTTGGAGGATTATTCTTCATGGTAGAGAGCTCTTAGCTCATGGTATGCAGAAAAAGGTTGGAAATGGAGAGTTCCTAAAGGTCTGGACAGACCCATGGCTATGTGATGGACAAATGAGGGCTCCCCTGATGAAGAACTTATTTGTGGACTTGGACTTAAAGTTCAGTGCTCTCTTATCGCCCATCACTGGTTCTTGGGACAGAGATATTTTGGATGAGCTATTTTATGATCGTGAGGTGCATCTGATACTGAAAATCAAGCCTGTAACGGATTCTGAAGATTATTGGGTGTGGGATCATTCTAAGAGTGGAGATTATATCGTCAAGTCTGGCTATGTGATTGCGAATCAGGTCTTCAATAACGAGGCCAATGCGAATGCTAATGTTCTCCTATCCCTAAATGGGTTAAAAGAATCGGTGTGGAAAATTGAAGCTCTGCCGAAAAATTAAGGTTTTCTTTTGGAAAGCATTGTCAGGAGCTCTTCATGTGGCAGAGAGGCTGGTGATTCGCGGTGTTAAGGTTAATCTGAGATGCCAATCTTGTGTTCTCGAAGGTGAGTCGGTGAACCATGTTCTATTCTCCTGTGCTTTATCCAGATTAATGTGGGCTCTATCACTGATACCGTCACCTCAGTTTGGATTCTCAGTGGACTCTCTCTCTTCACTAACATTGCCTATGTTATCTCTGTTGTGGCTAACTTTGTGATACCGAAAGAGATTAGACGTTTGTTTCCCTGGATTTTGTGGATGTTGTGGAAAAATAGGAACAAGGTTCTGTTCAAGGGGATTGGTTTCTCAGCTGAGGAAACGATGGAAAAAAATAAGAGATGAAGCTAATCAATGGTATCATGCAAATGAAGAATGCATCATAATGCAGGGAGACTCTCACATTAGATCCATGCTCAATGTCAAAAGATGGTCCCCTCCACCTAGGCGCATGGTAAAATGCAATATAGGTGTGGCATGGAACAAAGATAAGAAACTTGGAGGTGGGTCCTTAGGAACTATAAAGGCGAAGTTCTACTCAATGGTAGACAAGCTCATGTTGATATGGACTGTGAATTGGATGCACACGTTGAAGGATGGAAGTGGGAAATTCAAAGTATGCTCAGTTTGGGAATACAACGAGTTGTTTTTGCAGGTGAATCGGCGGATTTGGTTGGTGCAATTACAAGACCACCGGCGTGGCCTTCCTTCAAAGCACAATCTGCTATGATCTCACCCATGCTGACAAAATTTTTGGAGTTTAAGATAACCTTTGAAGCAAGGTTTAGGAACAAATTTGCTTTTGCAATAGCTCAAGTGTTGTCAAGAAGGATCTTTTACAATCGTATGTTGCCACGGGTTCCCCATTTTGGCTTAAAGAGGTCTTTGAATTTTATGAATTTGGTGCTACCTCTTTGTAATTAGGGCTAAAGCTTGTTTTGTGATCAGTTTTGATTGCCATTGATCCCACCTTTGTAATTGGGTATATCTCTAATATATAAGTCTTTCAGATGAAAAAAAAAGTCAACAACCAAACGAAAGGACACGACATGGGAGCATCAACAAACACTCCACATAGAACGATTGAAATGCTTTTTTGCCCATTCGGTGACGCTTTGGTGTGGAAATAGGAAAAAATGGGAGCCAAAGGCCCAAACAAGGTGCCGCTCTTTATTATATGTTGTCAGTAAGGACGCGAACGAATGAATATGCCACAAAAGAGTACCATGGAAAAAAATAAGCAAAATATTTAAGGAGAACACACTACAGGAAAAGCGGGTATTCATAGCGTCCGAAAAACGCTATCTAATCCTATCGCAGCGTATTTAGAAACGCTAGGTCTCCCCCCCCCCCCCCCGCGACAATAGGTCTAAGATCTATTGTAGCGCTTTTTTATTATGCTACGATAGTTATGTATACGATAGCGTTTCTTTAAATGCAATTGTATATTATACAATAGCGCTTTCTTTCTGTTATTATTTTGTTATATAATGCTATAGTTGCTACTTATATCAGATTACATAATATTTTAGATAGCGTATTTGTAAACGTTATTGGTTTGTTTTTTTAATACAACATTTATTTATCTGTTATAGTTTGTACACATTACCCAATTGTTATATAGCGTTTTTAAATACGCTATAGTCTACTATTCGTTTTATTTCTTCAATTACTATTTACCAGGATAAAAAATAACTAATTAATAAAATTGAATTTTATTTGATTATTTTTATATATTGATTTTTAATGAAAATTGTAATTTAATATATTAATATGAAAAGAAAATCTAAATGAGAATGAAAACCCTTAGCAAAAGATTCCTCTTTACTTGTTCCAAGCATACAAAAGTTTGAGAAGATTAACAAAGCCAATACATAACCATATAACAAAGTTAAATAAGCAACTGAGATTTACAACCATTCCTTTAGTCTAGTATAGGAGCCTTGCCTTTGTAGAATTGTCCTTGTTCTTGTTTAGGACGTTTCCTTGGTGCGGAGGTGCCTGTTGTCTTCATGTTTCTGATAGCAGCACGTAATATTGGATCGATGTCCTCTTCAGGAACCTCAACGCGTATCAAGTAGCCGCAGTTGCGTCTAAACTGTCGTTTGTTGTGGGACTTGAGGGATTTTTGGGAGTTGCGGTTTAAATCCAAAAGGCTGGGAGACCGCAGACGAGTCATTTCATCCATTATAATAAGCAGTTCCTATAATGCCAAAGTGAAGGACGATTAAAAGTCAGAAACTATCGAATAATAGAAAAAAACAAACAAAAAGAAACCAGATAGAAATGAAAGACTAACCTCAATGCAAACTGTTGATATGAGACAGACAGTAGTTTTTAACCTGTCAAACATGCATGTAAGTGATGAATATACTACAAGCGAAATGCATAAGTTGCTAAGTCAGACAGAGAACTACATCAGTTGTCTCATCTAGGGTTTTGTAACAGAGAGTATTAAGATGACCTAACCTTTGGGATTCTCTTCGGCCTTTGTTCGTTCGTGCAACAGTGAGTAAACCTGCAACAAGAAATGGAAAGGAATTGTATCAAAGAAGATTAGAAAAGTTTAATTAACAATTCATATATGATCTATATATAGTAGATTGTACCTCTTATCAATTACTGCTTCTTGCGGCTCCGACAAATGGTTCCTTCATCCAAATCGATTCAAGAGGTTAAATCCCAAAAGAGATTAATAGAGATATTAGAGAGATTAAGAGAGATTACAAGAAATAGTTACAAGGCGGAGGAAATACTTGTTTGTTTCACGGCGGAGAGGGTTAGGGTACATAGAGCCGAAGTGTTTTCCTAATAGAGATATTAGTGTAATC
Organism: Orychophragmus violaceus; assembly: GCA_030180135.1. Lineage (NCBI taxonomy): Eukaryota > Viridiplantae > Streptophyta > Magnoliopsida > Brassicales > Brassicaceae > Orychophragmus > Orychophragmus violaceus. The sequence goes on along the minus strand of CM058230.1, from coordinate 25,446,076 downwards.
GAGTAAAAAATGGACGGTTTGATGGAGATGGCGAAACTGATCGAACGGTCAGAGATGGTGATCTTAGTGAGCTCTTCTAATTGAATCGAATAAAAAGGTACAAATTAGTGTTGCCAAAAAAAGGTACAAAATTAGGATATATAGGCTTTTTAAGAAAAGAATTTCAAAATAAAGAGTACCAAAAATACCATTTTTAGGGTTGAGGGTTTAGGGTTTAGTGTTTAGGGTTTAGAAAGTATAGAATGTATTCATAACTCTATATAATGTATTGTCTTAAATTTAATTTGGTTATATTAGTCAAGGTAGTAAAAATTAATAATGTTAAATATTTAAGGGTTAAAAGTTAGGGTTTATGTTAGAGAGGTAAGATTTTCAAATTTAGAATCTATTGTTTATGATTAAGGAATAATAAATTTAGGGTTTAGGGTTTGTCTTTAGTTAGGAATTTAGGTTTTAGATTTAGGGTTTGTCTTTAGTTAGGAACTTAGGTTTTAGATTTAGGGTTTGTCTTTAGTTAGGAATTTAGGTTTTAAATTTATGGTTTTGGGGTATAGGTTTCAAACCCCAAACCCTATTTATACTCTAAAATAAATTATCATTAGTTTTCTATACAACAAGTATAATGATAAGTGACAAACAAAAAGAAGTTTTGGGGTTTAGGGTATAGATGTGGTTTTGATTTCATACACTAGTAATTCTTTAGTAAATTGAACTTTTTATGATGGTATTGGATATAAATCCTTAGTTAGAATGTCATATCTCCTTTCTCAACTAAATTGAAAGTACACATCTATTTAGTGTCAAAACCAAAGTTAAAAAACTTATATTTCAATAGTCTACCAACAAGAATCAAGCAGCAACCAATACACAATCGAATATAAGACACTGGATCTTGTCATGCTCCTTCAACAAGAACAATCACCATGCGACCACTCTCCTAGAGCCGTTTCTTATGTACTTCAAAAGTCTACCTTCTCCTTCGAGATAAAAATCCTGTACAATATCCTTAACTCAGTAACAACTCATAATGTTTTTAACTGTAATGTTCAAAGCAGAAAACAAGACAAGGATAACTTATTACTGTAACGATCGATATGCTTAATTGTACCGATCTCGTTACTCCCACAGCACTGACTCCTCAATTAGAATTCCATTCACCTGCAACCATATCATAAAATCTACCCATTATACATTCATGCTTGCCTTGGCAAATTGGTTTTCTAAAATTAAACCTCAATTGATTGAACCATCTCTTACCGTAATGAATGAGAATTTAAACCAAATGCATGCAAGCAGACCAAAAAATCTCTTAACCAAATGCAATAAATGAGAATTAAAGGTGATAAGCTATGAGTAGATTAAAGACTCGAGGAGTTGCATCTCTTCAGAGTTAACCATCATTACACCACTATGCAAGTCATTTCAAATCAAATTAATTAGTAAAATAATAAAATAAAAAACAATAGAAATTGTTCACTTGTCTTACGGTTTATTTCATTTAAATAGAGGGAGTTAGGTTTCTTCTTCCTCATTTGCTTTTCTATGCAAATCCAAACAAAAGAAAGAAATCACAAGACATTCGATAAAATCATGCCTCACTACAACAGCCTTGCGGAATTGGAAGTTAATGACAAAGTGAAAGCTTGGCGCTTTAGAGTGAAGATAATCAGGATCCACTCATATCACATTTTCGAAGATGGACCGTATTGGAGTTTCATATTGGAAGACGAGCCTGTAAGTTCAAACTATAAATCTTATACTGAACACAAGATACATGCAACTAACACATCTTTTCATTTCTAAATTTGCAGGGAACTAAGACAGAGTTGATAATTTATCCATCAGAAGACCGCAAATTTAGAGGACTTGAGGAACAAGAGGGCAAGTGGGTCGAGATTTTCAGGGTCAATGTTGAGAGCCAGTATGCAGGTTTCAAGCCTGTAGACTCTCCCTTTAGACTTAGTGTCATGGACAGGACTAGCATCAAATTCATCGACCCTCTCAACAACTATCACTACATGGATTTCAAGTATATGGGGCATATCCCTCAAATCAACATGGACACTCCTATAGGTATGATTACTTACACTAACCAAAACATAATCCCAAAACATGAATTATTAGAGGATATACATGCAACTTATCTTGAGTCTAATTCTCCTGTCTTGAAAAGATATATGCAACTAACACATAACTTTGAGTCTAATTCTCTTGTCATGAAATTTAAACTGTAAATCTTATACTGAACATAAGATACATGAAAATAACACATAACTTTGAGTCTAATTCTCTTGTCATGAATAGATATAAGTAACCAGATTTGAGAAACTTATCTTGTAGATATAATGGGCGTGGTCTTCAATGTGGAACCCCTTCAAGTCTGTTGGGCAGATCGTAAAAAATCACGGCTTGTGTTCCACATAAGAGACAACATGTAAGTTAAGAGAAGTTATAATAACAAGTTTACTATAATCACAACTATGTTATGACAGAAGTTTCTTTTGCATGACAGAGACCATCGAATTAAGTGTGTAGCACATGGAGACATTGCTTTTGCATTCAGGGATGAGTGGGAAAACACTAGGGGTCTTGGAGTGGTGATTGTGGTGTTAAAGATGTGGAGGATCCATAAACATTTGAGAGGTGATGATGTGGCATGGCTGGAAACTCATAAAGGCTTATCTGACTACAGGTTCAACCCCCGGATGGTGGAGGTTGATAATTTCAGGAGAGAGCTAGCAAACAGTGACCCGTATATTACTAAGTATGGTCCTGTTGTGCCTCTCTAAGATCTGATTTTTATCAGCCTATGTCTCTTCTCTGTCTCTACAACTTAAACTCTATGTGTTTGTTGAACTTAACTATTTTATTTTCTTGTTTCGGATGTTTAATTATGTAAGGATATTTGTTTTAAATTTATGTTTTCTTTAGTTTTCTGTTTCATATATTCATGCTTAGAAAACTTAGATGTATCTAACCTGGATTAGGTTTTGCGGATTGGTTTTCTCAGTCCAACTGTTGTATGTTCTCTGCTTCATCTGCAGAATCAGGCGCTTCTGCAAGAATCCATAAAACGTCATAAATTAAACACAAGTAGAGCCTCACATGAGTAGAGCCGATTGTGATTAGTTGATATATAAATCATGTTCTAAAAGTAGAGTCTGACATGAATCGATTTCTCAAATATGATGCACACAATACACACAAAGATGGCAAAGCAAAGACACCCAAAACCCAGCTTCATGAACATACTAAGCCTCTTCAATTCTAGCTTGGCGTCTCTCACTTCCTGCATCAACTCCTCATTCACATTATGATACCTTCAATCTCCTCTTTAGTTTTGCAATTGTCAGATTGAAAACATGCTATCATTGGCAGTGCATCAGTCACCTCTTCATATACAGCTTCTTCTACCCACTTAAATAAGTGGTCCTGCATAAGAACGATGCAAAATCAACACAAATTGGACCCAAATTTATGATTATTGCTCTGATTCAACACAAAATCGACACAAATTTGACCCAAATTTATGATTAATGCTCTGGTTCAACACAAAATCAACACAAACTGGACCCAAATTCGACACAATTTCGAATCAAAAGCTTCTTAGAGCTTATCTTTCGAAATGTTGGACAACGGAAGAACGGTCTTCCATGATTTTGTTTCGTTGTCGCCGTCTTCATTACAGAGTTACGACCACACATACATTTCACAGGAAATCCCCGAATCCCCATTGTGTTTACACACAAATCTTCAGAACTCATGATGAAAACCCTAAATCGATTTTGATTCTGAGAAATCGAGCCGAGATGATGAACATGCAAGAAGAAGAAGAGAGAGAGAGAGAATTAGATCGTAATTTTAGCTAAGGAACAAAATTAACAGATATCGAAGATCGATCGAAATAGGAAGCAGAAATTTCTGTTTGTGAGCTGAGAGGGAGAGTGAAGACGAGACTGAAAATTTCATTATTTTTACCGGGCCAATTTTTTTTCTTGCTACCAATTTCGACAGCGTTTTAAATTATGTAATGCTATGTATTCTACGCTTCACTTTTTTATTAAAAAAAAGACGAACTTTTCGTAGCGTTTACAAACAATGAAACGCTATTAAAAACTTAAACATAGCACAACATATATAAACGCTATAAGGCACAGCTATGAATACCCGCTTTTTCTGTAGTGACATTACTGTAAGCATGCCACATAACACATTTATTAGTTTAAATTTAACATAATTACATTCAACTATGACATTCTTTACCAAAACTACTATTGCAAAAGTTCATCGCGGGAACATCTGAGAATTACATGGCTGCAACTACAAGTTCTAGAGGAAATATCGTTCGAATGCATTACATTCCATACATTTTTTTTTTAACAACACGAATAGCAAAATAAAAAGAAAGAGTTCCACAATTTAATTTCAGATTTTAACATAGATGCTTCAATAGCAAAAATTTAAGTTGGGTGGGACACAAAATAGACATAAAATTAACTGTACAAAATTTGGAAACACAAATTTAAATCGAAAGGATGAATATAAAACAATGACACAAATACTAAACAAATAGAATATTTTAAAATTAAACCCATCACACCACTCCCGCCCACACACAGAGGATACAACACCTAGTTTTACATAAAGCCAATACGACATCGCTTTATATTTTCTTTTAACTATAAATATGACTGGATTTTCACGTAATATTCTTTAATTGCCATGTCATTATATTTTAATTTTTGACTAACGAACATATATTAATGAATGAATTGACCTAATTTTTGTAATATAGGTATGAAATTTGAATTAAAATTGAATTGATATATGATTTTGCAGAAATTGTAAATTCATGTACGGATTGGAACCACATAGATTGGGACCGCGTCAAAAACTTGCAGCTTTCAGATCAGATATGAAAGTTAGTATTTCTACCTCTGATTCTAGGAGATTTTGGAACACAGTAGCTTTAGATCAACATATCACAAGAGAGGAACAACCCCTGGTCAAATCTATTTTCCTTGCTCAGCAATCGGAACCAGATTTTCTTGTCTGGCCTCATATCCCTCGAGGTAATTACTATGTTCGATCTGGATATTTCCTGGCTCGTAATCTGGATCCAAAAATTCACTCCATTGTCCCGCTTCATGGAAATCTGGAGTTAAAAGATAAGATATGGAAACTTCCACTTCTATCTAAGCTCAATCCATTTCTGTAGAGGATTTTATCAAAAGCTTTACCAACAACAACACGGCTGTTGAAGTCAAGATTAGCACCTTCCTAAAAAGGCCTATTCATGAGTTTAGGTCGGCCCAGAATGGAAAGTCGGAATTAAAGCCCAAGGCGGTAAAACTTAGGTTAAACCGAACTCGGGATAACCGGCTTGCATTAGGGTTTGGAAGGAGTTAAAGTAAAGGCGCCGCGCGACGACGACAAATACGGAAATACCATATGACGATAAAGTCGGGATTTTAGGAAATATTCGTATTTATCCTATATTTCCTTATGTGTTAAACCGACTTGTAACCCTATTTAAGGGAACCCAATAATCATTCAATAAACACGCTTTTCTATTACTTTGAGCCTGAGAGACTTTAGAACGAATTTAACCTAAAATCTCTCCGGCGACTTTCATAGCATTCTTTACCGGCTTCCACCTCGGAAACGCCGGCAGAAAACCCTAATTTCCTAAATCTCATCGTGTTCCTAAATCCTTCTTTTAGAATCCCTAATTTACAAACCCTAAAACTCTTGCTATCTTTGGATAGTCCGAGTTACGATCTTACAATTGGCACCGACTGTGGGGATTTCTAAGAGAAATTTCTGAACGAGATGTCGGGAAACCGTAAGGAAATCGATCCAGAAAACCCTAGGGTTGAATTAAGCGATCATGACGAAAGTGATTACGACCAGAGTGATAACGAAGACGACGCGATGAAAGGCGGCAAGCAGCCGCGAGACGCCGCCAAGACAAACAAAGCTCGAGATGACGGCAAACATGTCCCGTCACTCAGCGAAACAGCAGCTCAAATCGAGCAAGACAAGGTCTTAGCCACTCTGATGGCCAAGATCGAATCGCATAACGACTTGATCAAAACGTTCTCAGAGAAAATCGATCTACTGCAGACGGAGCAAGCAAAGATCCGTTCGGACCAACAGTCTAGAAAGTCCAAGAGAGAGGTGCCTCCAAAGGTGAAAGACAGAGTCGCCAGACAACTGGTCTATGATACATCTGAGGAAAGCCACCATGAACAGAGCCGTAGCAGCGAGTCCAGGAGCAACCCGCGCAAGGAAAGCAACAAGAAGGATACTCGCGAGCGGAGCTCACATCGGAAAGAAGGGTCTGAGGAACCCAAACGGAGCGAAAGTCGGAGACGGGAGGACTGGAGCGATGAGAGATACTCACCCGATAAGGATGAACGCACCAGTCACCAGACACGGGACATGCACCACAGACGAAATTCGCGACATGAGAACGGCTCGCACCGTGATAACTATCGCCATGAGCGAAGTATGTCACACGAGAAAACTCATGGAGCGTCTATTCGCGGAGCAAGTCGCAACCATGTCGAGAAACAGCTGACTGAGCTCAGAGATACCCTAAAAGAGTTAAAAGGGGAAGTCCATGGCGTTAAGGGGTCCGCACCAGAGATCGACCGAATCATCGAGGAGACTCGGAGGACACCCTTCACCTCGCGCATCACAAACACGTACATAAGGCAGAGGGAGAAGCTCAGATTGCCGATGTACAACGGCACAAAAGATCCAGCGACCCATCTTAAAACGTTCAAAATCATGGCGGCAAAGGCGCGGTTTTCATCAAGCGAGGAGCGTGACATCGGTTTCTGCCAACTATTCACCGAAACCCTGGAGGGGGACGCGTTAAACTAGTTCTCACGACTCCCATCCAAATCAATCGATAGTTTTTCCGACCTCACATGGGCTTTCGTGAGGCATCATTTTGCCTACATACGTAAGGACACTTCACTAAGCGCATTGATGTCCATGACGCAAGAAAAAAAGGAAACTTTGAAGGACTTCATAGAGAGGTTCAGGGCAGTGATGACACGAGCAGAGGCTCCAGATAAATTCACAATCGCGGCCTTGACAAATGCCGTCTGGCACGAGTCGCCCTTTTACCAAGATCTAGTCGTCAACCCGCCCTTAACCATCGAAGATGCGCTTCACCGAGCAAACAAGTTCGTAGAATTGGAGGAGAAAAAAGTCGCTTTAGCAAAAAGATTCGGTTCCAGCAAGCAAGCAGACAAGAAGGAAGAAAGGGAACCTAGACAGCATTATGATAAAGGGGCCAAAACGATGGTTGTCGATAGCTCTGATAAATCCCGATCATCAAAACCGTGGAATAAACGGAACAAAGCAGCAAAGGGGAAGGCGCAACAAGCAACCTCCGCTACCGGGGATAAGTACTGCGAGTACCATCAAACTACATCGCACGACACGGCTGAATGTCGGAATCTCAGAAATGCACTCTATTCCTGACTCTCGGATGAAGAAATCAAGGCGGCTATTGAGAGGTTGAAAAAGGAAGAATCGGGGCAACAAAAGGAGGATAAGGCCGACGAGCAAGCTCCTAAGCAGGATAAACCGCCACGGCGTATCAAAAGCATAGCTTTGAAACGCAACCGAGAAGAAGAGGAGGGAGAAGACGAAGAGGAAACCCCCAAAAGCGTCCGAAGAATCAACATGATCATGGGCGGTCTAATCTCCGTAAACGATTTGGTCCGGTCAATAAAAGTCTACGAACGCCTTGCGTTAGCCGCACAAAAGGCACCTCAGCCAATCCTGTCAGACGATCCCCCCGTCACGTTTACCGACCAAGACCTCTATGGGACTCACTACCCCCATAATGACCCGCTAGTAGTAGAGCTGTTAATCGGAAGCTGCCAAGTATCTCGAATACTGGTGGACACCGGAAGCTCAATAGACTTAATTTTCCTGGATACACTCAAAAAGATAGAAATTAAGGAGGAAGATATTAAGCAGAAAGCCAAGCCGCTCACCGGGTTCACAAGCGAGACGACATACACAATCGGAACGATCAAGTTGCCAGTTTACGCAGGAGATTGGTGAGGTTTCACGTCATTGATAAACCAACCATCTATAACGTCATCCTCGGTACTCCATGGTTATACAGTATGAAGGCGGTATCCTCGACATATCATCAATGTCTGAAATTCCCGACACCTAAGGGGATTCAAACAGTCAAGGGGTGCCAGAGCGCGAGCCGGTCGTGTTTCGCAAGAGAACATAGGATCAGAGTGCCCTCGTGCATGATCAACACGGAACACGGAAGAAAAGGACCCGAGAAAGAACTAATCTAACAAGTCATCATCGACGACTCCGACGCAAGAAAATGTGTAGGGATTGGTGCAGAACTGCCAGAAGACATCAAAAGAGAATTGATCGCCTTCCTACAGCAAAACGTTACAACGTTTGCGTGGACAATGAAGGACATGAAGGGTATCAATCCAACCATCACGACTCACGAGCTGAACGTCGACCCGACTTACAAACCAGTTAAGCAGAAGAGGCGAAAGCTCGGCCCTGAAAGGACTAAAGTAGTCAACGATGAAGTAGAGAAGTTGCTTGAAGCCGGTTCGATCCAGGAGGTCAAATACCCCGATTGGTTGGCTAATCCAGTGGTCGTGAAAAAGAAAAACGGGAAGTGGAGAGTATGTGTTGATTTCACAGATCTCAAAAAAGCCTGCCCGAAGGACAGTTTCCCTCTGCCACATATCGACCGCCTTGTTGAAGCAACAGCCGGAAATGAATTGCTATCATTCATGGATGCGTTCTCAGGATATAATCAAATCCTCATGAACCCTGACGACAGAAAGAAGACGGCGTTCATCACTGAACGCGGTACGTATTGCTATAAGGTTATGCCCTTTGGTCTCAAAAACGCCGGCGCCACCTACCAGCGGCTGGTCAATCGGATGTTTGCAGGCCAACTTGGCACCACAATGGAGGTTTATATAGACGACATGTTGGTCAAATCATTGATTGCCTCTCAGCACGTCGGCCATCTAAAGGAATGTTTCAACATCCTTAACCGGTACGGAATGAAGCTCAATCCAACCAAGTGTACGTTCGGAGTAACATCAGGAGAGTTCCTTGGATACGTGGTGACTCAGAGAGGAATAGAGGCTAATCCAAATCAGATCACGGCCATAATCGACTTGCCATCTCCCAGGAACACGCGAGAGGTACAGCGCCTCACTGGCCGTATAGCCGCCTTGAACAGATTCATATCCCGGTCAACCGATAAATGTCTGCCTTTTTACGAGCTCCTAAGGGGGAACAAAAGATTCGTGTGGGACGATAAGTGTCAGGAGGCATTCATACAGCTCAAGGACTACTTGTCGAACCCGCCAATATTGTCTAAACCAGAAAACGGTGAGACACTATTACTGTACATCGCCGTCTCAACAACGGCAATCAGTGGCGTATTAGTTCGGGAAGACCGAGGGGAACGGAAGCCGATCTTCTACGTAAGCAAAACAATGAACGGAGCCGAGACCAGATATCCCGCAATGGAGAAACTGGCCTTCGCAGTCGTCATCTCTGCACGAAAGCTACGACCCTATTTTCAATCGCATCCAATAGCCGTATTAAGTAGCCAGCCTCTTCGGACAATCTTGCATAGCCCAGGACAGTCTGGTCGCCTGGCCAAATGGGCGATAGAGCTAAGCGAGTACGACATCGAATACAGAAACAGGACGACCGCCAAGTCGCAGGTAATAGCTGATTTCCTTGTCGAATTATCACCTGAATTGGATGTCGGTACCGAGATAGAAGACAAAAATTGGAAGCTGTTCGTCGATGGGGCTTCATCAAAAAAAGGAGCCGGTATAGGGATACGACTCATATCACCAACCGGCGAAATATTAAAACAGTCATTCAAGTTGGGTTTCACGGCATCCAACAACACAGCTGAGTATGAAGCTCTGTTAGCCGGCCTCAGACTAGCCAGAGAAATCGGAGTACGACATCTATTGGCCCATTGCGACTCTATGCTTGTAGCAAACCAGATCAATGGAGACTACGAAGCTAAAAACGAGCGGATGGAGGCTTACCGAAAGACGGCATTAGAGCTCACCAGTTCCTTCGAATTCTTCGACATCGTCCAGATACCAAGGAAAGAAAATACCTAGGAAGATGCACTCGCGTCGCTGGCATCAAATCCCGATCTCTGTCGACGGATCCCAGTAGAAACAATCCACGAACCAAGCATCCCGCCCCCCGAAAGTAATCAAGAGGAACCTGATGAAACGATCGAGAGTGGCGAGGACGATATGTGCTGTAACACTCAGGCGAAGAACACCGACCTCATTGCTTTCCTAACTGACGGCAATGAGGATTGGCGACTTCCAATAAGAGCATATCTGACAGAAGGAAAGCTTCCAGAAGACAAATGGGAAGCGCGACAACTTAAAGTCAAGAGTGCACGATACATTATACATGACGGCATCCTTTATAAATACTCTGCTAATAAAACCCTCCTCAGATGCATACACGGAGACGAAGTAAGTCGAGTTCTCGAAGAGACGCACTCTGGAGCATGCGGCAACCACTCCGGAGGCAGGTCTCTCGCCCTCAAAATCAAGCTGAACGGTCACTATTGGCCGACTATGACAACCGATTGCGAGACCTATTCCAACAAGTGTGAAAAGTGTCAGCGACATGCGCCATTCATACATCGACCTACAGAACTGCTTACGACATCAACCGCAGCTTACCCATTCATGAGATGGGCAATGGATATCGTTGGACCGTTACCATTATCCAATCAAAGACGTTTCCTACTCATCATAACCGACTACTTCACAAAGTAGGTAAAGGCCAAGGCTTACGTCGCGATCCACGATGTCCAGGTCCAAAATTTCGTCTGGAAATACATAATACGTCGTTTCGGACTACCCTACGAGATCGTCACAGATAACGGATCATAATTCACCTCGAAAGTGTTCGAAGGATTTTGCAAGAAATGGGATATACGTCTTAGCAAGTCGACACCAAGGTATCCTCAGGGAAACGGCCAGGCCGAAGCTACGAATAAAACCATCATCGCCGGCATCAAAAAGCGCCTTGAGAGCAAAAAAAGGAGTTTGGGCAGACGTGTTAGATGGCGTCCTCTGGTCGCATAGAACGACAGCCCGCAGCGCAACAGGAGCCACCCCATTCTCCTTAGCTTTTGGCGTAGAAGCAATGGTACCAGCAGAAGCTAACATTTACACTCTCCGCCGGTCTCTCATGCCGCATCATACTGAGATCAATGAAAAGATGCTAATCCAAGCCCTCGATACACTAGAAGAGGAGCGGGATCGAGCCCTACTCAGAATTCAAAATTACCAACAGCTCGCAGCACGGTACTACAACCAGAAAGTGAAGGAGCGACACTTTCAAGTCGGTGATTACGTCCTCCGCAAAGTTTACGAAAACACCAAAGAGTGGAAAGCAGGCAAACTCGGGGCAAAATGGGAAGGACCTTACAAAGTCACGAAAGTCGTCAAGCCGGGAGTCTACGAGCTTGAGTCAATAAAAGGCAAAGCTTTACCGCGATCCTGGAATTCGGCGAGTCTGAAAGAATACTTCTAAGACGGCAAAGCTATCGTCAAAAAAAATAAATAAATAAATAAATAAATAAATAAATAAAATGTATTATGAACTACGAGTGACTTGATTCTTCCTCGGGAGATACGTAGGCAGCCTTTACCGGCACAGTCACAAATCTAATAAAAATCCTCATTTTTCAGTTAAATTACTGTCTTGAAAGCCATGCAAAGCCAAAACAGGTAAGTCCTCTCATTAATATTTAATGATACTAACAAAGCCGAGTTCTAACTCGCAAAAACCGAGTTCTAACTCGCCAAAGCCGAGTTCTAACTCGCAAAAAAGCCGAGTTCTAACTCGCAAAAGCCGAGCAATGACTCGCAAAAAGACGAGCAACGACTCGCAGAAAGACGAGCAATGACTCGCACCATTAGCATCATGCCTCCTGGCCAGGGGCATGGTCTTCCTTGCGCACGAGGTGCACATCGTGGTAAGGAAAAGCCGGGATCCGTCCCGCAAATTCTTCGCGGTAGGAGATAACAAATAAGTCGAGCAAAAAGGACTCGCACATTCTCCCACCCTTAGAATAAAGCCGAGCATCCATAAGTCTCGCAAACCGCCTTATGGCAAGTCACTAAATTGTTTGAGCTTTGACAACGAGTTTAGACACGAAAGAGTTTCGACCTGGTTACGAGCACGTATTCCAAGTCACGAAACCGGCTAGACTCGCCGAAGACAAGCTTAAATACAAGATTAGTACGACTCAACACTAACTGAAGCCGCTATCTGATTAAAACTGTCAAAAGACAAGTTTAAAACAAGAATAGTCCGACTCAGTTAAAATCGCTAAAATGAATAAGTCGCTACTCATAGCGGCGCGACTTCGTGATAAAAGTCGCTACAAGCTTAAATGCGATAGCAAGACTTGGTCACACGACGAAAATCTACATTTGGTTCGTCAAATTTAATTTGATTAAGTTTAAACAAGTAAGCTTTAAAAGATAGACTGATTCAAATCGCTATCAGAGGCTTAAAACAAACTTAAGATAAATTATTGCTTAAACAAAGAGTAGGTTTACAAAGCTGAAATAAACTTAAAGTACAGAGCAAAAGAAAAAGGACTCAGTCAGTCCCAGCCGACGACCTCCCAGGTTCACCAACCTCTCCAGGTCCGCTCTTCTCGATAACCTGATCCTGCACTTTAGGAGCGCCTTCCAAAGCCGCGACCTCTGAACGGACAGACTTGACGAGACCAGCTGAACCGCCTCCGGAATTATTCCATGATTTGTCCCAAACTGATCAACGCCCGACGGGACAGGAGGATGCGAATCATGAGAACGATTGAGAAGAGGGTGGTTTACTGGAGAAAGGACAAATGTGAGCTCCTCCTTCGTCACGAGATTCATGTCGTCTAATTCCGCATCAACCGCAACCTCGTCTGCGGCAACCTTATCCAGGACGGCCTGAGGAATCGGCACACCTTGCTCGCTGAGTTTTATCAGGCATTTCTTGAGACCAGAAATCTGAGCCTGCTTGACTTGAAGCGCGACATCATCCTCTTGATCTTTAATAAAGCGCTGGATGAGATCGAAATGAGTCTGCGCCTTTGTCCTAACGGCGGCTTCTACTCTCTCCCTCTCTTTGCAAACCAAGTCGAGGCAGGATTTCTGCAGCTTCTGTTTCTCCGACTTAAATTTAAGAAAGTCGGCCTTCGGTTTCTCCTCAGCCTGCTTGATCTTACCCTCGAGAACCAGGTTGTTCTCTTCCAGTACTTTCTTCTCCTCTTTGATCTTCTTGAGAAGGTCGTCCCGCTTGGTGACCGCGAAAGCCAGCTTCTTTTGGGCCCAGGAATTCTCCAAGGCCACACGGTTAGAGGCCGCGATCATCTGAAAATAGCAAGAAGAACGTTATCTCGGCAAGCAATGCAAAAATCAATACAAAAAAGCTTAAAACTTACTGTAGCTTCAGCGTGCTTCAACCGGACGATGGCATCCGAGTGAGGTAACTCCTCCAAGACCGGCCAGTCCGACTCATTTCCCCTCACACACGTTAGCATGTCGAAACAGGCCCGGGGATTATTGATGAAAGGGACCTCGCTCGCGTACTGATAGGCGAAATTATGAATAGAAGGGCGAACTTCCCCTTCCTTCACTTCATGCCTCGGTCGCACCAGGATGAGCTCCTTGTTGGATTCAAAGGGTTTTGAGCCACTAGACGAATCAGAGACGGTCCCCTTAAACTTGTAGAAATGCTTCCACGGATCCTTTTGCTTAACGGGCTCTCCAGAAGCCGCCACCACAGCAGAAGCGCCCTCAGCCGGCTTGCTCGTCTGGGACGCCTTCTTTGCCGACCTCTCCTGAGCCAGCTTATCCTCTGCAGGACTTTTCTTCGTGGGAACCTTGGGCGGAGGATTAGAAGGATTTGCCACTGGGGTAGTCGACTTCGCACCAACATCGGAATGACTGCCGCCTTGAGAAGAAAGAAGTTTGTCCTTATCTTTTGACTACTTAGAGGAAGACGAGGGTTTGGATGAAATCTCCTTGGAATAGTCCACGGAGTCGATTCTCTTAACTTTACCCATCCTCTTTGGCTTGACGAGTTCTTCAGCGGTAACTTTCGCCCTAGTATCCCACTTGACTGCATTGACGGACAAAAAATCAGAATGAAACAAGGAAAAGGATATCGCAAAAACTATATACGAACCTTCGGAGATCCGTGGGAGGAACTTGTTGATACGCTCGCGAGTAAGGTCTGACCACTTGCGTAAACCGAGAGCTTGAATCTGCTCGAGAATGGGGAAGTAATTGTCGGGATACGGCTTCAGGAAAGGATGTTGCACTGCAAAGACAAAAAAGAATTAAGTAAATTGTCATGTTCGAAAGATAGCAAATTTGGGACGACATCTACCATAATCCGTATTCCAAGACGTCCTGATGAGTTCCTTGTGTTCGTCAGGAACGACTAATGGGGACATTTCAACAAAGAAATAGGATCGTTGCCAATTATTAATCTTGTTAGGCGCATCTATCAGAACGCGGTTGCCACTCTTGAACCGAACCGCGAAACACCCTGGATTGGTGGCTTTCATACGATTGACCGACGTCATTTCCTCGAAAATCTGTGCAGTTATCGTAATACCGGCTTCAGCCCCCAACACTAGAAGACCGACCATATGGCGAACTGCAACGGCTGAGAGTTGGGAGATGGCGATTTCGCTACGATGACAGTACGAAATCAGCAGGTCGGGTAGAGGAAACCAACAACGACTGCCCCCAATATCAGTGTTGATGAAGTACGACTCATAAAGAGTCATATATCCCGAAGGAGGACTCCAGGGACGTTCAAGCGGAAAGGGGATGATGACTTTGATCCTTGGATCTGCTCCGCAGTCTTGAAGCATGGATCTCACCGAAGATGCAGTCGACTTGGTACCTAAAATGTTACTAAAGCTTTCATAAGGATCAACCGGCAATGAAGGAGGAACGTTGTCCTCAGAGCCGACTTGACCAACGTCGATGTCGTCCTCGCCATCATCAGAATCACGTAACCAAGGTATAATTAAATCCTCCCGGCCAGAACTCTCGGTAGCATCGGTCTGACGGGATGTCTCACGACGACGTTGGAGGTCTTCGATTTCAAAACGAGCAGAATGATCCCTCAAGTCAGATGAAGTACTCGAAGACGAGGAAGCAGAGGAAATAGACTGGCGACTTGAAGAATCCTCCGCAGACGAGACGGAAACAACTTCTTTATCTTTGCTCGATGAACAACGAATCAAAGACATGGCTAGTTGAAGAACAAATGAAGAACGCGAGAGAAAAACGAAGATTTGATCTAAAAATCTATAAAACCTAAGGTGGAGCAGCGGCGGAAGGATGACCGGAAAATAAATATCGAGAGAGAGAGAATTACCTTTCAGAATTTCTTCACTCGAGCGAAATGAGGAAGTAAGAAGTAAAGAAGGACTACTTATAATGAAAATGACGGCGCAGCGATCGAGGCACATCATTACCTAGACGACGCTTCGTATTTTGCATCTACCCGGCAATTGGACCAAGAATCAATTCCGGTTTCGTTGGATCACCATCGGTTTAGAATCGATTGCTCGATTTACCACCGGTCAGCGTTAGGCCGGATCGACCCAATAAGAATATGGGCCTGAACGAAAATAGAGCTCGCCAGACGACAAAAACGGGCCTATCACAAATCATTTCTTAAACCATAGGTTAACTCCTCGTAATGACGACTTGAATTCAAGTCGCCACACTGGGGGGGGGGGGCTTATTGTTGGAGTCAAGATTAGCACCTTCCTAAAAATGCCTATTCATGAGTTTAGGTCGGCCCAGAATGGAAAGTCGGAATTAAAGCCCAAGGCGGTAAAACTTAGGTTAAACCGAACTCGGGATAACCGGCTTGCATTAGGGTTTGGAAGGAGTTAAAGTAAAGGCGCCGCGCGACGACGACAAATACGGAAATACCATATGACGATAAAGTCGGGATTTTAGAAAATATTCATATTTATCCTATATTTCCTTATGTGTTAAACCGACTTGTAACCTTATATAAGGGAACCCAATAATCATTCAATAAACACGCTTTTCTATTACTTTGAGCCTGAGAGACTTTAGAACGAATTTAACCTAAAATCTCTCATGCGACTTTCATAGCATTCTTTACCGGCTTCCACCTCGGAAACGCCGGCATAAAACCCTAATTTCCTAAATCTCATCGTGTTCCTAAATCGTTCTTTTAGAATCCCTAATTTACAAACCCTAAAACTCTTGCTATCTTTGGATAGTCCGAGTTACGATCTTACAACAACGACTTCGAACCGAAGGAATTAATGTTGACCCTATATGTCGCCGTTTTGGTCTTCATGATGAGACATTGAATCATCTTTTCTTCCAATGTTCTGTCTCCCAAAACTTATGGTCTTTCGCGAATCTGTCTGATCTCCAATGGGTGAGTTCACCAGCAACATATATTGAAGAAAATATTGCACGTCTTCTGGATCATCATGTTTCATCTACGCTTTCTGCTCCGGAATGTCTGCTACCTTATTGGTTACTTGGGCGCATATGGGCTTCCCGCAACTATTTCATTTTTCAAAATAAACATATTCACTGCAAAAATAAAGTGGGAAAAGCCTTTGCGGAAGTTCGAGAGGGGGTTGAATCTACTAATGGTGGTCAGTCGACTTCTCTTAAAGGTATATCGTTTCCACCTTCAAGTTCTTCTCCTTCTCCTTCGATTAATCAAATGTAATGTGGATGCTTTCTTTCAACAATAAAAATAGAACAACTTATGTGGGATGGATAGTTCGTGATCATCATGGATGTCCAATTTCCTGGAATGCTACTTATCAGGGGTTAGCATCTTCTCCTCTTGAAGCCGAAACCAAAGCGCTATTACATGCCATCAAAGATTGTCTTCATCGTGTATTCCTAGATGTAATATTTGAAGGGGATTGCATGTTTCTTCATCAAAACCTTTATTAGTTACAGGGCTTTTGGAGTATTCATAATATCTCAGCAGATATCTACCAAGAAGCCCTTACTTTCAACCATGTCTGCTTTCGTTTTGTTAAAAGTGAGTTCAATGATTCAATCAAGCAGTTCATGTGATTGCCAAACGAGGTTTATCTTTTGTTGAATTTTCACCTACGGGCAATATTTTAATTCCTCACTGATTACAATCTTCTTTGTATCCTATTACGTTTGCATCTTAATAATATTTTAGATAGCTGGGAAAAAAGATGTGTTAAGGTAGAAATATGCTGATTCTTTTTTTTTTGTAAGCATGGTTAGATTTTTTAAACATGCGTACGCATATATTTTCTTATATCTACCTTTGATATTATGTTTATTAGGCAGATCGGGAAAGAAATAATTTGATTTGAGAATAAGTAAATGATAAAAAGAAAGAAACTTAATTTTTTGTCAAAGAAAAAGAAGAAAAGAAAGAAACTTACTTTAATATATTCAAGGTACATGATTAAAACAGTAGACAGACGAAATTTCACACGACTCTCCCAGGCACGCTAAAAGAGGCAACTCGTCTTCTTCTACAGCTTGCTCCCCGGATGGCTTTCGATGCCGATCGCCTCCTCTGTTCCCCGAGCGCGTCTTCAACTCAGCCGGTTCTCGCCGTTTCTCCACAGTTTTCCGGCACCAACCGCCTCCTCTGTTCCCCGAGTGCCGCCCTCGGCTCCTTTTGCCTGCGTCTCCGCTTCGCTCCATCTCCGCTTTGTTCGCTTCGTCTCCGCCTCGATCCATCTCCGCCTTGCTCCGTCTCCGCGTGTCCGGCATGCTCAACTTCTAGCCTTTGGCGCCGTGTCTTCTGGTCTCCGTCGCAGCTTCTCTCCTCGGTGAGCTCTCGCAGCGGTGGTGTTGAAGATTTTGGTAGGGTTTCATTTTCCGGTTGTTTGTCGTCGGGTTTGTTGGATAGGAGTAGATCCGATAGTTTTGGCTTGTGGTATTGGTTATGGTTTAGGTTTGGTTTGGTGCCGTCTGGTTTTAGGCTTGGGTTTGTGGTTTGAGTTTACGGTCTTAATTCAGTCTTTAAGTACCTCTGCTTTTAGGATGGATCAATGGCCTCTGCTATTAGGATCTGGATTTGGCAATGGTTTCGCAACTTGGATCTTTGTGGCTAACTTGGTTTCTTTTAAGAGTGCTTTTTAATCCGGTTTTATGGTTTAGATCGGTTATTGGGATTGTTTAGACTTCGTTGGAGATTTGGTTTCGTCTAGGGCTTCTATCTAAGGTTAGATTAAACGTTTATGAGTGCGTCTTTACCGCGTCCGAAAGAGGTTTAAGAGAACTTTCTTAGGTTCTTTCTTGTCGGATTTGAAGTCTTGTTTCTGGGTTTTGGGTTGGTGAGAGTGTTCTCTGTGAGTCTCCAGATTGTTGATGTTGTCGCTTGGTGAGCCGTGGGCTACAGCGAATTATCTCGCTCTTTCTTCTTTTGCGGTTGCCACAACTTCCATTTTTGAGTTACTATTGTTATCTCTTGGATTTATCAATTTTTGTTTCTTATAGTTGTAGGTTTTAGCAACCCTTTATGGGCTTATGTTGCATGTTCAGTGGGTTGTGGTTGCCTTTTGTTTGGGTTTTGATTGCGGGTTTTAGTTTCTTTTGTTTAGGATCTTGTACTAAACTCTCGTATTTCGGATCCATGAATATAATCCCATCAATTGACAAAAAAAAAAATTTGTGATAAGTTAAAAACTTCAAAAATTGTTTCTTGAATACATTTTACTTTGGTAACAAGTGAGTGGTAAAAGATGTGATAATGTCACAAGACCAGTCAAAACATTCGACCTAATATGGCCCTCTTAGACACAGTTTACGAGGTCGTGATGTTCCTCTGTTTTCGTCTTGGTGTTGCCTCCCTGGTGACCGGAGCTCTTTGCCAGAGCCGGGGAGGGGCCTTTATGCATTTTTGTAGTTGTGTCGCTGATTTATCTCCTCCTCCTCTTGCCTTAAGGATGTCGTCGATTGAGATCTCATTTTCCTCAGGTGGTTCATGTTCGGTGGTCCTTGTCGTGAGTCAGTGCTGCGTTCGCCTTCTCTTCTTCTCTTGTGGGTTTTGTGCGGTTGGACTGGTGGTCCTCCTCTCGTCAGTGTGGTGGCTTGCTATCTTCTTCTCCGGTTGCGGTGGTGTGGAGGTGTGGTCATTGTGTTAAGATTGATGGTGGGGTGTGAGAGGTTTGGGCTCTTGATATGTGTATGATGTCCTGAGGGTTGGGATTGTGTGGAGGTTTATCGGGTTTAGTTGGATTAGGTTGGTTTATTTTGGTTTTTAGGATGGCTTAATCCTCAACCGTGAAAGGATGGGTTCGTACATATCTTCTGGTGGATTGTAGCTTTGGTTGTGAATAGTAATTTCCCTATGTTATAGATTTGAGGTTTTGTTCTTTAGGTGATGGGAGGATGGTCTCAATTATAGGATAAGGTTTTGGTTTTGCTTCGACTAGATTATCTCTTTATGCGATGAATCTAAATCGTTAGTTTCCTCTATGCTACTTTTAGTTTAGATGAATAATTAGTCATGTCTTCTATTCGTTTGTTTATCGGTTCTAGTAAGGCTAACCTCGTGTGGGGACGCAAAGGTCTCAGTTTATACTTGGTAGGATTAAGATTAGGTGTGGAAGAGTTAGATTCACGTATCGTTTTCTTATGTGTCTTCTACTCGGAGTTCTTGGATTTAGTGTGCGATCTGCCGTTGTTTATAGGTTTCTCCCTTTGTCGGTGATTTCTTTTTTTGTCATCTAAAGAGTTGTAATATCCGCGTTTGTTTCTATTTTTCATACTTCCTTTCTCTAGAGAGCTATCGCTGTCGATTATTGTTCATTGTAGTTTTATCGACCGTTTGTGGGTTTGGTTGACCGTATTTAGGTTCTAGACTATGAAAAAAAATTGTTCTTTATGGCATTAGCTGTCCGATCTTCCTTTCCGCGTAGAAGATCAGAAGTAAGCTTGCCTTTTGATTATATACTAGTGGAGTTTGCATATCATTTTGTTGTTCTATTGTGTCATTTGACTGTGATGCAACAATAGAACAACAGACTAAGGTGGAATGACAGGTGGATGTACCTCCATGTCAACCACCTTAATATCCACCTTACGTGGTTCACCACTCCCAGTAGTTTCACCATTCTTGGTAGCACGTGATCAATTGTTTCATTTTATTGATTGTTATTGCGTGTTATTTTGGGTTTCGGGTGGAATATGTTTAGCATGTTTAGTTGGAAGCCAGTTTACTGGGTAAATTTAGATTGTTCATCCAACTCTTTTTCATCTTTTTCAGGTTTCAGGAGTAGCTCGGCGGACGCGTAGGCCACTCGGAGTAGTTTTGGGTTGCATTTGGCTACAATTTTTTTTTTGAATTGTTTTGATTATTTGGTTTCAGATTTATATGGGCACCTTAAAAGAATTTAGAAAACCCTTTGAAATTAATTTAAAGGATTAAAAATGGGAATTATTCCCTGATATACGGTTTATTCCAAACCGAACATAATTCGTGGAAGCGATACAGGTTGAAAAGCCTTGTATCATAGAAACGAGGTAAACAAAGTCAAAGATGGTTTTGTTCGATCCATTGACTCTAACTGAACTGTCTCTGGCTTTCGTATGTAGCGAATCCTTCTCGTTTGGCATGCACGAGTTTGGCCGGTAATGTTCTCGTTTGATTGTTGACCGATCAACTCGTCGGTCACTGGATAAACGGGAAGGGGGTGTTACAATAACGATCTATTTTGAGAAGGCAGTGCCTCACCCAAAATTATTTTATAAAGAGAAATAATATATAGATGGAGAAGACGGTGTTCAACTTTCCACAAATAATAATAAACATAAACAGAAAACTAGAATATATATTTCTGTATATAAATTGGATATAATTAAACTTTACCAAACTTTGACTTTTCGGTATATTAATGGATCGAGAGACGATCATGCTGATAATATATTATGAAATTATTATTAAGATGAATTTATATATGTTTGTATTTATATGAATAATATATTTATGTGTATGGAGCAAATAAAAGACATTGGAAAAGGGATCGAAAGACAAAATTTTCTCTTGATAGTTATTTCTTCTTATAATCTCATCTATTCTCTTTCTCTGTCTTTGCAATCCTTGATGTATGTAAATGGATGAAAAGACTCCTTTTATATTAATACAAAACTCTTAAGATGATGACAAATGTGATGATATTTAATTTGCCCTCTTCTTCTCTATTCTCATGTCATATTATGATAAGTGGTATAACTCATTTTCTTCCAAGATAAATTTATCATATGATTAAATCATCTATTTTTCATGTGAATTAATCAATAATTATTATTTATAACAAAAACTAATTAAAAGTTATAATTCCTGACATAACTAGAGTTTTTCACGTCTTTGAGAAAGGTCTTTTTATCTTTACATTTAGCTTTAATTCCTAGGAATCTTAATGTCCGTGTTAACGTCTTTGCAAAAGGGGCAAGAGTACTTAATATCTTTTTCTTCCATGTAACACAAAACGAGCTGGATCGGGTATTCCCTTGGAATGTTAATCCAATCCAGAAAACTTTGATTTAATATATGGCGTATATGTTGACGGAAAAAAACCAAAAGATATTATTATCTTCTTTTTATTTTTATTTTTTGTCGAAAATCTTATTTTTATATAATAAGGTTTAAATGGTATTGTTACAATGGATGAAACTATATGCCGAATAAACCGCTAATGATTATAGCAAATAAAATTATATGCATATTAATCATTCTATTTTTTCGGCGAATAGAAATTCACTATATACCAAATTTATTTATTCAAAAATTGGACTACATTTTGTCTACAAGAGATATTCTATTTTTTTCTATCCATACTATTGCAAACCAATTAATATAAATGATAAAAAAAAAAAAAAAAAAACGATTTTGATAGTTCATGCACTAAATCGTCCCAACTGCGGCTACCAATGAAGTACATAAACATAATCTTACAGTTATATATATTATAAGAAAATTTTGTTATATAGAAGTTGAGTTTTAAAAGGTAATTGGAAAGTATCAAGAAATTTACAGCTGTTAACATCATCCACAGTCGATTGTTGTTTTGTTATGTTTTTGTTCTCTTACAGTTGATGATATTGTTTTATAATCAATTGTTTTCATTTGTTGGAACAAATAACCTCTGACCATAGACACGTATAATCAGCCAACAACCAGAAACTAAACCAACTTTTTTGCTATATAAATTGCGAATCAAATTCAAAATTTCAAAACAATCAAAATCATAAACAAATAAACACACAAGAAAAGAAAATGGCGAGATCCATCTATTTGTGTCTCTTCTTCTTCCTATTCATTTCTTGGATTCCAAAGCTAACCACAAGCTATCCTCTCTCCACAAATTCTCGATGGATCGTGGACGAGAAAGGCCAAAGGGTGAAACTAGCCTGTGTGAACTGGCCGGCTCATCTCCAGCCCGCGGTGGCCGAAGGGCTAAACAAACAACCATTAGACTCCATCTCCAAGAAGATTGTCTCAATGGGATTTAACTGCGTTAGACTCACTTGGCCTCTTGATTTGATGACTAATGACACATTGGCTCTTAATGTTACCGTCAAACAGTCTTTTGAAAGCTTGAATCTGTTTGATGATGTTATTGGGATTCAAACTCACAATCCCAAAATCCTTAATCTTCCCATATTCAATGCATTCCAGGTAAAACTAATGTTACGGCATTGGTCGAATCGTTCAAAAACAAACCGGTTTTGATCTCGGTTTGTGTTTCACCAGCTGGAATATCTAAACGTGAACTAATTCCAAACAATAACAAAAACTAATCAAAGGAAATAAATATGATGGACCTCTCACTCTATATATATAATATTTGATTTTGTTATCAGGAAGTGGTGTCGAACCTTGGACAAAACGGAGTGATGGTGATACTAGACAACCACTTGACAACGCCAGGCTGGTGTTGCAGCGATAACGACCTCGACGCATTCTTCGGCTACCCTAACTTTGATCCCGCCGTCTGGGCCAAGGGCTTGAGCAAGATGGCCACTCTTTTCCGCAATGTCACCAATGTCGTTGGCATGAGCCTTAGGAACGAGCCACGTGGTGCTAGAGACTTCCCTGACCTCTGGTTCAGGTACGCATGTCAAATGAATACCAACCAACTTGTATTTTCATTTGGAATATGCATGCATGGGTGTTAAACTGTTATTGGTTACGTGAAGGTTCATGCCAAAAGGAGCAGAAGCAGTGCACGCTGCAAACCCTGAAGTACTAGTCATCCTCTCCGGCATCGACTACGACACAAACCTCTCTTTCCTCCGTGACCGCTTCTTCAACGTCAGCTTCACCGACAAACTCGCCTTCGAGCTTCATTGGTACAGCTTCTCCGACGGCGGAGGCGCGTGGGAAAGACACAACTCTAACGATTTTTGCGCCAAAATCATCGAGAAAGTCACACATAACGGAGGGTTCTTGCTTGGAAGAGGCTTTCCTTTGCTTTTGACTGAGTTTGGGACTGACCAGAGAGGCGGTGACGTTAGCGGAAACCGGTATATGAATTGTTTGGTGGCTTGGGCCGCTGAGAATGATTTGGATTGGGCAGTTTGGGCATTAACCGGAGATTATTATTTGAGAACCGGTACAAAACATTTGGTTGAGACTTATGGCGTTTTGGATGCCAATTGGAAAGACGTTAGAAACGCTACTTATTTGCAGAAACTATCCGGAATTCAATATCCCTTTAGAGGTCAGACTCCTTACTATTTTTCTTCATATATATAAGATATAAAATACGATAAAACTTCTGTTACCACTTAATATTGTATTAATTTATTAAAATATTAATTTATCGAAAGAATAATTGGATTACAAATATAATTTGAGATCAGAAAATTCTGTTAATTTATCGAATATTAATTTATAAAAGTTATATTATACACATTTTTTATGATCATGTATGTTTTGGAGTCTAAATATAGAATCTTTATATCTATGCAGGACCCGGTTTACAATCCAAAAAGCTCCTCTTCCACCCATCAACTGGCCTTTGCGTCACCAATAACCCCTCAGACAAGTTACCCACACTTCAATTGGAACAATGTCCTAAATCCGAGCCATCGTCCTTTAATCCCAAAGAAGGCATTCTTTGGATCAATAAAATGTGCGTCGAAACTCCAAATGTTGCTGGACAAAAGGTTAAACTTGGAGTTGGCACTAAGTGCTCTAAGTTGGGACAAACCTCAGCTACTAACATGCATTTGTCGTTTAAGACAAGTAATGGTTTGTTGCTATGTCTTGATGTGGATGAACGTGACAACAGCGTCGTTGCTAACCCTTGCAAGTGTTTGACCAAGGATGCTTCTTGTGATCCAGCCAGCCAGTGGTTTAAAGTTCTTTAAATTATATTTACTATGTTTTATTTTGGAGAAAATGCATTTGTTATCAAGATTAGGTTCGATTGAGCATGAATGTTTGGTAAGAATATATATTCTTATGTCTGGTTTTATATGTTTTCCGGTTTAATATAAAAGAACAAGTCACATTAATGTTAAAGAATTCCGGGATACCGTCATAGATTGATTTCGATTAATAAATTATACATCGATAACCCTCTTTCTTCAATTTATTATACTATATATTTATATTCAACAAGAAAAAATAATATATATGGTACAAATTAAACTTAACTTGGCTCCATTACAAATATTTTGAATTTTTGTTAAGTTAAAAATTTAGCTCCAAACCTTAAATTTTTTTTTTCCATTAACCAAGTTTGGAGGGAAGTAGTAAAATTTAGAGAGAATTTTTGGAGGGAGTAATTAATAGCTTTAATAATATAGATGTTTTGAGTTGTTGAAAAAATCAAATAACTTCTTCCAAGAAAACGTGCATGGTTTCTAATCATTAGTATTGTTGTTTTTCTAATAAACTTTGAGTAGAAAATGTAGAAAATAATTTTTTTTTATTATGTATGCATTCATACAAAACATCAACTAAATTGAAACACAGGTATTAGTTAATGCAACAATATATGAAAAGTAACACTTACATAATTTGTAGAAAGAAAAGCAAATACATAGAAATAAGTGACGAGAGGAAAAGAGAGAATTAAAAATGATTGAGGTTCCTTTGTTCATCAAAGAAAACTATAAAAAAATATTGAGAGTTAAAAGAAAGAGAAGTCAATTGATGATTCAATTCATTCAAAAAGACCAAATAAATATGAATCAAGGTTAGTATAACTTCTTCTTCTTAAAAAAGTTTTTAAGTGTTAGAGTTGAATTAAAACAAATCTACATGATTTTAGAAATGATTACATGAATTTGAAATTACTAAAAGTTAAACTTATATTTAGTATCAGAACAATCTACGATTTGTTTAATTCACCATTTGAGTTAATAAAAAAAGCCGCTCGTAAGTTTTTAGACATTATCGTATTACATGCATGAATTGTTTGCCATTGATGATTGTTAAGACTGCATGGAATTGCATTAATGAATTGATCAAATACTATCATGTAACTTAATAAGTTTTGTTGTTACATGAACTAGTAATTCTTTCATTGCACCCCTGCGCTATTATTGAATTTTTCTTATAATTAGATATGATTTCATTAAACTTATGTTAGGTTCCTTTTTTGGAATAACTTAATCTTACATAACCACAAGACTTAAAGATGTCGACATTAAAAAGCTTAGGAAACTGATTGTAGAGTCTAAGCTTGATCCTTGCTATCCCCCCCCCCCCCCGGGGACAATGAAATCTGCCACGATCTGCTTTCTTGTTTGTGATTTTTTTTTTCACTCTGAAGAATGCCTAACAACGCCGTCACATTTCTGTAGATCTAACTCTGCGTTGTATGCAACATTGCCTCCCCCAAAACCTTAAACATTCAAAAGCAAGATTGTGAAAATCTGTTCATAAGTTTAAGTTAATAGACAGCAAGATTATGAAAATTTGGTCAGCAAAGGACATTAATAGATACACAGAAGACTTAGTTCACATGAAAGAGAAGCATGAACTCGTTAAGCAAATAATAAATCCATAGTAGCCGACCTCATAGCAACTTCCAACAGCTTGAGATGACCGTCATGTAATGGGTTAAAAGAACCAGGTAGTATAATCTTTCTATCTTTATCCGACTCGTATGATTCTGCAATAGTGGTAGAACTTCATTGTTAGTGGAAACGAATGCAAGTTTATGTTAACAAAAATCTAGAGTTTTATTGGTTCAAATGACCAAACTCTTACCCTTAGAAAATGGATAAATCTTAAAGCATAATTGTCCATTTATAAGCTGCTCTAGTGAAACCACACAAACTTGCACCTCAGACTCAATCAAGCCAGAGTAAGTTTCCTAGAAACTTGGCATGCCTTGGCTATAGCCTAAGATAAATTAACCAGAAATGGTTTTTGTGAAGTCAGTCCCTGATAAGTACCTCAAAGTAGAATGATTTTAGGGGAGCTATGGTAGCTGAGGAAAGTATGGATAAAAACTGAGTCCAAAAGAATATCCATCTTAGCATTTCAGTTTTATAAAATCAAAACGCCTGCAAGAACTTGTTTGTAATACAGTCTCACTATCTTTGTCAGTTTTATTTTTTTCTTTTTCTTTTTAAGAACCAGGCAAGAGAAAGGAAAATCAGAAGCCAATGCCCTAAGATTTGTAACTTGTTATTAGCTTTATAACACACTTGGATCAGTACACGGCTTGCCACCTTATCTTCTTCTTCTCGGCTTCGTAGGTTCTAAAATTCTCCACAATAAGATAAGAAAACACTTGAGTAGTTGACATTAAAGACTAAAGCCAAACCGTAGAAAGAATCTTGCGATCAACACCTTTGTTAGAGTGACTGAAGTTTCCCAAATCCGGTCAGATGCTCTCATAGACAGAAAAATCCTACTCGCAGAAAAAAACAACAACCAAACACATTAGTTATGGAAAGCATAAGCAGATAATGCAAGAAAATCAAGATCCACTGATATGGCTGTCAAGATAACTTACATCATTGATATCTTGCATTTCAAGCAAAATACTTTGCATTACTCAGACAGTGGATCGCTGCAGGCAGACAGGCGCCGGTGAGAAATTATCTCCGACAGACTGACTCCAGATTTTCTCATTCTCGATCTCCGAAATAATTTGTATCTCTCAACTATTGAGTAAAGGAAACCAATTCCAACGCCTTGTCTTCGAATCTATCAGTTTCCAACTGAGAGTCGGGTAATTTTTACTTGAATCAATTCTTGCAAGTCGAAATTTCACTACTGCTAAAGATCGGATCAATCTACTGTGGAAATTCAATCAGAAATATGATTTTGTCTGAACAGTGAAGGAGGCTCTACGCCTCATCAAGATGGGTTTCATGATGAAACACACAGATCGATGCTTGCTTCCCGAAACTGATAACTCAAGTCTTGTTACAAGAAGATAATACTTTATTTTCGGATTTGAAACACTCAAATGAAGTCTAAGAGACGACGGTACAGCAGAAGCTAGGCCTAAGGCCAGGTGTTTTTGATGATCCCTGACGACTCTCTTCTTAAAGATGTGCCAAGACCTGTATAATTAATATTGTTGAATCCCCTGGAAAGCTTTCTGTTTAAAGGACTTGCACTACCGAATCCACCATTGATGCTTCGGTTTGAGATACGGCGAGTGCTGGTACTTGGTCTTGCCACATAAAAGTTATCTGGCTCAGCTACAGGTTGTGGAATGATCTTCTTCATTTCCTGCATTTTATAGTCACACATATTCAAGTCAAGACATTTCCTTGATTTTTTTCTGATTTATGAAAGACTAACCCGGAGCCTTTGCTTCTCCATCTCCTTTTCTTGTCTCAGCTTATTGTATTCTTGTAACATTGCAACAAGAGGTTCCTGAAAAAAGCCACAACAAGTGAGTGTTCTATTGATTACAGAGTTACTTATTGGTAAGGCACACATAGGCATAAAGTTTGGTCACCTCATTGTACAAGAAGACTTTCTGTCTTTCTGCCTCCCAGCTCTTGGTCTTTACCAATATAGATTCCACTAATCCTGGTGTGTCAAACATCATAGTATGTTCAGTCTGTAGTTGCTTTATAATTTAAGAAGATGCATGTTCATGTCTAAGTGTCATTTGTACTGTATATTTTACCTGCGATTTTGCTGACTGCTATGCGTGCCCGCTCTGCTCGCCTTAGGTTTCGATGAGCATTTCTACTTACTGAGTACCGGTTCTCGTCCTGTGTCAACATAAGTGTTTGTTGCATGAGTTAGAGGATACAGAGATGAAATGCAGTCCATGCATTGAAGAGCAATAGCGAATAGAAAAACCTGGTCATATTCTTCTAGCCAGCGCTCTTCATCTCGTGCTAACATCCACCTATCCACTTTTTCAATTGTTCCTTTTCTACTTGCTGCTTCTTCCTTTGCTCTTGTTATCTTTTCATCCATGGCGGTGAGAAGGTCGACGTGGTCAATTTCACCTTTAATATAGAGTATTAAAACTCTGCAACGAGTTTGACATTTATATTTAAGACACGCAGCAGTTGTAGAGAGTTACAGTTAGTCCCACCAGAGTCAACAAGGGTTAATATATTTCGCATTTCAGTTGATGGAGTCTCCATATGTGATATGTTGCATGTAGCCTCTAGTTCCTTTTGCTTCTTGATGAAAAGTTCTTTGGTTTTGCTTGCTTTCAGTTGATCTAGTCTCTTCACTTCAGCCTCAGCCTTGGGAAATATTTGCACAAAAGAAAGGACAGTTAGTTACATCATCTATCATTGGTATGAAACCTTTAAGTTATATACTTACCTGCTGAATTATGGCCGATGTAATGCTGCCAGGAGCACACACGTCTGATGGTTCAAATGACAATAATTCAATGACGTGAGAAAACTTTTGACGATCTTCGTAAGATGCATCCATTAAATTCCACAGGTTCGATAAAGCTCTACCAAGATGGTGAATCTGCCATTAGTAAGATGGTGAGTCTCTTTACTGATTTGTGTTTTAAACTATCTGTCAAGCTATATTCTCAGATACTCCCCAAGAAATGCTATAAAATGTATGGAAACATGTCTTGTTAGCTTCACCTTTTCAAGCTGCTTCTGCTTTTCCTCTTCGAGAGACACAACAGTACCATTAAGCTTTTTTAAGATATCATCACTGATGTTTTTGGATATTCCATAGAGGTCATTCAGGCTTGGATGAATCTTTGTTATGATCATCGATGCTTCTGTTTCCAAGGTTGCTGATAGATCCCGAATGGCGCATATGTATATTTCAACCTTCTGTAGTCTTTCATTCTTGTGTGACAAAACAACAATGGATAAGCCAAAACTGTCTATATATAGGCATAGCAAGGCATTTCCACAAAACATTTGGATATTACAAATGTACCTTCTCATCTTGGAGCCTCTGCAGTTCATTCTGATATTCCTCGAGTTTCTTAATAGAAAGATCGTTGTCATCTATGGTTATATTTGTAGATGAGTCGTCATAAGTCGATCTACCTGCTATTTCTGCTGAAATTTTATGAATCTCCCCTTTGACAGATCGGACCTGCTTCACTCTCTTGTCTTTCCTCAGCCTCATCTCATGCAGTGCAGGCGCAATAGAATCCAGCTGCTCCCCCAGTGTTCCTCCCTTTTTCTCCGGCTGTATAGAGAATGAGAACAACATTATCTATGATAAGTTATCTGAAAATACGGATACAGTCTAGAGGATTATTGTTTAATGCATGTTTGTTCGAATAATCTTTGCTTTAACATTTGGATATTAAAGAATGACAATTACCCTTCCAGGTACTGATCTTTCACCGAGGCACAAAAGAAGATGGGTGAGTTCAGCTTCAGATTCCGCCAGCTCTTGGTGTAGACGAGACCTAGAAATATTGGCATGGTCAACTTTTCTCCGGTAAGCCTCTACACATTCCTGCTCAATATCAAGCAACACTTTCTCTCTCTCAAACTTATCTTCTCCAACTTCATCCCATATCATCTGTGTACAAAACAGTGAGCATCCATCCATTATGAACCATTTTACTTGAAAGAAACAAAGAGCATAATGAAACAAACTTGCCTGTAACTCTCTGAGTAAATATCCGCAGGATGTATCTAACAACGAGGAGCTTCTCATTCCTATCGGTGTCTGAAGGGAACCCATCTTCTGATGGATGAATTCTCCGTTGCTGTGATTGAGGTATGGGATTTGTGCTATTGTTGCTGGTTTAGCTTTGAAGACAAGAGTGAAAGTGACATGTATTCTGCTACAGAAAACTTCATGTTTAAGTGATGGCTCTTCCGCATCTCCCTCCTCTTCGCTGATTCCTAAGTATATGTCTCTTTCTCTTTCTCATCTTATTTTTATTTATCAGAATTTGGTGAAGTTTAGGAGTCGCTTTAGTGCTGATGCGTTTGCTTCTTCTGTATGAAAAAGCCAAAGAGAGAGAGAGATGGGTTTTTTTTGTATACGACAGAAAACTTGATACCTAAGCAAGCTCTGGTGGTTTCTCTCCCTTTGCTGATTACTGTTTTTATCTAAACCCTAAACCGAAGGCTTCATGCTACTGTATTAACCGATAAATTTCTAAACAACGACTAAACCTATATGCGTAAATCGTAATTATTACTATGATTACAAACTATGACGTTAAAATAAAATGAAGCAAACATGATCTATAAAACGAGATCAACCTGTCCTTGTATATTTCTGTTGTTGGAAACCATTTTAAAATTAAAATTTCGTTGACGAGATCTGAGAGTTTTAAAGTGTTAATCGTGGACAATTATACTTTGTAATGACTTATTTGATACGTCTCTTGAAATAAATTCGTATAGGAGACCCTCAACTAACTAACAAATGTATATTTATATATGGGTTAATTTACTGTATAAACACAAAACTATAACAAATAAAAAAATATAGCTAGTTAATATTTAAATAAAACAATTAACCATTTTAAAGATTGTGAAAGATGATGTTATTCTTCGATTTTCATTAGGGACGAGTTACCAACATTTAAAAGATTTGCACCTTCTACGTACTGCTCCAAAATTCATTATATTATTTACGTGTAAGACCATGCATATTATTTACGTGTAAGACCATATTGGGGTTCTTAAGTATTTTTTATAGTTTTTTTAATAAGTTTTAGATAGATAAGAATTCCATTGATGAACCCAATATGGGGTTCTTATCAAAAAAAAAAATTATTTAATTGTTAAACAATTTTATTGAAACTTGCAAGGGAAATTTTCATAGATGGTGATATTACAGGAAAAGAAGATTCATAATCAAATTACAAAAGGCCAACGCAATCTAAGGATGAAGGTTTTACATCTAAGGAACCTAGATGGGTAAAGAGCTTTTGGTTGCTAAGCTAAAACCAAGACTGTTCAGACACATCAAACAAATGAACTCGTGCCACATCTGTCTCGAATTGGAACTTCTCAATCACCCTTTTATGATCTACCATATCTATTGAATATTTAAATCAAGGAATCAAAACACTCAAGGAAAAAAACAACCAAGTATAGAGATAGTGAAAGAAGAGGATACAGCCT
The DNA here is from genome assembly GCA_030180135.1 of Orychophragmus violaceus. Taxonomy (NCBI): domain Eukaryota; kingdom Viridiplantae; phylum Streptophyta; class Magnoliopsida; order Brassicales; family Brassicaceae; genus Orychophragmus; species Orychophragmus violaceus. The sequence goes on along the minus strand of CM058230.1, from coordinate 25,414,433 downwards.
GAGATCTTTGATGGATCATCAATGTCTGGTATAACATTTGTAACAGAAGCATACATACAGAGCTTTTTCCTGCAGATAAAAAGAGGTTAACAGAACAAAGAATGAGAAAACAAAATTTACCAATAGTCAGCAGATGAAGCTGCAATAATGGCTTTGTGGATCTTACTCAGCTCTCAAGTTGTCACGCTCTTTTCTCTTTATAGATTGCTTTTGTTCATCAATGGATGTCCATTGTGCATTCAGGTCTTTGAGTTCATCAGCGACAACTGTATTGACAGAAAACCAAATAAAGAAGAAAGATTTTTCATGTCACTGAATATAATAATTTCACTGAAATTAAACTATACTTATCTAAGCTCGTCCTTTAGCTTGCACTCTAGTTCCATCTCTTCGTCAAGCTTTTTCTGAAGACGTTGAACGTCATTTCCAGTCGAAAAATCTGAATATGCTTCCTCTGTTTTCTTCTTGCAAGCATCGAGTTTCTTCTTACAATCTGCATTTAAGAAACCCACAATTCCTCACTGACTGGAACACTATCACTCAAATCCCAGTGACTGGACTGACTCCAGCTAAAGCTACATGGTAAATTGTATGTCTTTCCAAAGTTTTCAAGAGACCCAAATCGAAAAAACTGACCTTCGATAGATCCTTGTATCTGATTGAAATCATCGTCGCAAACTAAATGGAGAGCTTCTAAGTGCTCGAAACTATGTGAAACCACGTCAAACCCATAAATCATCCCACTATCTTGGCAGGCAGTTTAATTTGATCAGACTCTAAAACGATAAATCCCAACCCTAAATCGAACACCACCCAAAACCCTAACCAATAACCCTAAATCATTTCATAAATCGAAGACCTAGCCAAAATAGAACCCATAAACATGAATTACTCCATCGAAACCCATAAATCGAACCTGATTCTCGAGGAACACTGTTATCGCCTCCAAATCGCACACTCAGCTCTCTCGTTCTCAAATGGCAACCAAACACAGAAATGAAAATAGGGGAGAGAACACTCCGACTCCAAGAGAGGGTTTCACACGAAAAAAGAAAAAAAATGGCCAATGCGGTAGTGACACGTGGCTAAAACCGGAGTTCTTAAGTTTCTTAGCTAAGGATCGATCCTTAGCATATTCACCCTTTTTCAATTTTTTTAATCCAAAAACCTAAGAAACTCCCCTAAAAAACTACGTTGTACATGCTCTAAGGCTCCAGCCACCACCGTTTTTGTACGGGTGAATTGCACTATTTTTATCTTTTCATTTTTTTAATACACTTTTGTACATTTTAATGTTTTGTATCATTTTTTGTATCTTTTGCCAAGTTATTAAGTCGTTGTTGGACTATTTTATCCAGTGCCGTCCCGACTTTAACAGAGGCTTAAATCATTTCACAGAAAATGTGGCCTTTAAAGTAAAAAAAACAAAAATTGATTGTGTAGAAAAAAAGAGAAAATAAAAATGTGGCCTAAATCCAATGCTTTCCTTGCCTTATGGCAGGGACGTCACTGATTTTACCCCTCGCGGATACGATAAACACATTCAAAAACCTCATTTGGTGGGCAGACGTCACAAATTTCCCTTCTATATGTATATTTTTATTTTCTTTTTTCTTCTCTCTCTTACTTTATATTTTTTTCACTCTTCGTTTTTTTGATGGAGGATACGATGGCGGAGGGGTGGTTTCCGGCCATATAAACCTTCGGAATGGAGATATAATCGTCAATGTACCGGAATTCAAAAAAAAAATTGGGCTTAATACGAAATTTTCGAATGGACAGTTAGACTATGTGTCCACAATATCGGCAGTTTGTGGACACTACTGCGATCATATCACATGCAAGTCGTTTACCATGGATAGGAGGTGACGAAGCAAAACAATGTTGCTTCTGGATGGATAGGGGTCCACACGTATTTTGGATCCAAAAATTCACAATAATGCAAACTCTTGATCACCTTATGTTCATCAAAAGCGTCTAGCATGTGATATCATCGTGGTAGTGTCCACGAATAGTCGATACATAGTAGAACTCTTGACCACATTTTGTTCATCAGAAACATCTAATATGTGATATAATCGTGGTAGTGTCTCTTGACCACCTTTTGTTCATCAGATCGTCTAGCATGTGATATAATCGTGGTAGTGTCCACGAATAGTCGATACATAGTAAAACACAATTTTTAATATTTTCGATCGTACTTTGTGTCCACATATTCACAATCATGTGAACTCTTGACCACCTTATGTTCATCAGAAACGTCTAGCATGTGATATAATCGTGGTAGTATCCACGAATAGTCGATACATGGTAGAACTCTTGACCACCTTCTGTTCATCAGAAGTGTCTAGCATGTGATATAATCGTGGCAGTGTCCACGAATAGTCGATACATAGTAAAACACAGTTTTTAAAAAAGATTTATCGTACTTTGTGTCCACATATTCACAATCATGTGAACTCTTGACCACCTTTTTTCGTTGGAAACGTTGGTAGAGCTTTTGACCACCTTCTATTCATCAGAAGCGTCTAGCATGTGATATTCGTGGTAGTGTCCAAAAATAGTCGATACATAGTAGAATTCTCTACCGTCTTTTGTTCACGAATAGTCGATACATAGTAAGTGTCTTACATGTTATATGATTATAGTAGTATTCACGAGTAGCCGATATTGTGGACACATAGTCTAATTGTCCATTTGAGATTTTTGTATTAAGCCCGATTTTTTTTTTTTGAATTCCGGTACATCGTCCGATTATATCTCCATTCTGAATGTTTATATGACCGGAAACTTCAATTATGTTATCGTATCCACCGTCAAAAACTTGAGGGGTGGAAAATAAATGAAAATGAAGAAAGAGAAAGGAGAAGAAAAAAATGAAAAAATAATAATAATAAAAAGGTATGATAGACGAAACAGTGTCATATCTGTGTCCACCGTGGATTTTTCTTACCTGTGGGAGTAATGTGGTCTTTAGCCGGTGGACCCTATAAGAAAAAAGATACAAGATTACACTTAAACATAAAAAGATACAAAAATGCTATTAAAAATTAAAAAGATATAGTGGGTGTAATATTTTCGTTTTTGAACCCTATATCCATTTTCAGTCCCTAAATAGATCTTCGTTTGAAGGTTGGTGTGTTAGTCTCTGACGTTCGAAATATTTGTCTACTAACTCTATAATTACGACGCGATTTTTCTCGCGCTTTGTTCTCACTTGTATGGTGAATCATTTTTCGATAAGTTACCTATTTTTTTAACTATTCCAGCACAAATACATTTAATTCTAGAGTTTCTCTTTAAACAAATAACCAAAAAAATAAGTGTACTATTAATGATATAGATAGTTAAATTAATTCTTTTAAGCATATACACATATACTATGATTATACCTTAAATCGGATGTTATATTATTATTAGTTAAGTAATTCTAAGAGATTAATTGGGGGAAAGTGGCGTTTCGATTTCTGCTTTTATTTAAATGAAACTATTCAATCTTTTTCAATAACATTTAAAACTTTGAAGATCAGACACTTGTGTTATACAATCCTTGACTCGTTCAGAGACACAATACCTAGTCATGTTTCCTCTGCTTCTTCTCAAAAAGCACTTGGAATCAAAACCTCTATCTTCTTTAAAAGAAACACACATGAGAGTCATAGGTGTAATTAGTCTGATTCAACTCACTTTCTTTATGTCTTTCTTCTTGTTCTCCAGCTTTTTTTTACTTGAAGCACAAGAATTAAGAATGTTCTGACGTTGAGGAAAACGCATTCCTGAAATTCAAGAAAATGTAAAGTGTTACAGACAGGAATTGATTCAATGTGTAGTATTGGTGAGGGTGTCATTGTTTGCTATCCAGATAGTTTGACTTCAAGCTATAAAATTTGGAAAAGGCTATTCACAGTCCAATCTAACTAAGGCCCTAAGGTCCTGGAAGGCTGGAACTGAGATCTGTTGCTACTGGCCTACTGCATTACCCCTTTTCTGATTTTTTTTTTTCCTTCGTTTTCTTAAATGGCCATAACTAGCCGTGGGATATAAAACTGAACCGAAATTATCGAACCGAACCGAACCGAAGTTTTAATGAACCGAACTGAACTAATTGGAAGAAAAAAACCGATCGGCAGTTTAAAAAAAAAAAACAAAAAAAACCGAAAAACCGAGTAACCGAACCGAAGAACCGAAGTTGTCGATCGATTTTGATTTTCATAACAGTTTCAATCTTCCACTATATATATACTTTTGTCGGTTTGTGTTTTTGTGTTTGATATATATACATAGCCATGGGATATAAAACTAAACCGAAATTATCGAACCGAACCGAACCGAAGTTTTAATAAACTGAACCGAACTAATTGGAAGAACAAAAACCGATCGGTGGCTTTTTAAAAACAAAAAAAAAACGAAAAACCGAGTAACCAAAACGAAGGACCGAAGTCCCAGACTCCCAGGCCTAGCCACAATATCTAAACCTACATTTTTTTTTTGACAAAGGATTTTCATATATTAATTAATTTTTTTTTACAATGCAAAGCTGGAAAAAAAACAAGAAGCCCACAAATTAATCCCAAAAGGCCTAACAACAAAAACTGAAAGCCCATTTCCGCTCAAAAGCCGGCCCAATTTACAGAGAAGCCCTAATCCTCGATCGGTTGAGCTCCAACTCTAAAACCCTAGCTGCCGCCACCTCGAGAATTGGAACATCACGTCCACTTGACCGAATCCTAGAAGCTGAAGAAGCGCCACCACCAACTGGAGCCGGAATACAGTAGCATAACCCGCGGTACTATGCCGGAATACAGGTCGATGATTAACCGGGAAAACGAGTTTCTGGTCGAAAAGCGTCACAGACCGGACCCGGAGATCCGTCGCTCACAGCCGCCTGCTAAATCTCGTTCGCGCTGCCCTCCGAACTTACTTGAGGTCGCCGCAGGTTCATGTAACCTAAATCGCCTTTCGCACTGCCTCCCTGCCTCTCACCAACCCCCGGACTGCATCGCATGCACTGGATCTGAAGCCAAAAGAGGGCATCGCCGGAAGCTGTATCCAACCATCCCGGAGGCAGCATCGCCAAATCTCGTCCTCATAGATCTGGTTTTGCACAGGACAGCAGTCACGCGCCGCCGACGAGCCATTGCAACGCCACGAACTCAGAGAACCGCCACCGGAAACTGACCCGAGTCTCTGTTGTTACGGATGAAGAACAAGGGCAAGGGAAGAAAGAACGAGTGGTGGCTCCTCATAGTCTCGGCGAAATTGCCGGAGAAAGGAGAACCTCGACGGTGGAGAAAAAAAATTGTCTTCAAGGGGTAGAGAGAAGTCAGAGGCTTCTAGAGAGAGATTATCTCTATTAACTTATGGAAATTGATAATTGTATTGAGTACAAAAGTTGAGGTTATATACAACGAGATTGAGAATCTCTTGCAACGGTAAGAATGTAATTACAGCATGTACATATATTGTCTTTCCATATCTATCACACCCCCTCAAGACGGACGACGGGAGAAAAGTCCGATCTTGACCAGTAACGTCTGAAAGCGTGCTCGGGGAAGTGGCTTTGTGATCAGCGAGTTGATCGGCAGATGTAACATGAGTAACTCTGAGCTGACCACACTGAACAAATTGTCTTACGAAATGGTAGTCCAAGGCTATGTGTTTCATCCGGGAGTGGAAGACCGGATTAGCTGCAAGGTAAGTCGCTCCGATGTTATCACAATATATGGATGGCTTAGCTGTGACCTTGATGCCAAGCTCTGCTAGGAGAGAGGAAATCCAGCATAGTTCGGCTGTAGTGGCTGCTAAAGACCGATATTCTGCTTCGGTGGAAGATCGCACGACTCCGGTTTGTTTCTTTGAAGACCAAGCGACAGGGTGACTGCCAAAATAGACAATGTAGGCACTTGTGGAGGTGTAGTCATCTTTGTTGCCCGCCCAATCAGCATCGGTGAAGGCGTGAAGGGTTGGTGTGTTGCTTGAGCGGTAAAATATCCCATGAGAGATGGTACCGGAGAGATATCGCAGAATTCGTTTAGCTGCAGTCCAATGTTCAGTTGTCGGGCGGTGCATGAACTGCGACAGCTTGTTGACGGCAAAGGAAATATCTGGTCGTGTGAGCGAGAGATATTGAAGACTTCCCACCAGCATCCGATATTCTGTTGCATCTTCTAATGGTTGTCCCGAGAGTAGTGTTAGTGACGAGTTTGATTCCATCGGCGTGGAGACTGATTTTTCATTCGTCATACGTGTCTTGTGAAGAAGATCTGCGATATAACGATCTTGAGTTATATGGAGACCCTCGTTTGTACGAGTAACCTCAATGCCTAAGAAGTAAGCCAAGTCTCCCAAATCTTTAAGTGAAAAACGATGAGAAAGGGAAGCGATAAACCGGGAGATGTGTGGTGGGCTGTTGCCTGTGACGATGATGTCGTCAACATAAACAAGCATGTATAGCAAGACATCGTTGTGGTTGTAGATGAAGAGAGAAGCGTCCGCAACGGAGTTGATGAAACCGGACTGAAGAAGGAAGTTTCGCAGCTCGTTATACCAGGCCCTCGGGGCTTGTTTTAACCCGTATATCGCCTTGTTTAATTTGCATATAGCGTTTGGGTTGTCTTTGTCATGAAATCCAGGTGGCTGCATCATATAGACTTCATCTTGTAGATGACCCTGCAAAAACGCATTGTTAACATCTAATTGTCTCATATGCCAATTTTGTGATACCGCGGTACTTAGGACGATCCGTATGGTAGCAGGTTTGACGACTGGGCTAAACGTCTCTTGGTAGTCTATTCCAGGTCGTTGATTATATCCTTTGGCAACAAGGGGCGCTTTGTATCTATCAATAGATCCATCTTGCTTGCGTTTGATAGTAAATATCCACCTGCAACCAACGACATTAGTTGAGTTAGTCGATGAAACCAGATTCCATGTATGATTTCGAATGTGGGAGTTGATTTCTTCGCTCATGTCTTGACGCCATTGTGGACTTTTCAGTGCGTCAGTGATTGTCTGTGGAATGGTGTCAGCTGCAGCAGTAACGATGGCTTGGAGATTCAGTCGTTGTACTGGTTTTCGGACTCGGTTGCTGATGCGAGTTGGAGCTGGCAGTGGTGGATCTGGAGCTGCCACTTGCGGATCAGGCAAGGGAGCTGGAACTGGAGGTGTTGATACTTCCAGAGTTGCAGTATTTGAAGAGGAAGAGACATGTTCATGTTCATGCGTAGATGATGAAGGGCTGGATGTTATGGGTGAAGCAGGAGCATTCGATGGTGGTGGTGTAGGGGCAGTGATCGTCATAGGTGGAGCAGTTGGCTGAGGAATCACTGTAACTATAGGGAAGACATTTGAGACAACTTTAGAGTAATCGTTAGTGTTATCAGTAGTAATGCTAGAAGAAACCGAAAATGGGAAAATAGCTTCGTGAAATACGACATGTCGAGATATATAAATCCTTGAGCTAGTTCTATCCATGCATATATAGGCGCTTTGCGAGATGGAGTAACCAAGAAAAACACATGGTGTTGATCTAGCATCAAGCTTATGTGATGCATAAGGCCGCAACCAAGGAAAGCAAAGACACCCAAAAACTCTTAATTTTTGAAAATTTGGTGTTTGGCCAAATAATTTTTCGTAGGGATTCTGAAAATCGAGATTAGGTATTGACATACGGTTAATTAGGTAAACCGCTGTACCAAATACATAGGTCCAGTAAGATCGCGGCATCGACGCGTGAGACATAAGTGCTAAGCCCGTCTCGACAATATGTCGATGACGTCTTTCGGCAATACCATTATGCTCGGGCGTGTGCGGCGGGCTGGTCCTATGTGAAATACCGTGACTAGTGAGAAATGTTCTAAGTCCGATATATTCACCCCCATTATCAGTATATAGCGTTCTTAATTTGAGTGAAAATTGATTTTCCACCAAATTTTTGAACGTGGTGAGACATTGAAAACCTGAGATTTTTTTTAAAGGATACAACCATGTATATCTAGTGTAGTGATCTACAAAAATAACGTAATACTTAAAAACATCGATGGAAACAATTGGTGATGTCCAAACATCGGAAAATACAATATCAAGAGGTTGTGTCGATTGTAAAGTAGATTGAGTAAAAGGCAACTTATGCATTTTATTGATAGAACAAGCAGTACATGGCTGGGCCATTAAAACATTTGAAGAAATAGGTAACTGAATTTTAGAAACTACTTTTTGAAGAATAGATAAAGCTGGATGTCCGAGGCGAGAATGCCAATCGGATAAAGATGTTTTGACAGTAGAAGCAAATGCAAGAGAAGGACGACTAGAAGAAGGTAATTTGGGCCATTCATAGGTGCCATTCTCAGGCTTGCCTTCCAGACGAAGAGCACCCGTATTGAGATCCCTGACCTGAAAGTACGTCGGTGTGAACGTAACCGCAACATCATTAGTCTTACATAGTTGGAAAACAGAAATGAGATTTTTATCAAGTGATGGAACACATAAGACACTATTTAAGAAGAAAGGACGAGTATAAGATGGGATAGAAAAAGAACCAGAGTGTGTTATTGGTATGGTCGAGCCATCACCAAGTAGCACATTGTCACCACCATCGTACGGACTGTGAGCTGAGAGGTTCCCTATATCAGCCGTCATGTGGTGGGAAGCTCCAGAGTCCAACAGCCAAGTAGAGGAGTCAGACATCATTGCTACATTGGCACGAGGCTGCCATGGACGAACTGAAGAAGACGCTTGCCAAAACTGGTTCTGCATTGGTTGTAGCTGGTTCTGTTGTTGTTGTTGTCACGGCTGTGACATAGTTGGACCATGTACCATCTAAAAATCAGGACAATACTTAGCACTATGACCTTGAACCTCACATGCCTGACACCTACCTAGATATGGTTTAGAAAACCGAGTTTGTTTGTTGTTATTGCCATTGTTGGTGTAGAAGCGAGGCTGAGCAGAATAATTGTTGGTGTTGTGATTCTGATTGTAGTTGTTGTTGCGGCTCTATTGTCATGGGCGTGTGTTAGCAGCATTAGCAACAACTGGTACCACATCTGCAGAGGATTCCGAGCTGAGAATCATGGCTTCTCGGTTGAGTAGTCTTTCATACAAATTTGTGTATGAAATCAGATTATCACGGCCATTGATTGCGTCGATCTCTGGTTTGTACTCCTCTCCTAGACCAGCAAGTACTTGTTCTGTAAAATCTTCAGGGTCAATTGGCTTACCAACAAAAGCCAAATCATCTGCCTTTGCCTTCATGGTACGAAGATAATCAGTAATGGATTTGGTGCCTTTGACAGAGTTTCTGAGTTGAATTTTCAACTGTCGGACATGACCGCGAGTAGGATTTCCAAATGTTGTCGCAAGTGTATCCCATATCTCCTTGGTGGTTGTTGTCGTGGTGACCAGGGACTGAACGGATTGGGAGATTGCGCCAATCATCGCGCTGTATAACAAACGATCTTGTCGTCTCCATGGTGCGAAGGCGGGATTCGGAACAGAGACACCATCGACAAGAACTGTTGTGGCTGGTGCTGCGGTGGATTCATCAATGAAGTTATGAAGTTCATGACCCTCCATAAGGGCACGAACCTGAAGACGCCACATCAGATAGTTCTGATTGTTGAGTTTCGTTACACTCGACATATTCACCGAAAGAAGTGTACGCTGCATCTTGAGTGTTGAACACTGATGTGCGTTAAGCAGTAGTTTCTGAAGCCATCTTTTAGAGAACGAGATTGCAGAGAATAGTAATGGTAGTGAGAGAGTTGTTAGAAGCAAGATTCGTTTGTGTTCTGAACAGAGTGAAGATAATAGACCAGAGAAGAGAAGAGAGAGGAAGAAGACGGTCAAAGCCTAAACTGCTCTAATACTATATTAACTTATGGAAATTGAGAATTGTATTGAGTACAGAAGTTGAGGTTATATACAACGAGATTGAGAATCTCTTGCAACGGTAAGAATGTAATTACAGCATGTACATATATTGTCTTTCCATATCTATCAATCTCATAGGGATGTTACAGCATGTACATCCCTATGACTGTAACATCCCTATGAGTCATACCCCTCAACATCTAAACCTACAAGAGTGATGAAGCAGTAATATCATGTCAAAACTCCGATCGATTTTCCTATTTCTATTCCAGATTAATGGAATTACAAATCTCGCAAGCGATGTCCACTACTGACTTGCACAACAATTTTTTTTTTTTTTTTTTACACCACGCGCCTAACCCTTTCTCTCCCAAGCCTTCAAAGCAAGTTTACGTCGACGTCGGCGCGTGTTGCCTCTCCGGCGACCGGACTCGTCCGGCGTCGAGAGAGGGCTCTTCTATAGCCCGTGCGCTCCTCTCAGTCCAAAGCGTGAGTTGTTTCATGGTCGTTGACGGCAAGTCAATTTCTCAGATCTAGTTTTGCTCGGAATGCTTTCGTCACGGTGGCTTCGCCGGTAGGGCTGCGACGGTGCTTATTCTTCGCGGGCGATACCTGCTCGAGGACGGTGGGTCGCTTTGCTCCGGAAGGCGTCGTCGACTCAGCAGAGTTTCTCAGTCCTGAGTCATCGTGGCGGTGGCTGGGTGGTTCAAGTTAGGATTTGAGCTGCGGCGGCTGGCGAGGCGGCGTGAGACGTCATGGTGGCTTCGTCTTTGTCATTCGCCGGATGCTTGTTCTTTGTTCGTGGCGATGTGGCGATGTTCTTCTCCGTTCGTGTTCCTGGCTTCCTCGCTCTCGAGCGTGGTCTCTAGGTTGTTGGAGTATGTTGGGCTCGTTGCTCCTTTGCGGCGAGTCTGCTCTGCTCCTTTGTTTGTCGGAGTAAATCATGATGAGGAGATGGCGATTTTGTATTTTGGTCCGCTTAGGCACTGTCGGCGGATCCAATTAGCTGGTCAAGCATGTCTAGCCCGGTTCTCTTTACGGTCAAGACCTTGCTCCACCATGTCGCTCTTCCTCCAGTGAATCGTGGTTTGTTCGGTCTTGTTCCCGCTCGTGCCAAGCAGCAGTGGATCTGGGTGGTCGAGGTTGTGTGAGAGACAATTTTTCGATTGGGTTGGGTCAGGCTCGGTTTCTACCGGTCTGGTTTAACCATCCCCTTGCTTCATTGTCTCGGTTAATGTGTGGGATTGGTAGGCTTGTTTGCCTTGGGTGTGATGGGTTCTGCATTGGTCCGGGCTTCCCGGTTTGGTATGGTTTCGTTTTTGTAGATATAGGAGGCGATAGTAAGGCTCCGGAGTGGTGATGCGTGGTTTCGTTTCTCGCTGACCTCGGGAAAGAGCTTGGGGGAACAAACAGCCGCTATTAAGCTCCGGTAGTTAGTGTGATCCTGGTTCGTGTCGGATCTAGGTGTGTTAGTGAGTGTTCTGACTAGGTGATGAGGACAATCGGTGGTCGGGCCTCCCTGCCATCGTTAAGGAAAGACTCTTTGTTCAGGTTGCCGGATGAAATCACTCCCTACTTCTATTTGAGCTTTTCCATCCTTCCCGGTCTCGCCTTTAGCCGTGCGCCTCTTCGTCGATCGCCGAGCTTTCAAGCGTGTATCGCTATTTCGGATCTAAAGCTACCAAGCTAAAGGTCCAAAAATACCGATTGAATTTGCTTCCATGTTTTTTATCCTTTTTTTGCCATGTGACCAATTGTTAGGTGTTGCTTTTTGGACAATTCAATTTGTAACCCCTATACTTCATTTTATAATGATATTTACAATTTCGCAAAAAAAAAAAAAAAAAAAACAATTTACATCACTCAAAATTACTGTTTAAAATATTTTTTTTCATTTTGATTAGTTACATGATTTTTTTTTTGTTCGTTAACATCAGCTTAATGCATTTTCTTTGCCAAAAAAAATGTGTATTTATTAGGTGATAATTCAAATTTCTTTAAAAATAAAGAAATGACAATCAATTTTAGCTTTTTTAAGTTGAGTATTATTTTGGAATATATCCCAAAGCGGGGGGAAAATAATTTATAATCATTACATATTTTGGCATCTAGAATTAGAATAAGCGAACATGGTTGACAATAGGCCTGGGCGTTCGGGTATCCGTTCGGGTTTGGTTCGGATCTTTCGGGTTTTCGGATTTTCGGGTCTGAGATATAAAACCCATTCGGGTATTTTAGAATTTCGGTTCAGGTTTGGTTCGGTTTCATTCGGGTTCGGTTCGGGTTCGGGTACCCGAAAAACATAAAACAAAAATAAAAATTAGTTATATTTAAATAAAAATTCGTTAAATTTTGATAAATATAACAAAACCCTTCATATATTTTGTTTATTTTTGATAATTTAGTTATTTTAGACTAAAAACAACTAATATATTTAAGTTTATAATTATAATTTTGGATAATTTTGTTATATTAGGTCTAAATATAATTAATACTTTAGGTATATAATTGTAATTCGGATATTTCGGGTATCCATTCGGTTCTCGGTTCGGGTCGGGTTCGGGTTCGGTTCTTCGGATATAGGAGTTTAGGACCCGTTCAGATATTTTATCGTTTCGAGTTCGGGTTCGGTTCTACTTTTTCGGTTCGGGTTCGGTTCGGTATTTCGGGTCCGGATATTATGCCCAGCCCTAGTTGACAACAACTAATTTGAAATAAATATATAAAAAGGAAATAATAAAGGTGATTCAAAGAACATCGAGATAGCTATTATTGTAATTTAGGATATTAAATGTAGATCTAAATAGCCGACATATGCATGTACTGTCGTCTGTCGGCCCGTGTCGGCCGTCGAAGTCGGCAACCTCCTCAACTCACCGTCCAATACAATTCAACATTTTATTAAAAGGAAACATTTGTTTTATTCTTTTTATTATTTGCTTTAAGTAGCATTAACCATCTCGAACATCTTTCTTTTAAAAAATCAATCTTTCATTACTGGTTAATAACTGTGCTAACTGATAAAGATTTGTAGCAACTAATTTACACGTACGGAGGGTTTCAGCACTTCGGATCCGTATATGCCAACTGAATGAAATTACCGAAGGTTCACCCAATTTTGTTTTGGTATTAACGTCAAATTTTTTTTTTGGGCAACAAAAGACAAACGTCAATTTTTTTTAAAAGAAAGTACACCCAAATTTGCTTAGCTCTTGCCAAAATTCTCTTATTAATAATAACTAGAACCTTTGGTTATGATTTTTTTTTTTTATTATGAAATGTCTCTAATGTAGTTCTAGATGAAGGAGAATGTAAAAAAAAAAAAGAAGAGTTTTGAAATATAGAAGACGTGTTTATTACACAACAACAATATGGAATGTCGGTGAAAAATGGACCTTTCATTGGTTTAATTAGATCTGAGACTTCAGTTATTCGGTTCGGTTTCAGTTTAGTTTTCGGTTTTTTTTTGTTTTTCAAATTTTTTTCCCCAAACTTGCGAAAATTTATTTGGTTTGGTTTTCGTTTTTTCGGTTATTGAGTTTTTACAAAAATTAACCGAAATTTTGGATAGAATCGATTAATTTGGAATAGTTTTGGTTATTTCGGTTAATTCAGTTACTTTTAGGTATATTCGAGTATGTTCGGTTCGAATAATTTCGGCTAATTTATTAATTTTGGATATAATCAGTTATTTTGGATCGATTTGGTTTAATTCAAAAAAATTAATGTATTTTGTTTAAAATCGGTTTATTTTGATTTATTAAAAAATTTCGGTTAACCAAATGATTCATTGAACTGAACCGAACCAAAAATCGAAAATCATTTTCAAACTAACCAAAATAACCGAACCGAGCTAACCAACCAAACTGGTTCGGTTCGATTTGGTTTGGTTAAAAGTCCGAGGGCACTTGACCATTCATGGACCCATCCAATATGTTAAAAGCTGTTTATTCTACATCACATATATATTATATAGTATAACTAGTATGATTCGTTCATAAATATTATTAAAAATATTTTTTTGAAAAATAAAAAACTATTAAATTAATTTAATAACAGTAATATTATAAAAATCTATATCAAACTATTTATAACCAAATATACATATATATATTATTATACTTCTTCTTATTAAAATATTTTATAATTTATTCTAAAATAAAATTAATAGAAACAAAATAAATTATAATTATATATTTATATATATATATATATATAAATAAATAAATAAATAAATTTAAAATTTATATAAATAATACAAATTTACTATATAAAATCGTATTATTTACAACCATATTTATTAATAATTAAAAAAATCATAAATATTTTTATCATTTTATTTTTTATTGTTTTATAGAAGGTTATGTATATCTCCAAAATAGAATTAAAACAAAAATTTATAAATATTTTTATATTTATCATTTTAATTTTTTATGAGGTCATTTATATCTCTAAAATAAATTAAAAATTTTATATTTATAATTTCATTTTATTTTTTAAATTTTTTTTATCAAAATTAGTGTATATCTTTAAAATAAAAATAAAAATATAATAAATTATCAATATAAATTGAAGATAATCTAGTAAAAAATTTAATTTTATTAAGGATAAGTAAGTAATAAACCATTTTAAAAATGAATTGGAAAAAAAAGAGTGAATAGAATCTTAAAAGCACTTTTTAATTAATATATAAATTATCACTGAACGATCAAATAAAAAAACTACCAAATGAAAAAATAAAAACAGAAAATATTATTATTACTATTACATAATGAAACTATCTCTAAAATGAGAAATTTTGAAGATTCTAATAAAATCTTTTTTTCAAGTAGTGAATCTAGTGATCAAGAATATAAAGACAAACTTTGTTACTTAAACGGGCAACACCGTAATGATTTTTTGTTTTGTTTTTAATCAGATCTGAAAGACCGAAAAATCATACAGATCTAAAAAAAATTATGAGAAAAAATTAAAAGTATATTAAGAAACTGTGTTTTTTTCTTTCTTTTCTAATAATAAAAATGTCTCCCAATACTACGCTGCTAAATTAGCTCTTGAACTTTTAAATATTTTTCTTTGTAAATAACTAAATGATTAATATACTCTATTTAAGGGAAAAAATTATAAATAAAATAAAAAATAGTAATGCAAATCTATTAAAAATGGAACAATACTTGGGTTCACCCCTAGGGCTGAATCCTTTTGTTCACCTCATCACTCTATATCCAATGAAACTGCCATGTCATATAACAATTAAAATAAAGTTAAATAATTATAAACAAATTCAGAAAATAAAAGATGGAGTTTCACGGTGTCTAGTTAACGCTGTTGACCAATCTTTTTCTGTTATTTCGTTTTATTGCCTCTACACAGGAAGTTGAATCTGAAAAAGAAAAAAAAATCAAATCGCCGGTGAATCGGAAGAGAAACTGAAGGCTGTAATTTAACAAGAACTGAATATGCGAGATACTTTTTGAGATGTGATTCCCAGAGATTTGGCAAACGAAGTAGTAGTGGTAGTGGTAAAAGAGGGAAACCTAGATTAGAATCGAGGTGAAACAAGAAATCGGGATTCATTTTGTGTTCAAAGAGATGATAGAGTCAATGAAGGTGGATGAGAAGAAGAAAGCAAGAAAGGTAGTGGAAACTCAATTTGGGTGGCTAATGATAAATTAGAGAAAGAGCAATTGCCAAGAGCTAATCGGCCATCTTGTGAGGAACAAGATGATGATATGATCTTTGAAGAAAGTGAGCAAATAGAAGAAGAAACAGATGATAGTACGTGGTCTGAGATCAAAAATAGATTCAATAGAAATGACGCAAGAAGAGACCAATGGCTTGATAATGCAGCTTATTAAAACTAGACTAAGAAAGAAAGAGAGTTGGAGTAGGAAGACGTGGCAAGAGGCTACGGAGTCAAGCGTGCCTAGGATGATCGGTGAAGTGGTTTATGGAGTAAGCCCGGTGTTAGCTGCACTCGCTGCTTCTGGGATATTCATTGATGGTAAAAATTAGTAAACTGACATCTTAGGGGAAGTTCTACGTACTGATGTATTGATTTTGTAAGGCATAGTTTCGTTTTTGGTACGTAACCTCTTAATCGACATATTCTACTGCTAATGTAATTAGCACTACTCCATAATAAAAGAGCTTTTCTCAAGATCTAACAGAAAAACTAATCATCATTGATCCTACAAAACAGCGTGGTAGTTTCTAAGAAACCATTGATTAACCTTTTAAACTAATCAGTGAACTAATTGTATTAGGATAGCCGATTACATTGCGTCTCGTCTTGAGGTCGTTGATTTGTAGATGAATTCAGGAAGAAGATATAAAAGTCTGTAAACTTTATTAACCAAAATTAGCTAATTTACATAAGAGGTTGTCGATGGATCCTTTGTAAAAAAACTTCCAAGGACAAGTTCGATTAACAGAAATAAAAGAATGAGATAAACACAAAAACTCCTTATCTAAATCAAAAATATAAAAAATAACCAAACATTAAGAAAATCAGGACCATCGAAATTGGGGAAGCACATGAACGTTAAGGCCTTGTTTTGAGCTCTTCTTGATTCACTTTGACGTTTTGATTTGATTCAGCCAATCAACAGAATTGTTGGAGAAAGAAACACACACAAATTCAGTATCAAACCTCACAAAACCAAATTTCTTAGAAAAGTGTTGATCCCAGTCTGAAACATACTTTTGGGTGGAGAGATTTCCAACCACCACAACCAGGAACAAGTGCAATATAAGAAGAAAAGAATCGTCTCTCATAATCATACAAAGCTGAGAATTCTATAAAACAATTACGAAGACAATTCTTCTCATTTATTCCCTCCATTTTCTCTTTGCCTTTTCTTTTCTCTTTTTTTTTTGTGGCTAAAACTTGTCATTTTAATCATATGAACTGTTTTTCAATTTTTCTGTAATTTCCTCGCACACTAATTTTGGGAAAAATCGCAACAACAACTTCAATTGACAAAATCCAAGAACAGAGACACAACATGTTAGGAAACGAAAGCAATTAAACCCCTCTTCACCTATGAGATGAATTCATCACTAATTTTCTCTCTGTAATCATAAACGTAATCGAAATCGCAAACCTCATTTTCTCGATTTGATTCAGCTCTCCTCAGTGCCTCAAGTTTAGCATCAGATTTCACCGGAGGTGCCGTCATTCGGTTTAGATCGTCATTGTTCTCCGAGCCCTTCAGACAGCGAATTAGTCTTGTCTAATCCATCTAATTAGCGAATCTCTCATACCAGTGACTCTTGGATTCAGCTTCCCACAGTGCCTCAAGCTTAGCCTTTGAATTGTGAAGTTCTCGAAACAAAAAAAAAATTGCTCTCACTGTGTTAATAGAAAACGTGAAACTTGATTTCTTATTTTCAGATTTTTTTTTTACTTTAATTTTAATTATAATATGATATGATATTTTGATTGGATATAACAAAGGGAGGTGAATAAAAGGGTTCACCTCTAGGGGTGAACCTAAGAATTGTTCTTAAAAATAATGAACTTAGGGAACTTCAAAAAAAAAATTGATTCCGATTTTAAAAAGGGTAGCGGACATACCACTTATATACTAATGCAAATCTATTAATATTCAAAATCATTTGGAAAAATTGTCATTCGAGTAAACAACAACATCTTTATTTTTTACTAAAATAATATATTTAGAAGAAGAAAAAAATGTGGTGTGTGTACTTGCCACCTTGCAATTGTAACTCCCAAGTCCCAAGTTTTGACTTTATTTTGACTTGAGAAAAACTTCTCCTTTCTTTTTTTCACTTAATATATTTATTTTATATTTTTTTCTCTTCAAAAAATTTCCCAATCGGTGTTAGCCATAGCCAAGAACTCACTGTCTCTGATTGTTGGGATCGAGAGAGAAATTTTCATTGAAAATCTCTGGGAAACTGTGAATCAAAGCGTCGTAGAAACTACCCAGAAACAGCATCTCAAGGAGAAATAATCATTATACTAATAATGCCTGATGTGATGCTCTTCTTTTGATTGCTTCTATTGGGTTTATGATCGACTCATAGTTACTTCTATCAGATGCAGATTAACGACTCATGTTTGGTATGTGTATATATTCCTCTGTTTCACTTCAGCAGATTTTATGTTCATCTGGGTTTTTTTTTCGGGATTTAACCAGATTTTTATGTTCATCCTGGGTTATGATTTTTGGTCCGATTTGTTCTTTCTTCCCTCTGTTACTTGACATCCAAGAATATTCTTTGTCGATTTATGGGTTTTTGGTTTGTATGTTGATGATTCTGCATCTTATCTGTTTGTTGAAATGCCCCAACGAACAAAGCTTTTGTTTGTCTTTTTATCTTCTTCGCGTTGTTTCATATTTACTTCTCTTCTTGTTTTGTGTTTTGTCTGGCACAACACATTGCTGTTGAGAAAACACTGAACCTGTGTTTATTTTCTTCTATAAATTGGTTTAACTTCTCATCTGATGGGGTTCCTTTTTCTTCTTGTAGTATTGAATTCTAAGCCTACATAGAGCTCTTGTCATAGATATATATACAGCGAGTTATTGAAAAATGGATGCTAACGAAGTTGAAGAAAGTTTCTTTGCCCCTGGTGATGCCAAGGTATCTGAATCAGACTCTTATTTCATGCATTGATTCAATTAATACTTCCAAGCTTTACTTTTGGTTCTTAATTTGTTAGAATGATCCTGTGATGTGCAAGAAAAACCGTAGCTTCTGTTGACCTTGTCATAGTTTAATAACAAGTGTAATATGTCTTATCTTTGACTTTTAAGTGTAAAGGAGTGCTAACAGATTCTTGTTTCAGCTACATGGAGAAATGTGCAATGCCCTTTCAGTGATCTACTGCAAGATCATGTCTATTTTCCCCTCGCTCGAGGCTGCTCGGCCCAGAAGCAAATCTGGAATTCAAGCTTTATGTTCACTTCACGTGGTTTTAGAAAAATTGAAGAACATTCTACGCCATTGCACGGAATCTAGTAAACTATATTTGGTAAGCTTTCTTTTTTACATATGTCTTAAAGATTTTAGTTCTTTGTGTGTACACTCTCGCTAAACAGCTAGTTTGACATGTAGGCTATAACAGGGGATTCAGTAGTTTTGAAGTTTGAGAAAGCGAAATCTTCTCTTATAGATAGCCTTAGGCGTGTTGAGGATATAGTCCAACAGTCCATTGGATCTCAGGTAGTTACTTCTCTATGTTCCCGGTCTTAGTACTCTGGTTTTCATACAGAATAACATCTCTATAGTTCATTGTTTTTTAACATCCGTATTTTTTACTTTGTAGATTTTGGAGATTTTGATGGAATTAGAGAACAGTCAGTTTTCACTTGATCCATCAGAGAAGGAAATAGGTGATCAAATCATTGGATTGCTGCAACAAGGGGGCAATTTTGAGAGCTCATCTGACAATAATGAACTTGAGGTTTTCCATCAAGCTGCTACTAGACTAGGTATCACTTCTTCAAGAGCAGCTCTAACCGAACGAAGATGTCTCAAAAAACTCATTGAGAGGGCCCGAATGGAGGATGACAAGAGGAAAGAATCCATTGTGGCTTACCTATTACATCTCATGAGGAAGTACTCAAAGCTATTCAGAAGTGAGATCTGGGATGACAATGATTCACAGGGTAGTAGCTCATTGCCTTGTTCACCAACTATTCAGGGTTCTCTTGACGATGCCCCTGGCCGTGCTTTCGACCGACAGCTATCAAAACTGAGTTCCTTCAACTTCAGACCTTGCAATAACAATAGGAGATCTGTGCAGATGTCTGTTCCGCCAGAAGAATTGAGGTGTCCGATATCATTGCAGCTTATGTACGACCCTGTTATCATCGCGTCTGGACAAACATATGAGAGAATCTGTATTGAGAAATGGTTTAGCGATGGACATAACACATGTCCCAAAACTCACCATCAGCTGTCTCATCTATGTTTGACTCCTAACTATTGTGTCAAGGCTCTAATATCGAGTTGGTGTGAACAGAATGGCGTTCAGGTCCCTGATGGACCCCCTGAGTCTCTAGACCTTAACTACTGGAGGCTGGCGTTGTCTGTATCCGATTCCACCGACACGAGAACAGCAAAAGGTGGTGGTTCTTGTAAGTTGAAGGATGTGAAGGTGGTTCCTTTGGAAGAAAGTGGAACTATTAAAGAGGAATCCTGTGAATCAGAATACCAGGAAGCTGAAGTTACTCTTGTTGAAAGATGTACAGAGTTGTTGACAACTTTGAGTGAAGTGGATAACTTAAGGAAGAAATGCAGAGTTGTTGAGCAAATAAGAGTACTGCTAAAGGATGATGAGGAGGCCAGGATTCTCATGGGGGAGAATGGTTGTGTTGAAGCTTTACTTCAATTTGTCAGAGCAGCTCTACATGAAAAGAATGCTTCAGCCCAGAAAGTTGGAGCTATGTCTCTCTTTAACTTGGCTGTGAATAACAACAGGTATTCTGTGATTTCTATATCCCTATCCCTCACTTATGATGTAGCTCATATGCTCTATACATTCGGTTGCGCTTGTATAGCTTGAAGATCTCATGTCTGGTTTGTTCCTTTTTTTGGGGGTGATTTTCAGGAACAAGGGGTTGATGTTAGGATTAGGAATTATTCCTCTGCTAGAGGAAATGCTCTGTAACTCACATTCCCATGGTTCAGTGACAGCGCTTTATCTGAACCTCTCGTGTCTTGAAGATGCAAAGCCAGTAATAGGTTCTAGTCTGGCCGTTCCTTTCATGGTGAATCTTCTTTGGACAGAGACTGAAATCCAATGCAAAGTCGATGCCCTTCACGCCCTTTTTCACCTCTCCACCTATGCACCCAATGTTCCCTGCCTTCTATCTGCTGACATTGTCAACGCCCTTCAATCACTCACCGTCAGTGATGACCAACGGTGGACGGAAAAGTCCTTAGCTGTCTTGTTAAATCTGGTTGTGAACGAGGTAGGAAAAGACGAGATGGTTTCAGTACCTGGACTTGTGAGCAATCTGGCCACCATTCTTGACACGGGTGAACCAAATGAGCAAGAACAAGCGGTTTCTTTGCTTCTGATATTATGCAATCACAGTGAAGTCTGTAGCCAGATGGTTTTACAAGAGGGAGTGATTCCTTCTTTGGTATCTATTTCCGTAAACGGGACTCAACGGGGAAGAGAGAGGGCACAGAAGCTGCTGACACTATTCAGGGAACTGAGGCAGAGGGATCAAACCCATCTTACAACAGAACCGCATACAGAGGTCCGAAGCCCCGAAGAGGGAGGATTCTCTGTCGCTGCAACCGCTGTAACAGAGTCAAAGCCGCAGTGTAAATCAGCCTCGAGAAAGAAAATGAGAAGAGCATTCAATTTTCTATGGAAAAGCAAGAGCTTCTCAATTTACCAGTGTTGAGAGTCGAGTTTTTTACCTTTAGTTGATGTACAGTTGTACTTTGTTTTTCCCCTCCTAAAACTTAATATTATCTCACTTTGAAAGTCTTTGACAAAAGAAAAATGCTTTGTATAAGGTTCTTTGGTGTTATATATAGATGTATTTGTTATCTTGGTACAATCAAAGAGGCTCATTTACAGACAAACATAATATTAGAATCAAAGAAACTGCAAAAAGTTAACCGTCAGTGGAAGTAAGCCCCGTTCTGTTGGATCCCGGTTAGGGAAGTGAATTACTGTTAATTGGCCATAATATCTTTGCTCGAGAGACCATGAAGGCTCCACACACGCGTCTCAGCCGGTTATGTCTCTCAAGCACAAGACTCACTCGTTACCGAGGCCGCATCTCTGCGGAATAGTGGCCCGGCGACTTTCCTGGACACGAGCTTCGACAAGCCCATAGCCCAATCACTTCTTCCACTGACGATTGTTGACCACTTTGATTGTTTGTTTTATATATACAACTGCGATACCACAAGTATAGCCGATGTGGGACTTTCCTCGTCTCTTTTTTATTCTATTTTAAAAGAAATTAAACAAATATATTACAAGAAGTTATACAAAGAGCAGTTCTCCTATGAACTAAACACTTTATAATTATTTAAGGAAAATTGCCAAGTCAAGTCAAGAAAGTGTCGATTTTCCTAAGAACCAAAAGATTTTTAAATATTCATATACATATACCTAGTAGTCTAGTACCATGAATAAATATATAAAAATTTACTGATTATATAAACAGAAAAAGAAAGTTATGCCACCAAAACTGATGTAGCACATCCTCTCATCCACACTCGTCGTCTATTACGTGTGTTGTACTCTATTTGGGCTTTGGTGTTTACTTATTAATAAGGCTTTCTTTTAGATAATATCATATCTTAAGTTGGTTAGGAATAGGATATTCATTAGGTCGTTATCTTTTCTTGGTGTTTACGTTTATATACCGAGACCTAAAGCTTTATAAAGGGCACAATATATTTTGAGATTTAATTGAATTCAGAGTTTTTTAAACACTTCGAGAAGTACTCGAATATGTTCTTATTCGATTCTTTCAAACTCGTTTAAGGATCTTCGAACTTGTCCTTAGCTGCGTCTGAGCTAGCACTTCCGCTTTCTCTATCAAAACGGTAGACAACTTAAATACTCTTCATATTTGTTGATTAAGAGTCTGGTTGGTAACAAATGTAACTTTAATCTTTTTATATAATTTAAGTTGTAAATTTTGTTGCCATAAAGATTTTGAATGTGGTTTTTTACGAAATAAAAATTGATTGGTAAATATCATTTGTAATTTTTAAGATTCTCTTATTAATATTATTATTTTTTAAATATTGACAAATATTAGTTAAATCTTATACTTATTATTTACTATTAAATAACTTTTGATTCTATTAATTAAATAAATAGAATTCTAACAAATTATAAATAATAGATGTTGGAATTTATATTTGTAATATATTTTTATATCATATTATATACATATATACATAAATACAACCTATATAGCTGTCATAATATATATATACACACACACACATATATATATATATATATATATATTATTTTGAGTTTCTCTGTTCTAGTGGAAATGAATATACATATTTTTAGAAATATTAATTTATTTATATTATAGAAGAAATGTACATATTTATTAAAGGAAAGAAAAAAAATGAAAAGAGGCTATCCCAAAATATTTGAAAAGTGTTGCAGAGAAAGACATTTCTACAGCCATAAAAACCCTTTACAAAATTGTTTGGGCTCAGAGCTTTAAAAATAAATTGAAATTTGATTGGTTTCATCTAAGTGCTATAGAAAGAAAAAAATAATGCTTAAAAAATCTTAGGAACCAAAACCAAAGAGGCTCATGTGCGAGGTATGGTGTTTGTAGAGATGTTAGAAAAGAACTATGTCAGATTATGCAGAAAATATCCAAAGGTTAGTACTGTTTCATGACAACAAGTTTCAGTGGACGAGTTATTCTTTACTCTCTCCCAAGGTTTAAACCAAGTTTTTTTCTTTTGATCTTCACCACGCCATGATTGCACCTCGTACAAAACCAGTAGAATTTATGTCAACTTTTCAATCTTTCTTTTATTGTGAGAAACAAGATCGATTGGAAGTCGGTGCACGTGGAAGTAAGAGATCAAGCCGAGACGACTACAAAAAGTTGAGGAAAGGTCTATGTGTGGATAATGCAAATCAAGTGGCTGAGAGAATGCTTCAAGCCCCAGCTATTCCAATACTTGTTCAATGACACTGTTGGATTTTATATTTATCATCGACTCAGATCTAGAGGAGAGAAGATTGTTAATTGGATGTGTAGGTTTTTAGGTATTGTGCAATCATTCACGTGTTTACTTTTTTTTTGGTTGATTCCACGTGCATCCATCATCTGTGCTGAGTACTGACAACAAGGGAATGCTGCATGTTGTTATGGAAATTTCGATCTTGATGCGGTCATCAGAACCAGACTAGACCAGACGTTCGCTAACTCAACCACTACGTCAGTCACTACGTCAGTCAGCACGCTAACTAACTCAACCACTACGTCAGTCAGCGCAACCAAACCCGATGGAGACCAACAGTCAGAAAATGAAGCACTCCGACCAATCCAGGAGGAACCAATCAACAAATCCAATTGTTCTGGATTCCTAACTCATCAGAGGACCAAGGAGAATTGGATTCAAACCAAAAAGAGAAATGGTTTGAAAAATGTTCAACTTCCAAATCAGGAGATGCTACACTTGCCTTATTTGAAAGATCATGGGTTCTTATATTGCCAAACTCGAACTTGGCAACCAGGAGACTTATTACTACGTCTAGAAGCACTCTACAATACTTTCAGAAGCACCAGCCCACACAGGATCAGGCGGATACTATTGGAACATAAGCAAACTCAACCGGAGTTATTTATGAAAACTATGAAGACCAATTGGTTTGCACATCCTCAAACCAAGATTTGGCGACCATGAGACATTTACCACGAGCCAAAGAAGATAGAAGACGTCCCCAACTCAGCCAGAATGCACATAATCAATTGGAGGTTCACATTGTTCAACTTTCCTTATTCAGACACAAGCACATTCAAGGAGAAGATCATCCAACAGCTCCTTTCCATACATGCAAGCTGCAAATTATTTGTCAATCAAGCTGTTCCAGAGATCCTCACTTATCCCATCCAGATACAAAGAAAGCAACAAGATCAAGGATCCTCACCATATTCAGCCTAACAGCTAGTTTTCATTAAGTTTGCGATTTCTTTCTTGTTCAAGGTCAATATGACCGTTAGACATGAGTCCTATAAAGTCTCATTTTATTCTTCACTTGTAAATCACCTTTCAATCAATCAATAAAAGTATTATTCAGTTTCTTTCAAAGAGTGTCTTTGTTAAGAATTTTCCATTCTCTTGAATAAGTGTGTGATTCACCTATTCTCTAGAAAACCTTGATTAACTTGTTTGTGTGATTCAAATAAGTTGTTCAACCACAGATTGAGAGAGTCAATCAGCCCATCGAACAAGTGAGTTGTTCATCCAATCCATTCCATCCATTGATTGCTTCTGAGAGAGATCTTAAGCCAGCAGGATCAATCCCATCTCTATTCACAATCCATCCATCTCGGTCAAGTAAGCGAGCACTTAAGCCAGTGCTTGCGCCTCCACCAATCCATCGCTCAAGCTTCCGCCTTGGGGCTACATCAGATCTATACCGGAAAGTCGGGTTACGATCTGAGAATTCCGAATTACGGGGTGAAATAAATTTAAGTGAGGTCGAAGCTGTTCTTTATTAATTTTAAAGCCGAAGCCGAGTAATGAACAGGATGGTACGAGGTGGGAGTCTGTCAAATGACGTTCTCCTTAAATATTTCTTGAGCTCGGAGCTTTATAAGAGTAACTCGGTGCCCTCGCAAGTTACAATGTGTCTAAAATTAAGAGTTAAGGTCATATTTATAGTGTTGGGAAGCTGACTTCCTTTTGGGTCATTGACTCCTTAGTGGACTTGTCTTCTTGGGCCGGAATAAATTTGTTTACTTGGCAAGATTTCCAATGGGCTTATGGATGGGTGATAAACCCATATCCAACAATTAGTCCCCTCTCCAGTTCATCGATCTGTAGTTTTAGTCGGAGTCGGAAAATTTCTTCGAGCATTTAAGTCAGGCGGAAATCTTGTTAGGTCGTTTCACTTTGTTCGTCAATACTTTGTGTTGGAAAGCCTAGGATCTAAGGGTTAAGGTATTGAATCATAGATCTCGTGTTTACCTCAGAGATGGCAGCGGAATGAATGGTAATCGAGATCAGCAGCGACTCAGATGCTTCGCCTCTACCAGATACACACGCACACAAAGCTGGAAAGCCGGGATGCTAGTGACGGATCTTGGGAACACTGAGTTTAGGTGGCAAGGTTTCTCTGCAAAACAAACAGAACGGCTAGGGTTCCAGGTCGTGCATATAAACCTTTATATAGACCTGGAATAACTAAAACCGATCATTGGATCATCCCAATTCGTTTAAGTCATAAAACCGAAACATCAGTTTTGGAACCCGGCATGTGTCGATCGACACTCACTGTGTCGATCGACACTCACTGTGTCGATCGACACACCTCTTTAAAACTCAATATCAATGTGTATCCAATACACATCAATATGATCATTACCATAATGATCATTCCCATATTCATGCTTCCAGTTTTCTTAGGTGTGTGACCCTATAGGTTCATATAATACTGGCAGTAAGTATACAACTTACAGATTGCAAGAGGCTTCTAGCAAAACATTGCAACCGCCCAGTATTATACAAATGTCTGATCTCGACACACAACTATCATCAGGAGTGAGTACAAGTGTGATTTCAGGACACAATCCCAACACTTTGAACCGTCAAATTCTTTCGCGTTTTTAAGGAGGTGAAGAGACGTGAACTGCTCAAGGTGTGATTTTGTATGTTTTTAAAACCGTTCTCTCCTTTTACGAGGCTTCATCTTTTCAATTTCCATCATCTTGTAGCAGGTAATCGTTTCCCCTCGTGGTTCTTTGATTTGTATCCATTTCTTCTAGTTTGTTGTGCTCTTGTTGTTTTGTTTATGGATTCGTTAGCATGTGAGTAGATTCTAGTTTTCATTCCTCTACTAGTAGCGGCAATTTTGGTTTTTCCGAGTCGTCCGGAGAAAGTCATGTTGAATCTAAGCCGATCGAGGGGGACAAAGAGTTTTTCAGGTGTCGAGCTGGGCGAAAACCTAGTCGATTTCGTGGTGGTTTTGTCGCAATGGATTCTCCTGATTGCCAACTTCTTGTCGGTGTAGGGGAGCGGAATCCTAGTGACGGCGACGAGCCTCGCCGCCAAGGAGATAGTGTTAGGATTACTAACTTGGAGGTAGTCTGAAAACTAGTACGGCTGCTCCTGGTAATTTCTCTAGAGCGACTTCCTCGAAGTGAAGAAAAAGAAGATCGAAGGAAGCGGCGGAAGTGAAGGATGTTGTTTCTAGAGTGATTCGCTCGTCTGTCTTTGAACAACCTATCTTGGATGACATTCGCCAGAGGTGTTCCCGTGTCTCCGGTCTCGAGCTTCAGTTGTCAACTTTGTGCGAGCGACCCTGGGATGCTCCTTCTGGTTGGGTTTGTCTGTATGAGTGTAGGTTCGCCGAATGTCATTTGCTTTTTCCCCTTCCCAGAGTTCTGATTGAGTATTGCGAGGCCAGGAAGATGCCCATTTCTCAAAATTTTCCCGCTTCCATTCGTAATGTGTTGGGAATTTTGATTATGGCGGATGATAGTGAAGTCGAGGTGTCCAACTATTTTTTTTGATGAGCTGACATCACTTTCAATTAATCAAGGGACGTCTGAGACCTTTTATGTGCGGTTCAGGCCTGGTCGTCGTTTGAAGGTTGTGTTTGCCCCTCCGGATAAGACTTCTGATTGGCAGGATAGTTACTTCTTCGCGCGTGTTAATAGCGCGCTGACATTTGACTTGAGCATGGTTTTCAGATCGACCTGGAACTATAACCATGGTAGCTATCTCTATTTTGTGCTTGCTTGTCGATATTGTCTGCCTCATGTTTTTCCCTTTTCTTGTTTTGCAGTTCGTTCTGCTTCAGGTCGTTCTGTAATACACTGTCTCTCAAAATTCGGTCAACATGCAGCAGAAAAGTCAAACATGACAATTTCGTAATTTTTCAGAAGATGAGAGGCATTTTGGTAATTTTACCAAATTGCAAGCCGGAAGCTAAGACGGGCCAAATGTTTCTCTTTTTAAGTAAAAAAAAATATTTAGAAGACAATAAGTGGCAAGAACATGCTTTAAACGAGTTTTTTGGACTATCGGGAAGAAAACCGATAGAACCGATAAAACTCGTAAAAATTATAACGGGAGCTACGGGTGTCCGATTTAGGTGAAACGAATTTCTAAATGCTTCTAAAAGAGTATAGTATTTTAAAAAGAAGATTGGGGGATTTATTCTGAGGCTACGGGGTTTTAAAGATTTTAACGGGCAATCGAGAATGGAAACCAACAAAAACTAGAAAAGACAGAAACACCTCTAAAGTGCTCCAAAAATTATAAAATTTTGACCACAGCTCCATTAATTATGTAGAAGGTATTGTTTAAGGTATTTAACAAGACCCCTAGATTAATGTATAAGGTTTAGACCATTAAGGGGTAATTGATGGCTAAAAAAATCAAAATAAAATCATAGGGGCTTGAGCTTGGATCAAGGTGATTAGGGCTGATAAATGAGGTTATTTTGGATATAATTCAATCCCAGTAATGAGCTTGTGCCATGAAATCTTGCAAGGGATAAGGTGATGCTTTGTTTGTGTTATTTGGTACATTGAAACAAGAAGCTTCTTGAATGAGTGTGTTGGTAAACATCCATGAGATTTCTTCATGGATAATGGACATGTGTCCATGGAAAACTTTGGGATTAAGCTATTGAGAGGCTATAAAAGTAGGTCTTCCCCCATACATTATCCTCACGGAGGTTCATGTGGAGGAAATATCAGTTTTACTAGGGTCAACTCTCGGGTAAAGTTCGAGTTAAAGCAAGTAAATGGTTTGGGAAAAGTTCGGGTTAGCGTCGAGTTCATGTCGGGTCTCATAGTTCCATCAGTCCGTCCATCCGTCATAACGATATCACTATGAGTTGGCTACATTGTGTGTTGCATATATATTAGGGCATATAGACCTTGGATTCATTAACCTTAGATTTAAGTTGCATACCTCGATGATTGAATTGGTTAAAACGGCTAAGTTGATTAATAACTCGGTTAAATAATTAAATGGTTAGGTTAAAGATATGCATGCTAGTTAACTTATATGGGTAATTGATTGATAGTTTCTTTGACTGCTTGATTGGGTGTTGCATACATATAGAACGGCATGCCAGGACGTAGATACATATATAAGTATTTAAGAACGTATCTAAATGAATCTATATATGGAGAATTATGAGTTGATTAAAATACGGCTAAAACACATAACACATTTAGAATATAATAACATAATGGGTTAATTAGTCAATAGTCGGGGTTATCAGGCTATATGAATTAATTAAAAAATAATGTGAAGTCATGAGATTAGTAAGTTTACTAATATCAAGTTGACGGATCGAAGAGGTTAAGAATAAGAATTTAAGGGATAAGATTAATTAAATATGAATTAAGCCATCTAAGGGATTAGTAATCCACTAATCCCAAGGTAGTTGATTGAATAAGTTAAGGTTAAGAAAAGATTTAAAAAAAAATAATTAGTTGTGTGGTGTTGTGATTATTGTTTGTGTGATTGTGTATCTACTTCTGTGTTGGGCCGAGTAGACTGTTGATTGCTTGATTGTTTATCTACTTCGGTGTTGGCTGAGTAGACTGTACTTGTAGATACTTACTCTGGTGCGGTACCAGGTAAGTTTGGATAGATGCCTAATCCGGTATGAAACCGGATAAGGTTGGGTGACGTGGAGGTTGGTGATAGGACTTGCAATATAGATTGGGAGTTTTCACTGGATTTATTTATGTTGACGTTGTCGGTCTTGGGTGATAAATTCTCAGTGAGTCTGCTTGTTTACATTACTGTTATTAGGACTCTGTAGAGTGTGTTAGATCATGCAAGTCTAGAGATGGCGTTCCGGTACTTCCGACCCGATTGGATCCTCTGGTAGTTACCTGATCGGTTCACGTGCCTTCGGGTGGTGATTCTGGTTATGGTTTTAACCTACTAAGTGACGCCGGTAGGTGTGTGGTTCGGAGAATACGGGGTCGCGTCCTAGGGACGGACTGCATGGAAGCTTTGGTTATCTAAGGGTAGCTCGAGTCACCGCGTATCGATGGACAAAGAACGGTGTCCTAGTCGTAGGACTTCGTGTTTTCGTCTAGGAGTCGTGGGAGGTTTTAGTTACCGTGGGGTAGCTAAGTGTTCCCGTGGAAGTTACCGAGTTCGCGTTTGGGTCCCATGGTGTGGAGATTGCGTTAGAGATGTGTTTAGCGTAGATCAAGTCAAATCGAGGGCATGTGCTGCAGTGTTCTCGATTTCCTTCGTTGATAATATGTGTTGTTATTTAAATGCCTGTGTGTTGTGGATCTCATTACGTCTTGGTAGCACGTGATCAGCTATTGTACTTGATTGTTATTTTGGGTTTGGGCGGGATTTTTAGATTCAGTCTTTTAGTTGGGAGCCGTCTCGCTAGGTAATCTTAGATTGCTCATTAGACTCTTTTGTGTTTTTCAGGTTTGGAATAGCTCGGCGGAAGCGTAGGACACTCGGAGTAGGCTCAGGTTTGCATTTGGCATCATTGTTTTACGTATTTTGACTTTATTTTCGGTTTCGGATTCTGTGGGGCCCCGCTAAATGATTTTCATAAAACCGTAAATTGTTATGTATAATATTTATAATTTTGAGTAATAAAACGGAATAATTCCTTGATATACGGTTTAGTCTGAACCGAACACAGCTCGTGGAAGCTACCGGTACATGTTGAAAAGCTTTGTATCGTGTAAACGAGGTAAACGGAGTCAGGGACTGTTTGGTTCAAGCCACTGACTCAAACCGGACTGTCTCTGGCTTCGTATTGTGTCAACTCTTATCGTATGGCTGCTCGGTTTCGATCGGTCATGTTCTTGTTTGATTGTTGGCTGGTCAGCTCATCGGTCAGCAGAAAATGGGAAGGGGAATTAAAAAGTTGGGCCGCAGAATTTTCCCGAGATTTGGACAGGTTGAGGGCTCACGGTGGGATACACTGGCCTCTGTCGAAGGATAAAGAGGCCAAAGCCCTGTTTGATCGGAAGGTTCGAGGTTGTTTAAGAAAGATTGATTCAGGTATGTGCCGTCTTCTCCCTCCCCCCTTTTTTTTAGATAGATGGGGAAAGTGTTCCTGCTGATATTTTTGCTTTGTTGCTCAGCATCTTTGGCGCCAGATCCTTCTTTGGAAAGTGAACCTTCGTATCCTCGATTGTTTAGGAAAAAGCGTAGGATGTCTGAGGGGTCTTTAGCGGCGGAAAATTATCCGGTGATCATTCTTGATGATGGCCCGTGTAATACCCTGTATCAAGAATTGGTCAACGGGCAGTCAACAAGTTAACGAGGGGCATTTTCGTAATTTTGAGAGTTAAGAGACATTTTGGTAATTTTGTCAAAATATGAGCCAGAAGCTGAGACGGGCCAAATGTTCTTATTTTTAAACATAAAGAACATTTATAAGACCAGAAATAGAAGAAGCGGAGTCTAAACAAGTTTGTCGAGAATGAAACCGATAAAACCGAAGAAACTTGTAAAATTCATATCGGGAGCTATGGGAGTCCGATTAAGGTGAAACAAATTTCTAAATTCATCTAAAAGAATATAGTATTTTAAAAAGAATCTTGGAGGATTTATTTCTGAGGCTACGGAGTTTTAAAGATTTTAGCGGTACATCGGGAATGGAAACCGACAAAACCGATCAAACTTGTAAAATCCATAACCGAAGCTACGGGTGTCCTTTTGAGGTGATTCAAATTTCTAAATTCATATAAAATCATCAAGAATCTGATTATGTATCTTGGGAGATTTATGGAAGCAGCTATAGGGTTTTTAGAGAATTAAAAGCTTAAATGGATAATTAAGCTAATATTTTCAAATGGACCAATCAGAAGCTAAAGCTTGGACTCCAAGTTTTTCTTGAAGAAAGAAAAAACATATCTGGCAAAAAAAAAAATAGAAGAGTGGCGTGGTTGAAGGGAGAAGGAAGAGAGAACATGTGGCAACATGTGTCAAAGAAGGAGATGAGATGTGTCATGAGACACTTGTCACCGTAACATCCATATTGCCTTGCTATAAATAAGAGCCCATATCCTCTCAATTTTGCATCACAACAAAGAAGAGAGAAAGGAGAGAAGGAGAAGAAAGGCAGAAGAAGAAGAAGAAGAAGAAGAAGAAGAAGAAGAAGAAGAAGAAGAAGAAGAAGAAGAAGAATAAGAAGAAGAAGAAGAAGAAGAAGAAGAAGAAGAAGAAGAAGAAGAAGAAGAAGAAGAAGAAGAAGAAGAAGAAGAAGAAGAAGAAGAAGAAGAAGAAGAAGAAGAAGGAGGAGGAGGAGGAGAAGGAGGAGGAGGAGGAGGAGGAGGAGGAAGAAGAAGGAGGAGGAGGAGGAGGAGGAGGAAGAAGAAGAAGAAGAAGAAGAAGAAGCCGGAGGAGGAGGAGAAGAAGAAGGAGGAGGAAGAAGAAGAGGGAGAGAAAGGCGTGAAGAATAAGAAGAGAGAGATAGAGGGAGGCGTGAAGAGAGAGAGAAGATGAAGTTTGAAGAAGAAGATAGAGAGCAGATGAAGCGCAAAGAAGAAGAAGAGATAGAGAGAGAGGAAGAAGCGTTAGAAAAGAAGAAGAGAGAGAGAGAGAACCGGAGAAGAAGAGAGACAAAGATGGAGGAGAACCGGAGGAGAGAGAGAGAGAACCGGAAGAGAAAGAGAGAGAGAACCAGAGGAAAGAAAAGGAGGAGAGAAGATGGTCCGGAGACTCGGTCAGAATCACTAAGGTCAACGGTACGATCAAGTGCGGGTCAAGGTCGGGTCAATGCAATGGAGGTTCGGGGAAGGTTTGGGTTAGCGTCGGGTTTGTGTCGGGTCTTGTTGTTTCACTAGTCCGTCAATCCGTCCGTCCGTAATTGATAAACCGTAGTTTAGGTTGCTTACTCGATTGATTGAATTGGTTAGAACGGCTAGGTTGATTTAATAACTCGGTTAATCAATGAGATAGTTAGGGTAAGGGATGCATGCTAGTTCGCTTATATCTGTAATCGTTGATAGTTCGTTTTTGCTTGATTAGGTGTTGCATTAATTGATTGATAGTTCGTTGATTGCTTGATTGGGTGATGCATACATATAGAACGGCATGCTAGGACGTATATGCATCTATAAGTATGTAAGAATGTATCTAAAGGAATCTATATACGAGAAAGTATGAGTTGATAAAATACGGTTAAAAGACATAACACACTTAGAATATAATAACGAGGTGTGTTAACTAGTCGAGTTAAGGGTAATGAATGAAAGTTAATGAATAATGAGATGTCGGAGAGATATTAATCTTACTAACTCTAAACCGACAGATCGAGGACGTATTAAAAGATACATAGAAAGTGATAAGTAAAGAAGTGGTGTGATTGATGAGCCATCTACGGGATTAGTAGTCCACTAATACCAAGGTAGCGGATTGAATGTAAGTAAAGGTTAAGGATTGAATGAGTAAAGGTTAAGGAAATAAGAAAAGACTAATAAACCTAAATCATTGTTTGTGTGGTGTTGTGATTGATTGTTTGTGTGATTGTGTATCTACTTCGGTGATGGGCCGAGTAGACTGTTGTTGGTGTGCTTGTGTATCTACTTCGGTGTTAGGCCGAGTAGACTGTTGTTTGTGTGATTGTGTATCTACTTTGGTGTTGGGACGAGTAGACTGTTGATTGTGTGATTGTGTATCTTCTTCGGTGTTGGGCCGAGTAGACCGTTGATTGCTTGATTGTTTATCTACTTCGGTGTTGGGCCGAGTAGATTGTACTGGTAGATACTTACTCTGGTGCGGGACCAAGTAAGTTTGGGTGATGTGGAGGTTGGTGATAGGACTTGTGGGACGGGATTGATTGAGGATTAAGATAGTGTTTCTATTTGACCTTGTCGGTCTTGCATGATAGAGTCCCAATGAGTATGCTTGTTTACATTGCTGTTATAGGACTCTATAGGGCGTGTTAGATCCCGCAAGTCTAAAGATGGCGTTCCGGTATTTCCGACCCGATTGGATCCTCGAGTAGTTACCTGATCAGACACGTGCCTTCGGGCAGTGGTGCTGGTTATGGTGTTAACCTACTGAGTGACGCCGGTAGCTGTGTGGTCCGGAGAATACGAGGTCGCGTCCTAGGGCCGGACTACATGGAAGATTGGGTTGCTGGGGGTAACTTGAGTCACCGCGTATTGATGGGCAGAGAACGGTGTCCTAGTCGAGGACTACGTGTTTCGTCTAGGAGTCGTGGGAGGTTTTAGTTACCGTGGGATAGCTAAGTGGTCCCGTGGAAGTTACCGAGTTTGTATAGTGGGCCCAGATGGTGTGGAGATTGCGTTAGAGATGCGATAGATAGATCGAGTTTAATCGAGAGCATGTGCCGCAGTGTTCTCGATTCCCTTGGTTACTTTTGATTGTTGTGTTGTTAATTGAATGCTTGTGTGTTGTGGAGCTCATCACGTCTTGGTAGTACGTGATCAGCTACTGTACATGATTGTTATTTTGGGTTTGGGCGGGATTAATAGATTGTTAGCAGTCTTTAGTTGGGAGCCGTCTCACTGGGTAATCTTAGATTACTCATTAGACTCTTTTGTGTTTTTTTCAGGTTTGGCGTAGCTCGGCGGACGCGTAGGACACTCGGAGTAGTCTCGGGGTGGCGTTGGGTATCGGTTGTTACGCATTTTGACTTTACTTTCGATTTCAGATTTTATGGGCCCAGTTACATGATTTGTATTGAACCATATATTGATATGAATAAGATTTATATTTTCAAGTAATAAAAACGGAATAAATCCGTGATATACGGTTTCGTCCAAACCGGACACAACTCGTGGAAGCGGTATGGGTTGAAAAGCTTCGTATCGTGGAAACGAGGTAAACGGAGTCAAAGATGGTTTGGTTCGAGCCTTTGTCTCAAACTGGATTATCTCTGGCTTTCGTATTGTGACACACTCTTCTCGTATGACTGCTCGGGTTCGATCGGTCATGTTCTTGTTTGATTGTTGGCCGGTAAGCTCATCGGTCAGCGGAAAACAAGAAGGGGGCGTTACAGCCCAACTGCCATTGGGGAGGATGTGCGCCCTTTGTTAAGCAGGATAGGGGAGCTATAACTGAGGGGGGAGGAAGCTGACTGATGTCAGGAGACGTCGCGAGATGTTGCGAGCACGATCGTTATGCCTTTTGAGGCCTATGGCGACATGTGTCATGGGGCAGGCGTCAAAAGGCGTAGATCAGACTCTGAGAGCGAGGATGAGCGTTATGAAGGTCTAGCTCCTGCTTCTTCTGTTCGTGTTGATGAACCGACAGATTGGCCAGGCAATACTGATCCAAATTTGTGGGACTCTGTTTGGTCGTTTCTTCATAAAGGAACGCCCCCTTGGTGAGCGACAAGTTGTCGTGTGCCAATCTTATTTAGAAGATTGCGATAGGTCTGCCCAAGAATCTTGTTTCTATATCGGCGATGCACAAGCCTCATCATTAGGAGGAGTTGAGTCATCACCTTGTCATGGTATGCATTCTACTTTCTCGTGTATGTTGTGGGTGGGAGAACGGGTGTGTGGACTGATTATTATTCGTTGTGTAGTTTGTTGCTATTCTGAACCAGCTCAGGGATTCGTATGAGTCCGAGAGGAGACATGCCAAGTCAACAGAGAGCATCCTTAGAGAATATGTTGACGCGCTGTGACCCTCTACTCGCGAGCCAAAACAGGTTCGTAAGGAGCTTGATGAGGCGAAGGGGGTTTTCGCTGCTCTGTCTTTGGAGAAGAAAAATGATGCGGATCATGAGAGGCGGTTGATCGAGCTTGAGGGCGAGAAACGCGATTTTCTTTGCAAGGCCGATCGCGTGGCTGGTTCTCTCACATCGGATATTGATCTCCTTGTTACTCAACGCGACGGGCTCTAGGCTTCTTTCGATTAGCGCCTTTGTTTTGAGCGAGAAGCGTTGTACAAGAAGGCCTCCGATCGTTTGGACAAGTTGAGGTTGAAGAGAGAACAAGGAGATCGTTATACTCATAAACTTTTGGAGTTGAACCTGGTGGTCGGTATCCTTGGTGTGTACTGGCTGCTTGTGGATAGTGGCATGCTAATCCCTCCTGCGCTGATTGCTCGGCTCGAGAAGGATAAACCTCTCTTGGAACGGGAGGTTAACGAGTTGCGACACGATGTCTTGGATCCTGACTTTTCTTTGTACGTCGCCGTTGCGAGGTTCGTCGAGTGGCGATGCTGCCTCCGAAGGATCGGTGGAGGGAGGAGGAGCGAATGTGGCGTTCTTGGCTGTGGGAAGCGTGGTCGCTCCTCGTATGTCCGATCTCCCATCATATTTTCTTTGTTGTAATAGTTAGCTCGTTTTTTGTGATTGTTGTATGAATAGCGTCTCCGTTCATGGATATTCTAGCTCTGCCCTTCTTCTTTTTTTAAGGTGTTCAGTTCCCGGCTTCTGATCGTTGGTGCGGCCTTGCTTTTCCGTATGTGATCGTACGAAAATATCTTGATGTGTTTTGGTGGAATTTCCCTTTCGATTTTCTAGGCTTAGTCCACGCACCATTACTGCTTTTTAATAGTTGTTTTGCGTGTTGATGGGAAAGTGGAACGCCGTTTTCGCATTGAAGGTTTACATTGTTAACCGTTGCATTGGTTTGAATGCATCGCTTTGGCAATTGTTGCCTTTCTTGGTTATAAATACTCTCCTTTCTTCTCCGATTTTTCATAAATCATCGTTCTTTATTTTCTTCCTTTTCTTACTGAGTAGGGTTGAGTCCTAGTGGATCGTGGTAGCAAGGCCGCTCTGCCAATGGGTTTCTTGCTTTTCTTTGATGTTGGCCGTTGATAGGTCTAGTTTTATCCCTATTCTAACTGCAAGTGCACAGTGATGCAGATGTAGTACTTAGGGTATCAAATCCACAAGGACTCTGGTCACACGATAGATTATGAGTAATTCAGATTTAAGCTAGGCGAAGCAAATTTGTAAAGCAGTAAATAAAATAGAAAGCAAGTAAACAGATCGAGCGAGA
This sequence comes from Orychophragmus violaceus, assembly GCA_030180135.1. Classification (NCBI taxonomy): domain Eukaryota; kingdom Viridiplantae; phylum Streptophyta; class Magnoliopsida; order Brassicales; family Brassicaceae; genus Orychophragmus; species Orychophragmus violaceus. Next base: position 25,377,900 of record CM058230.1, on the reverse strand, counting down.
CGGATGTAAGCAATCAAACGAAGGCGTCAGGTTTCGGGAGTTCTCAGGATATCAGGAAATCAGATAACAATTAATCAGATTCAATTTATAGCGTTCTTGAACTAGAATCACGAAGGTAAAACTAACCAGCTGTCGCTGCGATAATTATCTATGTCCAACAACCTAGCAGACCAACTTCCGTTGCGAATCCTAGAGTTCTAAACATGCATTAATTCCAAGTTCATTCGTTCACAATTTCTCTAAACCAAATTCCTTTGCGAATAGATAAATTGCTCACCTAATCAGATCTAGTTAATTAACCAACTGTCGTTGCGGGAATCAACCTAATATCAATAATCTAAATGGTCAGTTCAGATTAAGCATTAAGAACAGATTAGATGAAGAACTAGATGATGAATCTGAATAAATTAGTTAATCTAACATTCCTTCAAATCCCTAATGAGAATCCCTAACCTAACAAGAGATCTACTCAGACATAGCAATCATGACAGAAAACATAGTCAAAGTAGATATCATAAAATAATCAAAGAATAAGAACAGGGGTTCGAAATCAAGTCTCTTTCGAGAACAAAACCAGCCCCTAAAACTCTCTCTGAAAAATAAAACTTAGTTATGAAAGTATAGCCTAACAAGTGGCTGTAAAACCTAATATATAGTTGATAGGTCAAGAATTAATCCCTATACTAAACTGCAAGTGAACAGCAATGTCAAAGTAGTATATAGGGTTATCGAATCCACAGGGACACTTGGTCTCAATAGATCAGAACAGTAGAGACTAATACTAGAAATAAGCAATGTGATTAAATTAAAAGCGGTGCGAGAAAGTAAATCAGTAGCAGAGATTAACGGTTGTGGAAGCAAGTAATTAAAAGCGTCAAGCCTAGGGTATTCTCAGGAAATCAGACAAGCAGACAGTTCATTCAGCAAGGATCTAATTAAGCACAGTTCTAGAACTCAAAACACAGATATAGAATTAACCAAATTCATTTGCGATAATTCTCTAAGTCTAAGTGCAGCTAACCAAACTTTCGTTTGCGAGAACTAACAGATTAAACTAGCATTAATCCCAAGTTTGATATGTTCACAATTATCCTAAACCAAACTTCCGTTTGCGAATAGTTTAATTGCCCAATTTAATTAGTTCAGATTCCTAAACCCCACTTCCATGACGTATTTAGCAACCTAAGATCTAGATTCTAATTGATCAGGTTAGAACTAGCTTTAAGCACAATTAAATTGAAGAACAGATATAGTTTGAATCCTTAACTGAAATTGAACAAGTCTAGCAAGTCATGAAATCCTATGTGAGAAACCCTAAACCTAACTAGGAATCTACTCAGACATAGATGTAAGATCTCAACTCGGTCTATCCAAAGATAGAAAGAGTTTTAGGGTTTGGAATTAGGGATTCTAAAAGAAGAATTTAAGAACGCGGTGAGATTTGGGAAATTAGGGTTTGTAGGCCGGCGTTTCCGAGATGGAAGCCGGTGAAGGATTGTTAAGAAGTCGCCGGAGAGATTTTAGGTCAAATATCGCTCTAAAGTCTCTCAAGCCGAAAATATTAAGAAAAGCGTGTTCTTTATTGAATATCGGGGGTTCCCTTATATAGGGTTACAAGTCGGTTTATCAATAAAAGGAAAATAAGAGATAATTACGAATCTTTCCTAATAACTCGGCCTTATCTTGATACGGAATATTTCCTTTTACCGATTTTCTCACGCGGCCCTCTTGGACTGGACACCTTCCATACCCTAATGTAAGTCGGTTGTCCCGAGCTCGGTTTAACCTAAGTTTTACCGCCTTGGGCTTTAATACCGTCTTTCCATTCTGGGCCGACCTAAACTCATGAATAGGCCTTTTTAGGAAAGTGCTAATCTTGACTCTAACAATAAGCCCCCCCCCCCCCCAGTGTGGCGGCTTGTACTCAAGTCGTCAGTACGAGGAGTTAACTTATGGTTTATGATTATGAGTTTATAGGCCCATTTCCTTCATTGGTCGGGCTTCGCTTCTGCTCAGGCCCATCTCTTATTGAGCTTTGCTAAATCTGATAACTTGATCTAAACCGGAGAAGGTCAGATGAAACCGAAATTGATTTTCGGTTCAATTGGTCAGATAGGTGCGAAACTCGAAGCGTCACCTAGGTAATTATTACCTCGAATCCTGCGCCGTCATTTTCACCATAAATAGCCCCTTCTCACTTCTCATTTTCTTCATTCTGCTCGAGTGAAGAGTTTCGAAAGGTAATTTCTTCTCTCTACCGTATTTATTTTCCGGTTGCCTTTCCGCCGTCGCTCCTCCTTAGGTTTCTAGGTTGTTTAGATCAAACCTCGTTCGTTGTTTAGTGTTCTTCGTTTGTTCTTCATCAATTATGTCGTTGATCCGTTGCTCGGGAAGTAAAGATAAGGAAGTCGTTCCTGTGTCTTCTGGTTCTTCAAGTCGTCACAATACTTCGTTCAGTTCGTCATCCGCTACCACGTCCTCTGATTTGAGAGGTCATCCCGGCTATCGCGCAGCTGAAGAATTTATTTATCGTCGAGAGCTTTTGCTTCAGTCGGGTGACGCAGAGGGCTCTGGTCAGGGTGAGCCTCTTATTTCGCAGCTTCGGGATTCGGATCCCGAAGGTTCTGACGAAGATGTTGATATAGAGGGGATTGATTCTGATGATGGTGACGCCGGCACCGATGCTTATTTTCCTCAGATGTTTGATAATGTCTTTGAAACTCGGTCGGATGAGAAGTCGATAACCTCTACGCTCCAGGGATGTGGAGCAGATCCGAGAATCAGCTTTATTGTTCCCGGTAGTCTTGACCGTCCTTGGAATCCTCCGCCGGGCTATCTGACCTTGTACGAGTCGTATTTTATTAACACTGATACTGGGGGAAGTCGCTGTTGGTTCCCGCTTCCCGACCTGCTGATATCTTACTGCCATCGCCGGGAAATTGCCATTTCTCAGTTATCTGCTGTCGCGGTTCGCCATATGGTTGGCCTCCTTGTTCTTGGTGCCGACATCGACGTGACAATCACCGTTGGTTTCTTCGAAGAAGCGACCTCAATCAATCGGATGTCGAAGACCAGTCCTGGTTGCTTTGCAGTTAGGATGAAGAGTGGCCATCGAGTGGTGACAGACGCGCCTAGCAAAATCAACAACTGGCAGCGACATTACTTTTATGTCGAGATGTCTCCCTTGGTCGTTCCTGACGATCTTAGAGACCTTATCCGATCGTCGTGGAATACAAAATTTGGTAGATATCGTTCTGATCTTGCCGATATAAACGTGGATGATTTACTCAATTCCGTTTTTTTTTTGCAGTGCATCATCCATTTCTTAAGCCGTTTCCCGATCACTTCTTCCAGATTCTCAAAAAGATCCAATCCCTCGGTCTTCGTAAGTGGTCAGACTTCTCTCGAGATCGGATCGGCAAGTCTCTCCCTCGAATTTCCAATGGTACTCTTATGTCGATATTTGATATTATTGGAGTCAGTTTACCGATTCCTTTTCTCTTTTCTTTGTTTCTTTAGTAAAGTGGAATACCAAGACGAAGGTTACACCGGAACAGCTTGTGAAACCGAGGAGGATGGGCAAGGTGAAAAGAATTGAATCAGTCAATTATTCGAAGAAAATCTCATCTAAATCTTCATCCCCTGCCAAACCGGTAAAGGAGAAAAACGTATCTGCATTGTCTCAAGGCGGGAGTCATCTGGCGGACGCGGGAGATAAGTCGATTGTTTCTCAGGTCGCGGCGACTGTCCAACCGGAGGCGACGGTCCCATCTTCCAAACTTCCTCCAAAAGTTCCATCCAGGAAGCGATCTGCGGAAGGTAGAGCCGACCAGGGAAAGTCGACAAAGAAGGCTACTACAACCGATAAGTCTGTTATCCCTGATGCGACGGCTACCGATGAGACTGAGAAAAGCCTGGACCCGTGGAAACGTTTTTATCAGGAAACCGGAGATGTCGTCGATGCTTACGGTAACACAAAACCCTTCGTTTCTAGCAAGGAGATTGTTCATGTTCGTCCTCGGGCCCCTATAAAGGAAGGAGATTCCCGACCCTCGATCCATAACTTTGCATACCAGTACGAGAGCGAGGTCCCGCTAATTGACAATCCGCGGGCGTGTTTCGACATGCTGACTTGTGTTCGTGGAAATGAGAGAGATTGGCCGGTTTTACGAGAGCTTCCACACTCAGACGCCATTCTTCGGCTGAAGCATGCCGAAGCAACAGTAAGTCCTTTTTTCTGGACGTCGTTTGTTGGTCCTTTCTTTTTGCTGACAAGAAATCCTTGTTTTGTTTTCAGATGATTGCGGCGTCAAACCGTGTTGCTCTCGAGAGTTCTTGGAGCGCTAAAAAGATGGCCGACGCGGTAAGCAAGCGGGATGAGCTTCTCAAGAAAGCCAAGGAAGAACAAAAGGTTCTGTCGGCGAACAACATGGCACTTTCGGATAAGTTGCGTGGTGTTGAAAAAGAGTTGAGTCTTGCTAAAGAGAAGTCGAAAGTCGACTTTCTCAAGTTGCAAAAGAAGATGGAACACCAGCAAAAATTTTACTCCGACATGATTCGGAAGGAAAGGGACAGAGTCGAGGCCGCTGTTAGGGCGAAAGCACAAACTCATTTCGACCTCTTTCAACGGTATGTGAAGGATCAGGATGTTGCCGTTGCCCTGCAGGTTGAGCAAGCTCAGGTTTCTGGTTTAAAGAACTGCCTGAATAAACTTAGCGGCGAAGGCATATCATTTCCCCAGACTCTTCTGGATCAAGTTGCCGCTGACGAAGTCGCGGTGAATGCCAAGATCGATGAGACAGAGGTCGTGACCAAGGAAGAACTTACGTTTGTTCTTTCTCCTATCCACCATCCTCTTCTCAATCTTCTCAATGATTCTCCTCCTCCCGTCCCGCGTGCTGTTGATGAGTTTGGAACGAATCGCGGGGTTATCCCAGAGGCTGTTCCTGCAGACCTTGTTCAATCCGTTAGCTCGGAAATAGCGACTTTGGCCAGTGTCTCCGGGCGTCAAGAGGAGTCTATCGAGAAGGAAAAGTCATCGTCGGAAGTCTGATAACCTCTTTGTATCGGTTTATCTTTATTGTTATTACTATTTTGTAAGACTTTTATTCCTCTTGTTTCTGAGGAAGGTTATGCCTATTCGGATGATCCTTTATTGTTCTCCTTTTTCTTTGACGGACGAAGTTAGTTTTTACCTGTTTTTTCTTTTAGAATACTTAAACAAGTAATAACTTTCATCAAGTCGTGCCGTAGTATTAAATTTTGTTCTTTGCAATCTTTAAACAAATGGCGACTTTTAACTTATTTTTCCATAAGGCGGTTTGCGAGGTGTATGCATCTCGGCTTTATTCTAGGGGCGGGTGACTGCGCGGTGCTCGTAGCCCGACTTATATATCACCCACCGCGAAGAATGTGCGAGACGGATCTCGGCTTTATTCCAGGGGCGGGTGATTGCGCGGTGCTCGTAGCCCGACTTATATATCACCCACCGTGAAGAATGTGCGAGACGGATCTCGGCTTTATTCTAGGGGCGGGTGATTGCGCGGTGCTCGTAGCCCGACTTATATATCACCCACCGCGAAGAATGTGCGAGACGGATCTCGGCTTTTCCTTACCACGATGTGCACCTCGTATGCAAGGAAGATCACGCCCCTGGCCAGGAGGCATGATGCTAATGATGCGAGTCGTTTGCTCGTCTTTTTGCGAGTTGATACTCGGCTTTTTTGCGAGTTGATACTCGGCTTTTTTTGCGAGTTGATACTCGGCTTTGTTAGTATCATCAAATATTTGAAAGTCGGAGAAAGGATTTACCTGATTTTCTGCTTGACTTCCAAGATGGTAAATTATCTGAAAAATAAAGATTTTATTAGATTTGTGACTGTGCCGGTAAAGGCTGCCTACGTATCTTCCAAGGAAGAATCAAGTCACTCGTAGTTCATAGTACATAAGCCCTCTTTTTTTTTTTTTTTTTGGCACATTGCCGTCTTAGTGGTACTCCTTCAGGCTTGCCGAGTTCCAAGATCGAGGTAAAGCCTTGCCTTTCATTGACTCAAGCTCATAGACTCCCGGTTTAACGACTTTTGTGACTTTGTAAGGTCCTTCCCATTTCGCCCCGAGTTTCCCTGCTCTTCGCTCCTTGGTGTTTTCGTAAACTTTGCGGAGGACGAAGTCACCGACTTGAAAATGACGTTCCTTGACTTTCTGGTTGTAGTACCGAGCTGCGAGCTTTTGGTAGTTTTGAATCCTGAGTAGGGCTCGGTCCCGTTCTTCCTCTATGGTGTCGAGAGCCTGGATTAGCATCTTTTTGTTGATTTCAGTATGGTGCGGCATGAGAGAGCGGCGGAGAGTGTAAATGTTAGCTTCTGTCGGTACCATTGCTTCCACGCCAAAGGCTAAGGAAAATGGGGTGGCTCCTGTTGCACTGCGGGGTGTCGTTTTATGCGACCAGAGGACTCCGTCTAACTCATCTGCCCAAACTCCTTTTCTGCTTTCAAGGCGTTTTTTGATGCCGGCAATGATGGTTTTATTTGTAGCTTCGGCTTGGCCATTCCCCTGAGGATACCTTGGTGTCGACTTGCTAAGGCGTATATCCCACTTCTTGCAGAATCCTTCGAATACTTTCGAGATGAATTGTGACCCGTTATCTGTGACGATCTCATAGGGTAGCCCAAAACGACATATTATATATTTCCAGACGAAATTTTGAACCTGGACATCGTGGATGGCGACGTAAGCCTTGGCCTCTACCCACTTTGTGAAGTAGTCGGTCATAATGAGCAGAAAACGTCTTTGATTGGATAACGGTAATGGTCCAACTATGTCCATTGCCCATCTCATGAATGGGTAAGCCGCAGTTGACGTTGTGAGAAGCTCTGTAGGTCGATGTATGAATGGCGCATGTCGCTGACACTTTTCACACTTGTTAGAGTAGGTCTCGCAGTCGGTTATCATAGTCGGCCAATAGTGACCATTCAACTTGATTTTGAGGGCAAGAGACCTGCCTCCGGAGTGGTTTCCACATGCTCCAGAGTGTGTTTCTTCGAGAACCCGACTTACTTCATCTCCGTTTATGCATCTGAGGAGGATCTTGTTAGCAGAATATTTGTAGAGGATACCTTCATGTATAGTGTATCGCGCGCTTTTGACTTTAAGTCGTCGTGCTTCCCATTTATCTACTGGGAGCTTCCCTTCTGTCAGGTATGCTCTTATCGGAAGTCGCCAGTCTCTATTGTCGTCGGTTAGGACAGCGATGAGGTCTATGCCCTTTGCTTGAATATTGTAGCACATGTCGTCCTCATCATTCGGGATCATTTCTTCAGTTTCTTCTTGATTGTTCTCAGGGGGCGGGATGCTTGGTTCGTGGATCGTTTCTACCGGGATCCGTCGACAGAGATTGGGATTAGATGCCAGCGACGCAAGTGCATCTGCCGGGGCATTCTCCTTTCTTGGTATCTGGACGATGTCGAAGAATTCGAAGGAATTGGTGAGTTCCAACGCCGTCTTTCGGTAAGCCTCCATTCGTTCATTTTTAGCTTCGTAGTCGCCGTTGATCTGGTTGGCTACAAGCATGGAATCGCAATGGGCCAAGAGATGTCGTACTCCGATTTCCTTGGCTAGTCTGAGACCGGCTAACAAAGCTTCGTACTCGGCTGTGTTGTTAGAAGCCGTGAAACCTAGTTTGAATGACTGCTCTAATATCTCGCCGGTTGGTGATATGAGACGTATCCCTATCCCGGCTCCTTTTTTAGATGAAGACCCGTCAACAAACAGTTTCCAATTTTTGTCTTCTGTCTCGGTACCGACATCCAATTCAGGTGATAATTCAACAAGGAAATCAGCTATTACCTGTGATTTGGCGGTTGTCCTATTCCTGTACTCGATGTCGTACTCACTTAACTCTATTGCCCACTTGGCTAGATGACCAGACTGTCCTGGGCTATGAAGTATCGTTCGAAGGGGTTGACTGCTTAATACGGCAATCGGATGTGACTGAAAATATGGTCGCAGCTTCCGTGCCGAGATGACGACTGCGAAAGCCAGTTTTTCCATTGCAGGATACCTGGTTTCGGCTCCGTTCATTGTTTTGCTGACGTAGAAGATCGGCTTCTGTTCTCCTCGATCTTCCCGAACTAGCACGCCACTCACTGCTGTCGTTGAAACGGCGATGTAAAGCAACAATGTCTCACCATTCTCGGGTTTAGACAGTATCGGCGGGTTCGACAAGTAGTCCTTGAGTTGGATGAAGGCTTCTTGACACTTCTCGTCCCACACGAATCTTTTGTTCCCTCGTAGGAGCTCGTAAAAAGGCAGACATTTATCCGTTGACCAGGATATAAACCGGTTCAAGGCGGCTATGCGGCCAGTGAGGCGTTGTACCTCTCGAGTGTTTTTGGGAGATGGTAAGTCGATTATGGCTGTGATCTGTTTTGGATTAGCTTCTATTCCTCTCTGAGTTACCACGTATCCTAGGAACTCTCCCGATGTCACCCCAAATGTACACTTGGTTGGATTAAGTTTCATGCCGTATCGGTTAAGGATGTTGAAACATTCCTTTAGATGATCGACATGCTGAGAGGCAATCAGAGACTTGACTAGCATGTCGTCGATATAAACTTCCATTGTTGCACCAAGTTGCCCTGCAAACATCCGGTTTACCAGCCGCTGGTAGGTGGCGCCGGCGTTTTTGAGGCCGAAAGGCATGACTTTGTAGCAATATGTGCCTCGTTCAGTGATGAAGGCCGTCTTTTCTCTGTCGTCTGGGTTCATGAGGATTTGGTTATACCCTGAGAACGCATCCATAAATGATAGCAGTTCGTTCCCGGCCGTCGCCTCAACAAGTCGGTCGATGTGCGGCAGCGGGAAACTATCCTTGGGGCAAGCTTTGTTGAGATCCGTGAAGTCGACACATACTCTCCACTTCCCGTTTTTCTTCTTCACGACCACTGGATTGGCCAGCCAGTCAGGATATTTGACTTCTTGGATTGAACCGGCTTCGAGTAGCTTCTCTACTTCATCGTTGACTGCTTTAGCTCTTTCTGGGCCGAGTTTCCGCCTCTTTTGCTTGACTGGCTTGTAAGTCGTATCGACATTCAACTCGTGAGTTGTAATGGTTGGGTTGATACCCTTCATATCCTTCATTGTCCACGCAAACGTTGTAACGTTTTGCTGTAGGAAGGTGATCAGTTCCTCTTTGATGTCGTCCGGTAACCCTGCGCCAATGCCTACACACTTGCTTCCATCTGATTCGTCAATGATGACTTGCTGGATTAGTTCTTTCTCCGGTCCTTTTCTCCCGTGTTCTGTGTTGATCATGCAGGAAGGCACCCTGATCTTATGTTCTCTCGCGAAACACGACCGACTTGCGCTCTGGCATCCTTTGACTGTCTGGATTCCTTTAGGTGTCGGGAATTTCAGACATTGATGGTACGTCGAGGATACCTCCTTCATGCTATATAGCCATGGAGTTCCAAGGATCACGTTATAGATGGTTGGCTTGTCAATGACGTGAAACCTCACAAATCTGTTAACTCCTCCTGCGAAGACAGGCAACTTGATCGTTCCAATTGTGTACGTCGTCTCGCTTGTGAACCCGGTGAGCGGCTTGGCCTTCTGCTTGATATCCTCCTCCTTAATGTTCATCTTCTTGAGTGTATCTAGGAAAATTAGGTCTATCGAGCTCCCGGTGTCCACCAGTATTCGAGATACCTGGCAACTTCCGATCAGAAGCTCAACCACCAGCGGGTCGTTATGAGGGTAGTGAGTTCCATAGAGGTCCTGGTCGGTAAAGATGACGGGCGGATCATCTGATAGGATTGGTTGAGGCGCCTTTTGCGCGGCCAATGCTAGGCGTTCATAGACCTTGATTGACCGGACCGAATCATTTACGGAGATTAGACCACCCATGATCATGTTGATTCTTCGGATGGTCTTGGGGGTTTCTTCTTCGTCCTCCTCCTCTTTTTCTTCACGGTTACGTTTCAAAGCTATGCTTTTGATACGCCGTGGCGGTTTATCTTGATTGGGAGCCTGCTCGTCGGCTCTGTCTTCCTTCTTCTGTCCCGATTCTTCCTTCTTCAACCTTTCGATGGCCGCCTTGATTTCTTCATTGGAAAGTCGGGAGTAGAGTGCGTTTCTGAGATTCCGACATTCAGCCATGTCGTGCGACGTAGCTTGATGGTATTCACAGTACTTGTCCCCCGTAGCGGAGGCTGTTTGCGCCTTCTTCACCTCTTTCCCTCTTTTATTCCACGGCTTTGATGACCGGGACTTGTCGTCGCCGTCCACAACCATTGTTTTGGCGCTTTTACCGTCGTAATACTGCCTGGGTTCTCTTTCCTCCTTCTTATCTGCCTGTTTGCCAGAACCGAATCTCTTTGCCAATGCGACCTTCTTCTCCTCCAATTCCACGAATTTGTTCGCCCGATGGAGCGCGTCATCGATGGTTAGTGGCGGGTTGATGACTAAATCTTGGTAAAATGGCGATTCGTGCCAGACGGCGTTTGTCAGGGCTGCGATAGTGAACTTATCTGGTGCCTCAGCTCGTGTCATCACCGCCCTGAACCTTTCTACGAAATCTTTCAAGGTTTCCTTCTTTTCTTGCGTCATCGACATCAACGCGCTTAGCGAAGTGTCTTTACGAATGTAGGCAAAGTGATGCCTTACGAATGCCCATGTGAGGTCTGAGAAGCTATCGATTGACTTGGATGGAAGTCGGGAGAACCAGTTTAGCGCGTCTCCTTCCAGGGTTTCGGTGAATAGTTGGCAGAAGCCGATGTCACGCTCCTCACTTGATGAGAACCGCGCCTTTGCCGCCATGATTTTAAACGTTGTGAGATGGGTCGCTGGATCTTTGGTGCCGTCGTACATCGGTAGCCTGAGCTTCTCTCTTTGCCTGATATACATGTTCGTGATGCGCGAGGTGAAGGGAGTCCTACGAGTTTCCTCGATGATTCGGTCTATCTCGGGTGCGGACCCCTTCACGCCATGGACCTCCCCTTTTAATTCTTTTAGGGTGTCTTTGAGCTCAATCAGTTGTTTCTCGACATGGTTGCGGCTTGCTCCGCGAATAGACGCTCCGTGAGTTTTCTCGTACGACATACCTCGCTCGCGGCGATAGTTGTCTCGGTGCGAGCCATTCTCACGTCGCGAATTTCGTCTGTGGTGCTCGTCCCGTGTCCGGTGACTGGTATGTTCCTCCCTGTCGGGTGAATACCTCTCATCACTTCGGTCGTTATGTCTACTTTCTCTCCGTTTGGGTCTTTCAGAACCCTCCTTCCGACGTGAGCTATGCTCGCGAGTATCCTTGTTGCTTTCCTTACGCGGGTTGCTCCTGGACTCGCTGCTACGGCTCTGTTCATGGTGGCTTTCCTAAGATGTGCTATAGACTAGTCGTCTGGCGACTTTGTCTTTCACCTTTGACGGCACCTCTCTCCTGGGTTTTCTTGACCGTTGTCCCGAAAGGATCTTTGCTTGCTCTGTCTGCAGTAGGTCGATTTTCTCCGAGAACGTTTTGATCAAGTCGTTCTGTGATTCGATCTTGGCCATTAGAGTGGCTAGGACCTCGTCTTGCTTGATTTGAGCCTCTGTTTCGCTGAGTGACGGGGCATGTTTGCCGTCATCTCGAGCTTTGTTTTAGCGGCGTTTCGCGGTTGCTAGCAAGTCATGAAATCCTATGTGAGAAACCCTAAACCTAACTAGGAATCTACTCAGACATAGATGTAAGATCTCAACTCGGTCTATCCAAAGATAGAAAGAGTTTTAGGGTTTGGAATTAGGGATTCTAAAAGAAGAATTTAAGAACGCGGTGAGATTTGGGAAATTAGGGTTTGTAGGCCGGCGTTTCCGAGATGGAAGCCGGTGAAGGATTGTTAAGAAGTCGCCGGAGAGATTTTAGGTCAAATATCGCTCTAAAGTCTCTCAAGCCAAAAATATTAAGAAAAGCGTGTTCTTTATTGAATATCGGGGGTTCCCTTATATAGGGTTACAAGTCGGTTTATCAATAAAAGGAAAATAAGAGATAATTACGAATCTTTCCTAATAACTCGGCCTTATCTTGATACGGAATATTTCCTTTTACCGATTTTCTCACGCGGCCCTCTCGGACTGGACACCTTCCATACCCTAATGTAAGTCGGTTGTCCCGAGCTCGGTTTAACCTAAGTTTTACCGCCTTGGGCTTTAATACCGACTTTCCATTCTGGGCCGACCTAAACTCATGAATAGGCCTTTTTAGGAAAGTGCTAATCTTGACTCTAACAATAGATAATGAAAACATAATCATAGAATGAATAAATTGCATAAAAGAATAATAGTAAAAGGGGTTCGAAATCTTCTCCAAATACAGATGAAGTAATAGGTTCAGATCAGCCCCAAAAGCTCTAAAAATCCTCTGCTCTTAATTATGAAAGCGTAAGTAAAATAAACACCAAAATCCTCTATATATAGGCCTAATCTCGGCTGGGGCTTCTGTGTAAATACTGGAACTATCTTGGGCTTCTTTGCAAATCTTCATATCTTCATTAAACCGACGCGTACGGCCCATCTCGCTAGTGTGTCGACCGATGCACAAGGTGTGTCGGTCGATGCATGATCAATAAATCGGACAGTGAGTTAAGCTCTCGGCCAAAACGTCCCAAAAGTCCCAAAATGCTCCAAATATCTCCAATTAGCTCCAAACCTGATTAAACCTGTAAAAGACTCTAAACAAAGACAAAAGACACTAAAAACACATCTATATAATGGTCTAAAATGGGTAAAAACCATGATATATCAACTCCCCCACACTTAGCCTTTGCTTGCCCTCAAGCAAAACATAGAACTAAAACATGGTGAAGAGGTTTGAAAACTCTTCAGAAACTCATTTCATCCTAGAAGCTACAATACTCAGATTCCCCTTAGTAAACCACTGCAAGAATCAATCACAGGATATCAAGACCACAATGTACTTCCCCCACACTTAGCAACTGTCCTAGGTAAACTCCACAATCACATTCAAGCATTCAAATTCTCCCTACTGACTTCTGCAAGTATTTAAGTGCGGTCTCACCTAAGGAGTATCGATCAAAGGGCACATGGATTCTTACCTTATCAGCTCTAGACCACCATACTATCTTTCTCTAATCCCTTTCTTCTCTTTCCCTTCTTTAACAACTGATTTTTTCCCCACTGGGTATCATTTTATTTTTTTTATCAGTGTTCTTCCCGTTATGGGGTGTACTTTGGACACATTCCATGGATCACATGAGAGAAAATAGTGTTTGCTACCATTCTCATGACCACTTCGGAGTTACTAACCCATCCTCAGTTTATTATTATTTTTTTACTTTACAGAAGGGGAGAAGGGAACTAAATAGGATAGGTTGACAGGCTGTGTCAGAACTAACAAGGGAATCCGACACAAAGTATACCAAGCCCTTAGGTGAGAAATCTAAGTCAGTATTAAGGTTAAAGTCAGTAAAGGATCCTCTGATACCTGAAGTGATGTGGGCGTTCCCAGTAGGTTGATCTGTGATGGGGTTTTCTAATAGTCAGAGATAGATCATGCGACTTCATCCCAATGGTTACTTAAGTTCCTGCAAGTCTTGTAAATCTTCTCAGAAAATCATGGTTTCTTACTTAAACAATTTTGACTCAATAAAACAATTTTTTTTTTTTTTTGAAAAACGGACTGACTCTTAAGAAAACAGAAAACAAAGTCAGTAGCACCTCCCCCACACTTAAGACACACTGTCCCCAGTAGTGTCCAGCGAAGGATCGGTAAAAAGAAAGAAAATTTGTTAAAGTTCTGTTGTGTTCTGTCGGGTTTACCTCTGTCGCTCATGCATCGATCGTTGCACTAAGTGCATCGACCGTTACTTGGCGATTTTTGTGTATGGTCGATCGTTGCTCAAGAGCGCAACGATCGCTGCAATGCGATTCCGATCGTGTTGTGACGATCGACACAGAAGTGCGTCGATCGACGCACTGCGAATTCATCCGAGACCTGCAATCAAAACTCACCAGAAACAAAAACAAACGTAAAATCCTAACAAAAACACCAAAAATTAAGTAGAAAAACACCAGTACCTAATGGTGGGTTGCCTCCCACCCAGCGCTTGTTTAAGGTCAATAGCTTGACTGGACGGGTGGGAATTTTTAAGTACCAGGAGGTCCTGACAGAGACTTTTTCTGTCTCTGTTCAAGTCTCCTCATCCAAGGTGGTGAGTAGGCTGTTGCGGAATGCTCATGTCCAAGAAAAGATGGAGTGAAATGTGCTCCAGGATTTATAACCATGGTATGATCAGGCTGCTCAAAATCTGCGTCCCTTATGGTGAATGTCTGCTCATCTATCAGTGGCTTTCGCAGTCCATCTCATAGTGCAGTGGTTCATCTCCCAGATGGAGGTCTATCAAGTTGTTCCTAACATCAATCAACGCTCCTGCTGTAGCCAAAAAGGGTCTCCCAAGCAATAATGCTTCATCCGGATCACAGTCATATCTCAGCACAAGGAAGTCCGTTGGAACTAAGTAGTTTCCAACTCTCACCGGAATGTCCATAAGGAGTCCTTCAGGAACTCGTATGGACTGATCAGCTAGGACAAGAGAAGTCCTAGTAGGAGTAAAATCCAACATACCCAGCTTCTCTGCCACAGAGTAAGGCATCAAACTTCCAGCAGCTCCTAAATCACACAGAGAGCGTCTAAAACTATCCTCAAAGATAGAACAATCCAGTACAAAGACTCCAGGATCAGGCAGCTTCTTCGGGACCTTAGTTAGCAGAACATCACTAATATGCTGAGGAACTATTATCACCCAGTCTTTCAGATCATCATCCAGGGGCAACATCTTGTTCAGGTACCTCTGTACACATGGATGATAAGGTGGATCATCAGAAGTTGGAATTTCTTCCAATTCTTCACCAATCCCTTCTAATTTCTTCAGCTCTTCAATCTCTTGCCTAATCACTTCAGACACTGAGGAGTGTTGTCTAAAAATCTGTTCGTAGATCTCCTGTTGAGTAATTTCAGAGGCTCCATTGAACAGGCGATCAAGCTCCAAGTCAGCATCTATGCCATTATCATCCGACAGTTTTGTCCATTCACGCCCTGCAACGACCGACACTAAGGATGTGTCGATCGTTGCCATCCCGACTGGTGTATCGATCGGCACAGATGTTGCATCGATCGACGCACTGCAGCAGATTTCACCTGAGAGTTTTTCACAAATATCCGAAAATTCTTGTTCTGTCACCAACTCAGCTGTGCTTAGCTCAAATCTTTCACCTAGGTGACATCCATCATTAATGTACACAGACCAGGCCTTAACATGAGTGTCTGCCACTCCTTTTCCCTTCAGTGAGCTGGACATCTGGTTTACCTGAGTGTCCAACTGCTTCAAGTGAGTGCTCATAGACTCAAATTTCCCATTGAGGTCTTCATAGACAGCGTCCAACTTCTTGTTGCAGTCCACAGAAATCTTGGTCTGACTCTCAATCAGTTGTTCCATCATAGCCTCCATTTTGCTCTCATGGGCTGTAGGTGCAGGAGGAGTCTGATAGGATGTAGATCCATAGGTTCTCTGAGTACCTTGTCCATAGGTCTTCTGAAAACCACCAGTCTATCCTCCATTGGAGAATATGTTCCCCTGTTGATTACTAAATCTATTACCTTGGAAACCAGAACCTCCTATGAAATTCACATCTTCTTCCTGAGTTTCCTCCTCAGTCTGAATCACCTCTACATCTTGGGCAAAGTGGACAGCTTTCTTACTTGTCAGGAGATTGTAGACTGTGTCCAATCTGGATCTTATATTAGCTATATCAGAATTCTCTACAGTTCCACCAGATTTCTTCCTCCTTTCATCCATTGTCTTGCAACTGTTGCTGCCAATCAGGTTCTCAATCAACTGCTTAGCTTGTGTAGGAGTCCTGGTGTTGAAATTAGCATTACTGGAATTATCCAGCGCAGTCTGATAAGGGAGATCTATGCCTCTGAAGAAAATACCAATCAGCTGTACTTCTGTGAATCCATGGTGTGGACAGTCACGCTGATACTGCTTAAATCTCATCCAGGCAGTCTTCAAAGGCTCCACAGCTCCTTGGGAAAAGGTGAGTATGTCCTGTCTGGACTGATCCGAGCGAGCATCATCATAAAAGTGACGCAGGAACTCACTCTTTAAGGCTGCCCAGGTAGTATACTGACCAGGTGCCAGTTGTCTCAGCCATGCACTAGCGTCTCCAGCAAGACTGTGCGGAAATAGCTTAAGGAACAGATAGTCCGGGCATACTCCTTCATACTTCATGCCAGTGACTATGTCCTCAAACTTGTCAATGTGATCCATAGGCTGCTCTGCTTGAAGACCATGAAAAGCAATCTGTCTCATCAGCTGGTAGTAGATGGTCTTTACCTCAAAATCATTCCTCTCAAAAGCAGGAAGCACTAGAGCTGCTCGGTTTGCATGAAACTCATCAGGTCTGTTGTAATCAGCTAGTGTCCTCTCATGAACCACCATCTCTCTACCTTGGGCCTGTCCTTGACCCTGGTTTCGGTTCAGCTCTTGTTGATGTTGCTCAGGAGGATCAGGGATGACATTCCCTTCAGCATCAACCCGATGCCCAGCAGCATTGTACGGGTTGTTATCTTGGTCCCTCAGGGTACCTTCAGCATCTGGTATCAAGATCAGACGTTCTCGAACCATTCTCTCTCTCTTTTCTCTTCTGATAGTCCTCTCTAGACGTCCAAGTTCCTCTAGTCCGAGATTAAGCAAGCTCGAGTTCGGATTACTTCGAGTTTTCTGCGTTGGCATAAACTGTCTGTAATCGTCCAGCAACGATCGATGCTATCAGTGCAACGATCGATTCAATCTCAGAATCGCCTAGTGACGATTGACTCAAAGGGATGCAACGATCGACGCAAGGCGAAATTCGTACCTGCGACAGAAAGAATCAGAGAAAAAGTTAGTAAAATAAAAACAAACGAAAAAAGCAAAAACAAAAAGAAAAATTTCTAGTAAAAACCCTAAGTTCGGTCCTATCGAAGACTCTAAGAGTTCCCCGGCAACGGCGCCAAAAACTTGATAGGTCAAGAATTAATCCCTATACTAAACTGCAAGTGAACAACAATGTCAAAGTAGTATATAGGGTTATCGAATCCACAGGGACACTTGGTCTCAATAGATCAGAACAGTAGAGACTAATACTAGAAATAAGCAATGTGATTGAATTAAAAGCGGTGTGAGAAAGTAAATCAGTAGCAGAGATTAACGGCTGTGGAAGCAAGTAATTAAAAGCGTCAAGCCTAGGGTATTCTCAGGAAATCAGACAAGCAGACAGTTCATTCAGCAAGGATCTAATTAAGCACAGTTCTAGAACTCAAAACACAGATATAGAATTAACCAAATTCCTTTGCGATAATTCTCTAAGTCTAAGTGCAGCTAACCAAACTTTCGTTTGCGAGAACTAACAGATTAAACTAGCATTAATCCCAAGTTTGATATGTTCACAATTATCCTAAACCAAACTTCCGTTTGCGAATAGTTTAATTGCCCAATTTAATTAGTTCAGATTCCTAAACCCCACTTCCATGACGTATTTAGTAACCTAAGATCTAGATTATAATTGATCAGGTTAGAACTTGCTTTAAGCACAATTAAATTGAAGAACAGATATAGTTTGAATCCTTAACTGAAATTGAACAAGTCTAGCAAGTCATGAAATCCTATGTGAGAAACCCTAAACCTAACTAGGAATCTACTCAGACATAGATAATGAAAACATAATCATAGAATGAATAAATTGCATAAAAGAATAATAGTAAAAGGGGTTCGAAATCTTCTCCAAATACAGATGAAGTAATAGGTTCAGATCAGCCCCAAAAGCTCTAAAAATCCTCTGCTCTTAATTATGAAAGCGTAAGTAAAATAAACATCAAAATCCTCTATATATAGGCCTAATCTCGGCTGGGGCTTCTGTGTAAATACTGGAACTATCTTGGGCTTCTTTGCAAATCTTCATATCTTCATTAAACCGACGCGTACGGCCCATTTCGCTAGTGTGTCGACCGATGCACAAGGTGTGTCGGTCGATGCATGATCAATAAATCGGACAGTGAGTTAAGCTCTCGGCCAAAACGTCCCAAAAGTCCCAAAATGCTCCAAATATCTCCAATTAGCTCCAAACCTGATTTAACCTGTAAAAGACTCTAAACAAAGACAAAAGACACTAAAAACACATCTTTATCATGGTCTAAAATGGGTAAAAACCATGATATATCAATAGTCTAAAACACGACTGGGGGCCTTTTGCAAGTTTGGAAAGTTTCTGGGCAAAAACTGTAATTTCTCCAAAATGCAGATTTTTGGGTGCAGAACTGCGTCTACCTACTGCGTCGACCACTGCAGAACTGCAACGACCGTTGCAAGGCGAAAAAGAAGCCAGTGAACTCTGTGAAGTCTCTAAATAGTGCAGAATTGCTCCAAATGCTCCCAAAACATCAAATTAGGCTCAAGATGTTCTTAAACCTGTAAAACACCTGAAAAGACTCCAAAACACATAGAAAGACTTGATAACAAAGACATATACCATGGTTAAAATCCCTAAAATCCATGGTATATCAACTCCCCCACACTTAGCTTTTGCTTGCCCTCAAGCAAATAAAGAACCAAAGCATGGTGAAGAGGTTTGAAAACTTTCAGAAACTCTTTTCATCTTTGAAGCAACAACACTCAGATTCCCCTTAGTAATCCACTGAAAGAATCACCTGCAAGATATCAAGACCAACATATACTTCCCCCACACTTAGCAACTGTCCTAAGTAAACTCCACAATCACATTCACGCATTCAAATTCACCCTACTGACTTCTGCAAGTATTTAAGTGCGGTCTCACCTAAGGAGTATCGATCAAAGGGCACATGGACTCTTACCTTGTCTGCTCTAGACCACCATACTATCTTTCTTTGGTCCCTTTCTTCTCTTTTCCCTTCCTTAGCATTCTGATTTTTCCCCATTGGGTATCATTTTTTTTTTGTCAGTGCTCTTCCCGTTAAGGAGTGTACTTTGGACACATTCCATGGATGCACAGGAGATGATAGTTGTAGCTACCACTCCCAGAGACCACTTCGGAGTTACTAACTCATCCTCAGTTTATTATCTCCTTTTTTTTTACTTTATGGAAGGAGAGAAGGGAACCAAATAGGACAGGTTTACAGGCTGTGTCAGAACTAGCAAAGGAATCCGACACAAGGTATACCAAGCCCTTAGGTGAGAAAATTAAGTCAGTATTAAGGTGAAGTCAGAAAAAGGATCCTCTGATACCTGAAGTGATGTGGATGTCCTTAGTAGGTTGATCTGTGTCTGGGTTTTCTAATAGTCATAGATAGATCCTGCAACTTCATCCCAATGGTTACTTAAGTTCCTGCAAGTGCTGTTATTCTTCTCATAAATCATTGTTTCCTACTTAAACTGGTTTTGACTCAATAAAACAAATTTTTGAAAATAGGACTGACTCTTAAGAAAACAAAAGCGTGCGTCACTAGCTCCTCCCTCACACTTAAAACACAATGTCCCCAGTAGTGTCAAGCTTAGGGTCGGTGAGAATAAATAATCAAATCGAAACAATCCGAAAAGTTGCAGAACACGTACCTGTCGTCGCCCTGTGTCGATCGATGCCACAAGGGTGTCGATCGATGCAAGGCTAATTTTGCTCTCGGTTATGTGAATAACCGATGTCTGGACCGCAATTGAATCGGTAAACTGTAAATCGTAACTGCATCGACCGATGCACTAGGTGTGTCGATCGATGCAATGTGATTTTGCCTGTTTCTCAAGCCTTTGAACACACAAAAACAGAAAAATTAAAAACACCAAATCAAATTGAAAAACGAAAACTAAAATGAACCTAACAGTGGGTTGCCTCCCACTCAGCGCTTGTTTTGAGTCATTAGCTTGACTATGGGAAGATATCAGATTCATGGCGGTTTCAACAGAGACTTTGAATGTATCTGTGAATATCTCTTCATCCATGGTGGTGTGTATGCTGTCAGATCATGAGGTCTCCCAAGGAAAGAGTAAACAGAACTAGGGCGGGAGCGAAGCTTGGGTGGGATACTGCGTTTTCCTGCATTCAAAGCAATGTGGTCAGGAGGTTTAATCTTAGGTGATTTATACCTTACCTTTGGTGTAGATCTGATGTCTGGAGCTTTCTGCTTATGAGCGGTTACAGGTACTGAAGATGTTAGAGCAGGTTCAAGAGGAACCGCCATCTTCTTCTCTCTACTATCAGATACCGTAGTTCCACCAATCTGAGCTTCTTCTTTTAAATGACCATCAGTTGAGATCATCTTCTTATCCACCACTACCATGTACTTGACTACACTATGCTCATGTTTAGATCTTATAGGAACTCTTGGGAACGGTATAGGAGGTTTGTAGACCCTTTCCCCAGCAAAAACATCAGATTTGGGCGAAATTGGGTCTGTCCGACTGTCGCGTCGACCGACGCAGAAGTGGTGTCGGTCGACATTGAATTGATGTCGACCTTCAGTGTCGACCATGGCCGAATTCTGTTCGTCGTAAGAACTCGAAATTGCCGTCAGAACTGCGTGTCGACCGACACTAAGGGGGTGTCGATCGACACAGAAAGATTTTATCAAGAGATCAATGTCAATCTCTGTCGAGTCTGGTCCGTCGAAACTCTCAAACTCAGGGATCTCAATCTCGGATTCTTCTCTGTTTTCCACAATTTCCATAGCCTTAACTTCAAGATATGATCCCTGATTCAGCCTATGGTCAACCTGAACTGAGATGCCATTGACATGAGCATTCTGAGCATTCTTCTCTTTGGCACAATTTGAGATTTAATGTACTTGTGTATCCATCAGCCTCATATGAGTGTTCAAGGACTCAAACTTACCATTCAAATCAGTGTACAAGTTCTCAATCCTCGAGTTGAAAGATACATTGGTCTGTTGTTGTCCTTCAAGACACTGCTCCATCATGACTTCAAATCTGCTCTTATGTGTAGGTGCAGGAGGTGCTTGGTGAGATGAATAACCATAATCTCTCGATCTCGGAGCATAACTAGAACTTTGTCTCTGCTGATTTCCACATGTCTGCCCATAATAATCAGCTCCAGCTATATAATTTACCTCTGCAAACTTTTCAGCTTCTGCATCAGCTCGGATTTGTCTCTTCCAAAGTAGGATGTTGTGGATAGAATCAATCTTGTCTCTCATCTCAGTTATCTGCTCCACCAATGCGTATGGTATGATGGGGTTTCCTTCCCCATCCAGTTTCTGACCCTTTGCGTTGCATATATGACCCTCTTGGTCTCGTAAAACACCGTCTTTACCGCGAATCAGAATCACAGGCTCCATTAGACTGAAACCTGTTAAGTGCTCAAGCTCTCGGTATCTCTGATTTCGCCTTGTGTCGATCGAGCGTCGATCGATGCAAGTTCAAAGATGTGACGATCGACACACAGGACCGTGTCGATCGTTGCAGGGCGATTACAGGCGTACCTGAAACGCAAAAACAGAAAAAGAAAAAAATTAGTAACAAAAAAGAAAAACGAAAAACCTAGTCAAAACCCTAAGTTCAAATCTATCGAAGACTCCTAAGAGTCCCCGGCAACGGCGCCAAAAACTTGATAGGTCGAGTTTTAACCCTATACTAACTGCAAGTGCACAGTGATGTAGTTGTAGTACTTAGGGTATCGAATCCACAGGGACTCCGGTCAACGATAGATTAAGAACATAAAAGATTAAACTAGGAGAAAGAAAATATGATAAGAAACTAAAAGCAAGCAGAAAGTAAATCAGGCGAGTTTGTAAGCAAGGAAGCGAAGCGTTAAGTCTAGAGAATTCTCAGGAAATCAGGAACATATGCAATCAATCAATCGGGATCTAATTAATAAATGTTCTAGAACTCAAACACATATATAGAATTAACCAACTGTCGTTGCGAGAATTCTCTAAGTCTAAGTGCATCAATCCAAATTCCTTTGCAATTACTAACAGATTAAACCAGCTTTAATTCCAAGTTCGATATGTTCACAATCTAATTGAACCAAATTCCTTTGCGAGTAATTAACTTGCTCATCTAGGTTTTTTCTAGATAATTAACCAACTGTCGTTGTATCAATCAACCTAACATCATAAATCTGGGTAGCTAATTCAGATTAAGCAGTAAGAACAATCCTAGATGAAGAACTAACATATATGAATCCCTACAGATTTATTAACCTATAATTCCATGAAATCCCTAATGAGAATCCCTAAACCTAACTGGTAAACTACTCAGATATGATCATCGAAACAGAAGACATCATGAATAGAAAACCAAATCTCATAAAACAGAATGAAGAACTGGGGTTTGAAATCCTCTCTCTTTCAAGAACAAGATCAGCCCCTCTCTCTCTCTCTGAAATAAAATAAAACTTAAGTAAATCGTAGCCTAAAAAAGTGGCTAAAAACCCTAATATATAGTCTAAAACACGTCTGGGGGCCTTTTTGCAAGTCTGAGAAGTTTCTGAGCAAAAACTGTAACTTCTCCAAAATGCAGATTTTTGGGTGCAGAACTGCGTCTACTTACTGCGTCGACCACTGCAGAACTGCGTCGACCGTTGCACTGCGAAAACGCAGCCAATGAACTCTGTGAAATCTCTAAATAGTGCAGAATTGCTCCAAATGCTCTCAAAACGTCCAATTAAGCTCCAGATGTCATTAAACCTATAAAACACTTGAAAAGACTCCAAAACAATAATGAAAGACTTGATAAATAAGATATATACCATAGCTAAAATCCCTAAAATCCATGGTAACGGCGCCAAAAACTTGATAGGTCTAGTTTTATCCATATTCTAACTACAAGTGCACAGTGATGCAGATGTAGTACTTAGGGTATCGAATCCACAAGGACTCTGGTCACACGATAGATTATGAGTAATTCGGATTTAAGCTAGGCGAAGCAAATTTGTAAAGCAGTAAATAAAATAGAAAGCAAGTAAACAGATCGAGCGAGACGGATGTAAGCAATCAAACGAAGGCGTCAGGTTTCAGGAGTTCTCGGGATATCAGGAAATCAGATAACAATTAATCAGATTCAATCTATAGCGTTCTTGAACTAGAATCACGAAGGTAAAACTAACCAGTTGTCGCTGCGATAATTATCTATGTCTAACAACCTAGCAGACCAACTTCCGTTGCGAATCCTAGAGTTCTAAACATGCATTAATTCCAAGTTCATTCGTTCACAATTTCTCTAAACCAAATTCCTTTGCGAATAGATAAATTATTCACCTAATCAGATCTAGTTAATTAACCAACTGTCGTTGCGGGAATCAACCTAATATCAATAATCTAAATGGCCAGTTCAGATTAAGCATTAAGAACAGATTAGATGAAGAACTAGATGATGAATCTGAATAAATTAGTTAATCTAACATTCCTTCAAATCCCTAATGAGAATCCCTAACCTAACAAGAGATCTACTCAGACATAGCAATCATGACAGAAAACATAGTCAAAGTAGATATCATAAAATAATCAAAGAATAAGAACAGGGGTTCGAAATCAAGTCTCTTTCGAGAACAAAACCAGTCCCTAAAACTCTCTCTGAAAAATAAAACTTAGTTATGAAAGCCTAACAAGTGGCTGTAAAACCTAATATATAGTCTAAAACACGTCTGGGGGCATTTTGCAAGTCTGGGAAGTTTCTGGGCAAAAACTGTAATTTCTCCAAAATGCAGATTTTTTTGTGCAGAACTGCGTCTACCTACTGCGTCGACCACTGCAGAACTGCAACGACCTTTGCAAGGCGAAAACGTAGCCAGTGAACTCTGTGAAGTCTCTAAATAGTGCAGAATTGCTCCAAATGCTCCCAAAACGTCCAATTAGGCTCCATATGTTCTTAAACCTGTAAAACACCTGAAAAGACTCCAAAACACATAAAAAGACTTGATAACAAAGACATATACCATGGTTAAAATCCCTAAAATCCATGGTATATCAGCCGTCTCCGGCCTTCGTAGTTTCTGTGTTTACCATTGTCGAGCGGGCTCATATTTTTCCTGCGAAATTAGGGTTTGTCGATGTATGGAATATACCGAAAGCCGCCCTTGTTTGTCGCCTTTGCGAACTTAAGGGTGACACACAGTTCTTCTGTTTGGGTGGGTATGATGCATCACTGATTTTAGTAATGTGTCAGTGGCTGTCCCGTCCTTGACATCTCGCTTTTGACGTAAGCGGTTGTATGTTTGTTGGGTGCTTGTGCCCTTCCCCTCTCCCTTTTTAATTCTTTAACATTTTTTTTGTTAGCAGGGCGGCAGGTGGGGTATCGGACTGGCTCTTCTTCCTCCATGTAAGGGGAGGATTCCGTTAGAGGGGGCCGTCGGCATCAGAGTTTCCAGGGGAACCATGGGACCTAATTCCGAAGATCTGTCATCCCTTTTTGGTGTGCTGAGGTTGACTTCTCCGGGTTCTTTTACCTAATGGCGATCCTCCCCAGCTCGGTTTCGTCGTTGTTCACTGCTGGGCTTCTGACTTTCGAGGGTAGTCGTGCCGTGAACAGACGTAGAAATCGTCTTTCAAGGAGGGAGCTCGGCTCCTTGTTGGATGAAATCGGGAACAACACACGAGCTCTGATTCGGATGAAATCGTCTTTCAAGAAATTAGATTTTCCCTTTTTGTTGTTTATTTGTTTTTTTTGTATGTTTCCTTGTAATTTTGACGAGAATGGAATAAAGGAAAGATTTTTGCTTGATTTGTGAACGTCTCTTTCCCTTCTCTCTCTTTTTCTTGGTGTGTGCGATTCGTTTCTCGACTCTGGGCGAGATCAAATTTTAGGTGCGAGTACGTGTCCGGCTTTTTCTGTATTTGATTTTCTCAGATCAAAACAATGCTCACCTATTTATGCACAGATGTTTGTGAGTGCGAGCTTTGGCTCGGCTTATCTCGTCATCTATTTAGTTATCTAGGTGTGAGTACATGCTAGGCTTATCTTGTGGAGTCCTTGAACATAGTTATGCGAAGGAGGTTCGGCTTACATAACTTTTTCTAAGTACTCGTGCGGGTCTGGCCCCGACTTGAGGTCGCTCAAATCGATGATGTGACACAATGTCACTGTGCATATGACACGTGTTTATTTGATCGATCATTTGGCCAGAATGTCGATTGTTAGGAGTTAGGGGTGTGGTTACAAAAAGAGAAGTATTTTTTTAATTAAAACGTGAAAGTGGCAGCAACCTGTAAAGGTTGCTACGTACTCTTCGAGGACAGATCAAGCAAAGCGTAGTTCTTTCTTTCACAAAATTTGAGCTGCATCTCGATTAATTGTATTTATATATTTTGGGTAGAGCTTTAGAGTTTACTTGGTGATGATGATGCTTGTTGGGACGATCTCTCGGCCAAAGGAAGAGTCTTGCCCGCTTTTTCTGAATTCAAAATGGTAGTCGTCTGCTCGTATATGAGGCATGATGTATGTCTTACCTTGCACTCCACTGTGAAGCAGTATCTCGAGATTTTCTGGTTTCCTCGGAGCGTGAAGATTCCTCCTAGGGTCAGGAACTTTATGCATTGGTGATACGTTGAGGGTACTACTCTCATGGGTAAATCCAGGGAGTTCCCAAGATCACGTTGAGTATTGCGGGTCGGTCTATGACGACATACTTTACGAACTTGGTCATGCGTCCGACGTGTACTGGTAGTTTGATTGTCCCAATCATAGTGTTCGTATCTCCGTCAAACCCGGTGGGAGGCTTTTCTGAACGTTTCATCATGTAGTCGCGCAATTCCATCCTTTGTATTGTTTCTTCGAATATGAGGTCGACCGAGCTTCCCATATCGATTAGGATTTTGGTGACTTCGCAGTCGCCAATTTGGAGTTCAACGACGAGTGGGTCATTATGCGGCTTATCGAGACCTTCTTCGTCTTCTGAGGTGAAGGTGATCTCAATGCCTAGTTTCAGTTCTTCGGGAACGTTCCTATTCCACTGTTGTCGTGTGTCAGCTTACTGTTATTGACCGTACCGAATCGTTACAGGTATGGAGTCCTCCCATGATCATGTTGATCCGCTTTCTAGGCATGGGTGTGTCCTCCTCATCGTCGTCGCGGGTTCGCTTTGGTGATTCGGTGTCGATATCTCCATGCTCTACTCGTTGTTGGCTCATTTGCCTCGCTTTCTCCTCTTGGGCGAGCTTGAATCGTTCTCCCTCGTTTTGGGTTGTCGTGGTGCCTCTCGATTTCCGGGGGATGCTGCTGGAGCGTTTCGGTTTGTTATGTTCGTTACCCCTTTCTAATACTCGCCGAATAGGAGACTATGAAGGTGTCGGCATTCCGCGGTGCTATGTTCGGAGCACTGGTGGAATGTGCAGAAGGCCTTTTCCTGATCGTCGGTTCATATGTACTTGTTCCACGGTCGATTTTGCTAATTGCTTGGGTGGTTGCGCCCCGATTGCTTGGCCGCCTTCTGGCTTGTTTGCTGCTCACTTACGTGTCATGTTGTTGCTTTCTTCCCCTTGTCTTCGGGAATTTCAGATTTCAGATCTTTTCCCTTCTTGGCTGAGGCGAATTTCTTGGCGAGTATGTCCTTTTCCTCCTCTATTTCGACGAAGACGGCTGCTCGGTGGAGGGCGTCTTCAAGGGTTTGTGGTTTTTTTTTTGCCAGCTCGTCGCGGAATGGCGACTCGTACCAAATCCCGTTTTGAAGCATTGGGAGCCCCTCGTTATCGGTTACCGTGATTTTTGAGACGATACTTTGAACCTGTCGATATACGACCTGAGAGGTTCATTTGGTCCCTGACTCACGACCCAAATGTCGGTGCTTGAGGCACCATCCTGGATGAACATGGAGTAATGCTTTAAGAAGATGGCTGTCAACTAGTGGTAATTATCGATTGAATGCGCCTCTAGGCGTCAGAACCAGTTGAGGGCAGCGCCGCCGAGATAATCGACGAATAGCTGGCAAAAACAAGTGTCGCGCTCCTTGGGAGAAAATTGGGCTCTCCACATTTCAATGATGAAATCCGTCAGGTACTGTCGGGATCTGAGTTTCCTTCGTATCAATTTGATCTTTCTGGGGTGCCTGATCGGTGTTCCTGTTATCCTATCCGTGAATGGTGTGTTATGTGTTTCTTTCAAGACCGATCAATCTCAGGGGCTGAGCTGGTGGCTTTATGAACTTTAGATGTCATGTGGTTCAGCTGAATCTTGAGTGACTCGAGCTCCCTGTTTCTACTGGCTTCAGTCTGACTTTGGATGAACCCGGTCGACGACGGACCCTGGGATATGAATGGTCGCCTGCTTGATTCGGTATTCAGGGGCGGCGTTTCACCGAATTGACCCTTTGGAGCCGCGGAGTAGGGTTTTCTGTTGTTTGGCATTCGTGATGCCCGGTAGCTTGTAGGTAGTTTATATGTTCCCTGCACGTGTCTTGATTGCTCGTGAGTAGGTTGAAGCAGGCGTTTCTGTCCCGAGTTAGCTCGTCAATTTGTGTCATAAGAGTCTTATGAGGGAAGAGACGTCCTAGTCTTGAGTGTCTGAGCGCGTCCTGTCTTGGTGGGTGTTGGCTTCCCTGGTCTGGTTGATCCGAGTATCGGTTAGTGAGAGTGGTGATTGTGCCTCGTTCGGTGGACTTGGCGAGGTCAAACTCGGAGCGAGCGGGCTCCGAGTTCGACTCGGATTGTTTTGGGTTGTTGCTTGTTGAAAGTGGTCTTGTCATCTCGGCATCGTCTTAGAGTGTAGAAAGTTTATCATGTTCCCCACAGACGGCGCCAATTGTTGTTACGTAATTTTGATCTTGTCCGGAAAGTCGGGTTACGATCTGAGAAGTCCGAACTACGAGGTGAGAAATAAACTTAAGTGAGGGTGACACTGTTCTTTATTAATCTTAAGGCCGAAGCCGAGTAATGAACATGATGTTACGAGGTGGGAGTCCGTCAAATGACGTGCTCCCTAAATATTGCTTGAGCTGGGAGCTTTATAAGAGTAGTTGGCGCCCTCGCAAGTTACAATGTGTCTAAAATGAAAAGTGAATGGTCATATTTATAGCGTTGGGAAGCTGACTTCCTTTTGGGTCATTGATTCCTTAGCGGGATTATCTCCTTGGGCTGGGATGAATTTGTTTACTTGGCAAGATTTCCAATGAGCTTATGGATGGGTGCTAAACCCATATCCAACACTGCCAAATTATGCAGTCTACCACGAGTTGATATCTACCACCCGACCTTTCATGCGCAATGTTTGTTCAATTGAAATTTCATGGGTGGCTCCCATCAAAAGAAAGATCGAGAAAGTCAGAAAGTGAGGTAATAGCAAACAATCATACTACTTCATTCCAGTCTTGTTTTATATTTATTTCCCTTCAGGTTTGGATTCAGTAATTGATTGGTCTCGTAAAAAAAAAAAATGATGTTATGTAGCGGTGGACCGGATATCTCTTTCAGCGAACTTGAGGAGAAGAACACGGAGTTATCTAGGAACATCAACAACGCAGAAACACCTACAGTTTCTGAAAATATCGAGAGCAGGATTGATGCAGCTAGAGAATGCTTTCTTAATGGGTTTTGAGAATATTTCAGATATTTTAAATAGTTTCATGTGATTTCAGATATAGAGTAAAAACCAATTCATATCGAACTTAAGAAAAAACAAACCGATCTTATGTCAAATATTAAAATACCCGAACATGAATTATGAGCATGGTACGAAAAACCCAGAAATCCAAAATGTCTTAATATAAAACTAGTTATCTCCCTGGCATCACTAGAAAGTTTTTTTCTGATGGCAATTGCAAACCATTTCGTTACCAAAACCCAACAAGGGAATTACAAGTGGTAAACGAAATGTGAAAAACTTTGATCTTCTGTTCTAAGAAAAAAACAATAATAAAAAACATTATCTTCAATATAGTTCTCAAATAATATTTTTACTAACCGTGAAGACAATTCACAACTGTCATTGACTCGGACTCTAAGCAAATCTTTAAGGTGTGTAACCCCCAGACGCGGTAATAGACAATGCACATCTCAAAACCTTATGGCAACGTAGGTGTGTAAATGGTTCAAGTCTCATTCTTTTTTTTTTTTTTTTGATGAAATGCAAATATATTATCCCATAAAGGGGAAAGTTATTTAGAAAGAGTTAGAGACCACAGCTAACCCCCAAAAAGGTAAAAAAAAAAAAAAGGGTTAGGTTCTTTACAATACAACCATTGCTACAAAAGAAATGTAACTACTTAAGCATAAGTGAACCGCTGACCAAAAAGGCCATGAAAATACTTTCGGACCTGCTCCGTCAACAATTTGTCTCTCATACAATGATCAATCCCCTTAAAACAGCCTGCTCAGTTGTTGGATTTCCTGAATCTCAGACATTTCTTTCTAAGTTATAAATGGTAGCTTGAGCAGCCAGCTTCCTCGATACATTAGACCCGCGAGCAGAAATACATAATATCCAAGAAATGAGATTGTTCCAATCATCAAAAGAAGATGCTAATTGACCAAGCTTAGCCATCACATTAGACTAAACAACCATAGAAAAATGACATTGAAGAAACAAGTTGTCCCTTGTCTCAGCTGTTTCATTGCACTTCACACAAGTAATTTCAACGTCCATTCCCCATTCAACCAGTTTACTACGAAGAGGCAGCCTATCCAAGTTCGAAATCCAGAAATTGAAAGCGTGTCCCTTAAACCAAATTGCTTCCACCCAAGATTTCTTATTATGTTTTACTCTCAAGTATTCCCAAGTGAATTTGGTTGAGAAAGTACATGATGATGGCTGACCTGGCGCATCCCAAAAGAATTGGTCAAAATCCGGGCTGTGAGATAGAGGAGTGATTTAAGTTAGCAAAATGTGCGGCCTTTCTGCATCATTAGATCTCGCAGACCTTAAGTTCCAGCAAAAGGTGTTGCTGGCTTCAGTAACAAAGGCGTGTCTCTGAACTCCAATGAGCCTCGGACCTCCATCTCCAAAAATGTTGATCAAAGGTCCCATTGGCATCCAATCATCAAACCAAAAACTGGTTTGTCTACCGTCACCAATTCTGCAGGAGATGAATTGCCTTGCTAATGGTTTTAGGTAGATAAGCTGCTTCCAAATCTATGAGTCTTTGTGAGATCCTACAGTCCCAATAACTCTTTCTAGATAGATGATGGTACTTCACCCAAGCCACCCATAACAAACCACTATATGAGAATAAGAACCACACCAGTTTCAAAGATAAAACCTTGTTCCATAGCTTCAAGTCCCTCAAATCCAGACCGCCTTCATCTTTAAGGACGCAAAGGGTTTTCCAAGAAACTTTGATCCAAGTGGCTTTCAAAATGTCTTCATTCCACAAGAACTTACTGCACATTTGCTCGATCTTTTTGATACATCCTGATAGGAGAATAAACGTTGTCATCCAGAAGTTTAAGGTGCTAACTATAACCGAGTTTAAAAGTATCATTCTCATGTGTAGAAAAACATGGGCATTCACATGATTCTCATGACCTTGGGATTGGGATCCATTGTATGACCCGAGAAATTGCTAGGGACCCACCGTGTGGATGCGGCTCAGTGCTCATGATATCCTTGCTCGGATTTACTTGAATTATTAAAAAAATTGACTTCCTCAATTTTCTTATGGTTTTATCTATTTTACATATATCTCACTCAGTACGGAAATTTTTAAAACGGACTACTAAGTATTTGGAAGCAAGACTCAAAGATTATGAAGTGTTTTTTACTTGTAATGTAAGTTCTACTTTAATTGATATCTAATTCTAGGGTTGGTCGTCTATAACTCGACCCGAACTAAACCAGAAAATCTTATTATGTTCCAGTTCGATTTTAGAAATTTTTTTGAATGAGGTTTAAATTAAATCTAGATATTTTACGTATTGGGTAATATCCATTCCGAACAAAAACCCGAATTAATATCCAGAAAATATTCAAATTTAAAATAGGTTTGATAGTTTTTATACTGAAATTTTAGTTAATTTAGATTTTTTCGAATATTTTTAGATATTTTGAATAATTTAGATAGTTTTACCGAGTTTGTAGCTATTTTAGATATTTATAGATAGTTTTTTACTTGTTTTTTTGGTGATTCGAATATCGAGTAAAAATCATTCCAAATTGAATCCGGGAGAAATGAAACTGACTCAAATATTAAAATACCCGAATATGAACTATGAGTATGGTACCAAAAAAAAACAAAATCCAGAAGGCTGAAAATTCCCTCCCTGGTATGTATGTACCAGATTTTTTTTCTTTTCTGATGGCCAACCATTTCATTATCAAAACCCAACGAAGGTAAATACAAGCTATTGGTTAACGAAATGTGAAAACATTGATAACAACTGCGAAATTAGGGTACGACATTCGATTTACATTCAATATAAATAAGGGTTTCAAAATTCGAAGCCCAAAAGCGTTGTGTCTGTTCAAATTCTGACTAAGATTGGAGAAAACAAAAAGTTAGAATTTCATGATTTAGAGAGCTATTTTGCGCGGAGGTTCATCCAAGCTTGAACTACGACTCGAGAAACAAGAAAAACTGGAAAAAATTTGGCGAAAAAAAATTTGGACCATTTCTCGATTTGTGCGTGTCATCCTTGCGCAGGGGCCATGCTAATCTTCTCTGTATCGTTCCAATTTTATCGGATGTCCCCGAAGGGAATCATGTTTGTGATTCTGGTGATATATAAACACTCGTTTCATTGGAAAGATAAGCGATGTGGGATGAACAGAAACCTTGCGAAGAAGATGACTAAACATTGGGCCTGTTAATGAAATAAATAGGCTCATTAAGTAGCTAGTCAGGCTTCTCAGATTCCTCACGAGGCCCGTTTAATTAATAGAATACCAAAATCTTTGTTCGGTTTTACCATAGACCGACGTTAACCATTTATATTTTTCGGTTTCTTTGGTTTAGTTTGTTGGTCGAAAAGTAATGGTTTATTTTCAATTTCAACAAATATGTCGGAAAAATCTTTGAATCACATGCATCAAACAGCTTTTTTCTTCGCATGATTCAAACTGTTTTCTTTCGATCATGCAATTGTAGATGAAATAACATTAATAAAAATACCAGATTGATATTCTTTTTTATAGCCAATAACAATTATTTCATATTTTTAAAATATTTTTAGACAATTATAAGATGATAAAAATAAATTCTTATGTGACCAATCTGGTTCAACCATGTCACTTTCGTGTCGTTTTCTATTTTGTTTTAGGTTAGGTTCTCTTCTTCTTTTTTCTATCTATACACCTCACGCAAATACTAAATAGTAAAAACTAACTATTAGTTGGAAAAAAAAAACTAACTATTAGTTGAAAAAAAACTAAATATTAAGCAGACCGAATCTTTTCTTTCGTTATAATAAAACCGATTTTAATATTGGACTAGTTTGCTTCTGGATTCTCCGGATTTTATCTGATTAAAAACCGATTTTGTATTATCTTACTTTTCAATCGTTTTTTCAATCGGATTTTCCGATTCGATAACGGAGTCGATTCAATCTTTAATCTATAATGTTTTATTCTTGTCGAAGACACTATAAATTTATCTCCTTTCCTTACTTTAATAGTTCTTAGTCCCGATCTAGATTGAACGGATGCTGGAGTTGATGTTTCTCTCATCTCAAAGTACTAATTGCGATGTTTGGTTAGTTGGTAATTGGTCCTGAAATTGACGATTACAGTATGGCATGGAGCGGGAATGCGGGATTTAACCAAGTTCTGGTTGTCTTTGTTGACATATTTGGATGGATTCAAGATTGGCAGATCTGGATGGTTCACAGTATGGGACGCACTACGGTGGCCGGAATTGTTCGTCATCCATAATGATTGGAATTCGCTGATGGCGGCGCGTGGCATAAGTTGATAAAGATCGTCACTTACCTTACACATGTACAACCGTACAATATTTTTCGGTTATCTTATCTTGTTGTAACGGGTTTGGGCTTCAGTCTATTATTCGATTTTAATTTATGATATTGCATCCATATAAACCTGTAAATCTGATATAGCCTTTTTAATAGTTTTTTAATGTAAACATCGTTGACAAAAAAAAAACCAAATTGAACCTTAGCCAACCACATGTTTGACGCATTCTTTTTTTTTTGTCAACTGATGAATTATATTCATAGAACAGAAATACGATAGTTTAATACAAGATCATAATCATAGGAAACTAAAGTCCAAACAACAGGCAACCAAAGCTCCAACAACGGGCAACCACAGTCCACAGATCATGCAACATAAGCCCATAAAGGATTACTAAAACCTACGGCTAGAGGAAACATAAATCGATAAATCCTAAAGATAACAATAGCAACTCAAACTTGGGATTAGTGGCAACCGCAAAAACAGAAAGAGCGAGATAAGTCGTCGTAGCCTATGACACACCAAGCGACAACATCAACAACCTGGAGACTTACAGAGAGACACCCTCTCACCAACACAGAACCCACAAACAAGACTTCATAATCCGACAAGAAAGAACCTAAGAAAGTTCTCCTAAACCTCTTTCGGATGCGGTAAAGACGCACTCATAAACGTCTAAAATAAACCTAGATAGAAGCCCTAGACAATACCCCAATCTCCAACGAAGTCTAAACAATCCAAAAAACCCGAACTCAAACCAAAACAAAAACCCGGATTGAAAAGCACTCACAACTAAAACCACAATTAACCACAAGAACACCAAGCTGAGAAGTTATAGCCACGATCAGACCATCAATTAGTCCAACTAGCAGAGGTACCAATTTTACTCTAAACCGATGAAAATCAACTAAGCACAAGACAAAACACACCACACGAGCTAATCGTTATACATCTCACAAACTGTAATCGAATAAAATGGGAAATAGATCTACCCGCATCGACCAACCATCGCTGCTACGAAGGGACCGTAACCGGCAAACGAAGACCTGCACAGCACCACAACCGGCGGCAGAGACCCAAATCAAGGGGTCGACCGGAGACGCAATCTCGGTAGAAGAAACCACGGAAAGCAAAGAACACGGCGGCAAGGACGACGGTAGCTACGGCAGGAGATGGAGAGTAGGCGACGGAGGCGAGCACGACGACAGATCCGGAGACGACAAGGCTTAGCAACGGCGGAGAAAAGCTGTTTGTCGGGCGAGACTAGAGCGGTACAGGACGAGCAAGTCTCCTCCGTCGGTAATGGCAGCGGCCGCTGACCGCCGGAGAGGCGACGGTAAGGAGATCGCGGTGCCTCGGAATGCGGGTTTGAGAGGTTCTCTCTTAGGGCGAACACGAACCTTCTCTCTTTGACGCATTCTTCTTTATCAAGTCTTTTTTGCGGCAATGCAAATTTCATTAAAAGGCCCAAAAAACCGAGAAACAGATACCGAAAGGTACAAGCAAATACATGTATTAAACTAACATGCCTACAAACGGGCATTATACAAAACTTATCGTAATTGAAAAGTTTGAGAAGCCAATATGTCTCCATGACAAAGCAGTCTAGGGACACGTGGAACAATTTTGCGGAACTCGTCATGCATCATCATCGCCGGATCGAAAACTCATTATAAGAGTCGGAAACTAGCGGCAATGCATCTTCTGGTACTCTACTACTAGCTCTCTGTCAACCTTATCCAACCAAATCCACACGGTCCACCGCTTAGTTGTCAAATCTTTATCCATCGCTTCTCGGCTACCAAATCTTTGCGCTTCATAAAGGGTGAAAAACACCCAATTAAACGCTTGGTGAGTCCTTACACATCGTTCGAGCCAAGAATCCGACACCACAAAGCGCTGAACAACAAAGAAGAAAGAAAGAAGGAAACATCGGCGTTGTGCTGATTAACAGTGTGGAAAAGATCGATTAAGTCTGGAACAAATCCAGAAATAAACCACCGCTCCATAATGGTAGAAAGACCAGACATAAAGTTCGATTTTATTGAGCAGAGAAAACAAGATCTTTCTCCGTAAAACATGGAAAATCTGAAAAAGATAACGCAAAAACCTAAAGCAAAAGTAACTCGACTGTTAGTTTGGCTATACACCAATACTGACGGTCAGAAAACGGTGAGTTTTGGTCGACACTCGGTAGAGAGAATGGTTACTTTTCGTAATTATTCAATTGCTTCGTGTTCGTGTCTTAGAACAATTGAACAAGATCCCCATTTTTCTTGAGCAGTGTGTCTTTACCATCTTTTCCTTCCTAACTTTTTTTTTTTGGTCAAACCATTCATTCTTAGATTAATAAAACTCAAACTCCATCAAAGAATGAGAAATTACAAGATAAAGAGCAATCAATGCCCAAAGTTTTGTCAAACAAATGGCTACATACATATGATAGAAGTAGATACATTTTATCGAAAGCAAACATGAAAAATCGAAGAAGACTAAGATCCCAAGAGCCTTTTGATCAACTGCATCCGACACACTCGAAAGTGCGTTAGACTCTGTACTAAAGACAGAGGAGATGTCTGCTACTAAGGCAGAGAATTTGGGAAAAGGAGACAATCATTGTCCAAAGGAACCAAATTAGCTGGATAACATGAATTAGTTAGCAATAACCACCAAGAAGGAGAGGCCAAACATAAAACATGAAAATCCATAAATATGGAACAAAGTCTGCATACTGCAGTAAGAGATCTGCAACCTGCAGTAATAAAGCCATCCAAGAAAACTGAAAAACAGCTCGGGATTATGGTATTAGGAACACAATTCCACCTAAGAAGAGGATTTGAAACCTGCTAAATCACCGGAGATGAACAGCTCGGGACGAGGAGATATGCGGGGAGGTTGTGAGAAGGGTTGACGGTACTAGTCTCCGGAGATGAAGTCTTGCACCAGACAGGCTGGGAAGAGCGAACATACGGAAGGGAAGTCAGTGGTGGAGGTCGAGCCGGAGAAGAAGACTCGAACAAGACCGATAGAGAGGAAAGCAGAGGCGGTGGAGGTGGGGATGAGGAGAGTGCGAACGATGGAGAAAGGAGGAGGAACGGAGAAGTTGCGAGCAGTGACGGAGGCGGGTCCGGTGGTTCGGGGGGCTCAGAGGGTGGTGGATCTTCCGAGTACATGGTGGAGAAGAGAAAGCAGATCACGAGTGGGCTAGAAAGTAAAGGCTGTGGTTGAAACGATGAAAATCCGACCATCAAGAACGAAGTAGCCGTGAAACTCCGTTGATGGATCGACGAGGAGAGAGAGAGGGGAGGCGGTCGGGGGAGTCGACAACAGAGACAGCTCGGGAAAATGGCTAGGCGGAGGATGTAGATTACTGTTTAATTTGCGTATTTTACTGTTTACATTTTAATTTGCTAGAGCAAGACACGAGTCTACGTATTTGGTATAGAAAAATGAGTTGGTATTTTCTTCTGGTCCATTATTCCATGTTTGTACAAAATAAAAAGAAATACTTTTTCTTTTCTTTTCTAGGTTTGATACATTGTCTTTAGCCCAGCAAAATCATCATAAGAGCACCTTTAACGTAGGGTTCTTAATAGGTTTTTTAAGTTAAAGTAAATTAAAATAAATCAAAAATAAATAAAATAGAAGAGAGAGGTACGAGGGATTCTTAAACAAAAACCTTTAGGATCTTATTAAAAAACCCAACTCACATTTGTCATGTTTTCATTGGTTAATTGCTTTTTTAGTTTCAAAATTTAATTGTATATTAAATTAGATTATAAATATTAATTTTTTAATTGTTTAGATACTAATATGAGTATTTAACTAGGTTTTTCACCTGCGCTACGCGCAGGTACGTATTTATAATTTTGCTTATTATATTTTATGTTTATTTTCTAAAATTCAAATTCAATATTACTAAAGTTTACATTTTTTATTATTATCTTTTAAAATAAAATGTCTTAATGTCGACAAATATGAAAATTTCTTAAAACAGTTGTTACACATATTTTCCAAAATTATGATATTGAATTTTTATTTGATAGTTTGAAATTTGTAAGTAGTTGTGATAACTAAATATTGAATAGATGATGTATTAATAAATTTTCAAATACCTTTTGATTAATGAGAAGGAGTTCAAACTCATACGTAAATTTCATTTTTATGTTTCGTGTCTCCCAAAACATATCTACATCAATTAATTCAAGTGCAGTGGTACCATTAAATGGTTTATGTAGGATACAAAAAATGGAATTTCTATGAAGCTATGTTAGCATTTCAAATGATATAAAACTTAAACATATTAAACGTTGAATTATAGGTTTAAGATTACGTACCTCTAAAATATTTATATGTAGGAAGTCACTTTGTAGTTGTTCTTGTTATCAATAACTACAAATTTTTTGATTTTGCAGACTACATCAGCCTTAAGATTTGAATCATAGCAGCATATCCGGTTAGCAGATATGAATGCGTGGATAACAGTTCCCTGCATTATAGTGATTTCATTCAATTTATAAGTAGTTGTCTTAACTTAATATTGAACAGATGATGTATTAATAAATTTGAAAATAACTTTTGATCAATGAGAAGGAGTTCGAGACCCATAAGTAAACCTCTTTTTTGATGTTTCGTGCTTCCCAAAAGTGAAGAATTCTAACCAAAACTTCCTTCTTGTTAAAACCTTTTTGAATTGGCCATTGCCTCTAAAGAAATATTTTTTTTTTAGAAATTTGTGTAAGTTATTGTAATTTGAGCTGCTTATTTATAATCAACAACTAAACTTTCAAAAAAGAAAACTTCTAATTCTAAGGAAGAAACTAATTTAGGTATGTTTCTTATTTCTATTTCTATGTTAGTTTCTTATTTCTATTTCTATTTATATGTTAGTTTTATTATTGTAATTTAAAATTTGTAAATTTTCTCAATTAAATAAAGAAAACTTCTAATTCTAAGGAAGAAACTAATTTAGGTATGTTTCTTATTTCTATTTATATGTTAGTTTCTTATTTCTATTTCCATTTATATGTTAGTTTTAATATTGTAATTTAAAATTTATAAATTTTCTCAATTAAATAAAGAAAACTTCTAATTTTAAGGAAGAAACTAATTTCCTTTTTATAATAATTAAAATTATGTTAATCCAGGAAATGTAAATGTTTTTTTGACAATTTAGGTATGTTTTTTTAATTTCTATTTCTATGTTAGTTTCTTATTTTTATTTCCATTTATATGTATTGAAATTATGTTAATCAAGGAAAATGTAAATGTTTTTTTATGACAATTTATGTATGTTTCTTATTTCTATTTCTATGTTAGTTTCGTATTTCTATTTCCATTTATATGTTAGTTTTATTATTTATAAAATTTAAAATTTGTAATTTTTTCAATTAAATAAGTACTTACCATTTATATGTAATGAAAAATAATAGATCGAACTGCCGAATCGGAAAAATTGGGTGCTATCATATAGCTTGGGGTAGCACCACTAGATCTTCAACAAGGTGGAAATTCTCGTATTCTCTATGTACATGTTCCTGCGGCTCGGATGAGTTTTAAGTAAAACGAAAGAAAATTCTTCATCTAATCTAATATTGATTGAATGTCTGAGCATTCCGATTAGTTTTATTATAGTAATTTAAAATTTGTAAATTTTCTCGATTTTGAACGATGAAGTGGACCAATCATATTGAGTTTTTTAAATCTCGATTTTGAACGATGAAGTGGACCAATCATATTGAGTTTTTTTAATCCTACGTGGACGCTCTCAGATGCCTATAACTTCAACTTTTATATTTATTTTGAATATAAGTAAGTACGTAATAAATTAAATAATATTTATTTGACATTTTGTTCTTTTTATGAAAATTTATGTATGTTTGTTATTTCCATTTTATGTTAGTTTTTCTATTTATAAAATTGTGTTTCTTATTACATTATGTTTTTATGACAATTTATGGATATTTTTATTTCTATTTCAATGTAAGTTTTACTATTTATAAAATTTAAAATTTGTAATTTTTCTTTATTTTGAATGATGATGAAGTGGATCAATCATATTGAGTTTTTTAAATCCTACGTGAACGCTCTTAGAGGCCTATAACTTCAACTTTTATATTATATATGATAACCATTGAAAATGCTCTAACAACTCACATGGTTTAACATTATTATAACCACCTAATTAAAATTACCTAAGACCAAACTCTTTACTTGTTAAAATCAAGAATCGATTTTTCTTCTTCTCACAAAACCAAAACTTTTGTCCTCATCTAAAAACAGAAACCTGTTAAAAAAATCTTAACTCCTTCCTTTAAATAAAAATATTAACTTCATCGTTGCAGCATCTGTTCTCAAGAAAAAAAAAATAAAAGAAAAAAACGTTCTCTTCAATGTAGTTTTCTCAAAAGATCTTTGTACTAACTCTAACCTCGGAGACCATGCACAAATCTTTAAGGTGTGTTAACTCCAAACACTGTAATAGACAATGCACAGCTCAGAGCATTCTATTGACGTTCAGGTGTGTAAATGGTTTCAAGTCTCACTCTATGTAGCTAAAGCCGCATTTCTATCAACAAAATTGATTAGCTCTGCTTGTGCCGCTTCCATTATCACACGGAAGTCTACGCTCATATACCTTCCCCTGCAACACCATATTTCCAATAAATTTCATATTCATCAAGATTAACTGAAACAATCATATGCATGGCTTGGCTTAGATAACGATGATGATCATACCAGAAATGAGTCTTGGACCAGATTGAATTTGGAAAAGCTGGACTTCCAACTCCGTGCATTATTCTCGCTATGGCTCTTGGCGTAAATTTAGCCTGACGATTACTCTGCAGAAACACCTGTTTTTTCACTCCCAACATCAGATGAACATTTTTTAAATATATATAGCAAAATAAAGAAGTGGAGCTTCGTGGATCTTCACCTTTATGTCTGCTCGTAGAAAGGAGCTGCATCCACAAATATAAGTGTTGATCAGTTTAAGTGGAAAGACGACTTTGACAAACAAAGAAAAGATATGAAACATTTTGTTAATGTACCAATTTTGAGTCTTCTTGCTCGGAATGTCACAATTTTCGTCTCCATTGAAGTAATCCAAAATTCTGCTTTGAATGCTCTGAGTTTGGTTGGCACCAGAACTAATTTCTGAAGTGTTGGAGACATTTATAGCAGCCACTGCTGCACTAGACATAATATCTAGTTTCCTTACCTAATTCAAAATGCAAAATTATGGCTACATATAAGCACAAGCATTGTAACTAGAACCATGAAAGTGTGAGGAGCTGTTAGCTGCAATTGAAGAACTTACTTTGCAAGTTTCAACCTCTGCGAGCCACTTGGTAAGATGGCTGGACAACGAACATATTTCCTTTGGAGATTCTAAGATTGTGTAACAAAAGGCAGGGTCCTTCATCTCGTATGTTACTTCCCCCTTCATCTACAATGATTTTATGGACATATCAACGAACAAGGTCTTCAAAAGTATACTACCTAAGTAACGTAGTAAAAGGGAAATCTTCAAACTATTAAAAGAAACCTCAGGATCAAATTCTAAACTCAGCATTGTCAATTAAAGATAAATTAACTTAACGAGTTCAAGCGGAACTCATGCAAAAAAGTTCTTAAAACAGCACAAGAAATTGAACAAACAAATGAAGCATGGTCAATCCTTATATACATTTCCCTCACTAAAGTTGTATTCAACTTTCTTAGGAAAGCCTCTACATCAATAATTCATATGGATAAAATCAAACTTTATCACAAAATGATACTGGCTAAGTTTCTCTTCTTACCATACTAACGTCATATTCGTGAAGATAATTAATGTTTCCATCAGTTATGTTCATTCATTTATACTTCTGTTCTATGGACTTAAGCTTCTTCTTTATAACTAATGCGTGCAATTCAATCACGGTTCCCATGTTTAGTTAAACATTCTTATGAAGATGAAATGAAACTTAATATATTACTAAGCCACATATTCATATAGGCCAGGAAAATGTATCAACCTTCAGAGTTTGAATCTCAGCCAAGACATCTGTTGTTGCAACACCTGTGCTAGAGGCTACGGCTGGTATATCAAAGACATATAACCCTTGCTTCACGTGACACCTGAAAACAACACAAAAGTATCAAGCATTGCTGCAACTATAACATTTCGTCAGAATCTTTTGACTTGTAAAGCTGAAGACAATGGATAGACACTTACTTTTTCAGAATTGCTGCAACTATGATGTTTCGTGCAGCTAAAGTATTTGGAGAAGACTGCACATGTAGCATAACAATGTTTTGAACATCAGAAGCTTAGAGCATAGTAGCATACAGCACAAACAAAAAAATATAAAGGAACTTGTCACTAAATGGGAATTTATTCAGTTAACAGCTTCCCTACCTTGTGGAAATTCAACGTGCAACATACGTTAACCTGTGGAAGCATACGTAAGTATTTCACTTCCCCCAACTCCAAATGTGTCAAAATCGTTTGCATAACCTGCCAGATCCGCAGTGAGAAGTCGGAGAATTTTTTATGTAAACGAATTTTCCTGCCCACGCTATCTTACAAGAGCAAGCACTTAAAGATATAAAGGTGGAAAACAATGGTTTCAAGAAATGTCATCAAGTTTCAGGAAAAAAAAAATACCTCTTCTTTCATGTCAAATTTCTGAGAGGCAGATTCAATGACTATGGAGCATATCTTCTCATGTTGCTTTGTCTCAGATGAGAACACATGGGTGAGAAATTTTCCAACTGCATATTCATCGACACCATCACTGAAGAAGAAGGAGGGGGGGGCAAAAGGTAAGTTACTGAAAAGCCTTTCAATGCAAAGCCAGGAGATATGATAGTTAGTACCCAGACCAATCACCTGTGTGCAAGACTTCGAAGCTTTAAATATGTGTCCTCATCATAAAAGAGATGACAATAAGACAACCGCCCGTCGCGACCAGCACGTCCAATTGCCTGTAATAAATACATTTAGTTTCTCGAGACCGTTATATGCAAACTGATCACTTAGCTTAAAAAGGATCCTGGGAACGAAAAACAAAAGGTTTGAACCTGAACGTATTCTTCCAAACTGCCTGGCACGCTGAAGTGGATTACCTACAGTAGACTCAGAGACTTTAGAAGCATGTATATTGTTACACGAGATGCGAACAGGTAAAGATTTTTTTTAAAGCATTCTAAGGGTTTGCCTTAAACTTACAGCTCCAACATCTCCCTTGTCAAGTCCCATGCCGAATGCGACAGTTGCAACAACCTTCCAAAACATACCAAAATATTTGAGTTTTGTCATCTGCTCAGCTTTCAGTGAGAGTTTGCACGTATAAACAAGGTGTTGGGAAACAATAAACTTATTTTCTCACCACTCTAATCTTGTTGGAACAAAATGACTCTTGTATGCGAACACGGTCTTTCGCTGGAAGACCACTGTGATAACCCTGGATAATCAGTCGAGCTAAGCTTGATTAGAGTGCATTAGCGATAGATAAAACAAATATCGGAGATTTCATATGGAAACAACCTTTGCAGAGATGTTGTTATCGCGTAAATACTTGCTTATCATGTCAGTCTCATACTGCGCAAAACACATCCCAAAGTTTCTTAAGTTCGCATCATGAATGATTTAGTGAGTGTGAAAAAGCCGTAGATAATTAAATAAGTACTCTTACCTGAAATTTGCAATACACAATTATGCTCCGAATCTTTTTGTATGGATGAGACTCCATCAAAATCAATAGATCTTTCAATCTGTTAGATTTCGGATTTCAATTAGTTACATCTAGAGGAAAAACAAAAAAGGTGAAAGATATAAACAAAGCACATGCCTGTTAGCTCCGGTCAATGAGACTGACAGCTCAAAATTGTCTCTCAGCTGTGACTTTTGAATAAGATTGGTTGACGGTATCTCTAGTGCAGACATGACAGCCTGAAGAGTCATAGTAGTGGCGGTTGCAGTCATTGCAAGAATGCAATCCGCCTTGAGTGCAGAATACAGCATTGATGCCTTGAGTCTCATGTATGAAGGGCGGAAGTTATGAGACCTGTTCAGAATAGCTCTTAAGAACCAAAGAAAAACAAAACAAGGGATACTATAGCAAACAGAGAAAGGCTAATCTACCAGATGCCAAGAAACTCTCACCATTCTGATACGCAGTGTGCCTCATCCACAACGACAAGTGACACAGATAAAGACATGCGAAACATTGACAAAAATTCTACATTCAGAAGTCTCTCGGGAGATACAAAGAGAACCTGAAATTAAACAACACAAATGAATGTACTTCCAAATCAAATACTTTCATAAGGCTATCCCCTGGCTGGCTTCCTTAAAAAATATGAAGTAATCTTATCAGAAGTAAGCCGTCCAAAACTTCCCTCTAGGACATACCTTTATTATGCCTTCTTTAAGTTTCCGCAATGTTTCTGTTGCTTCCTCAGGTCTCTAGTGAAATAAATTCCCAAAAGCAGACTCCATTATAAATATTTTAGAGACTATGAAATGACCCAAAAATAAAGAACAGGCAACAAACTGAGGCACGCACCTGGCTACTGCTTAAGAGACCACCCTTAATAATTGAAGGCAAATGTTTCAGCTGATCGATCATCAGCGAAACCAAAGGGCTCACTACGAGGGTGATTCCAGGAAGAATCATTGCTGGAATCTGGTAGCAGAGAGACTTACCAGCACCAGTGGGCAACACCAGCATCGTTGAACTCCCAGCAAGAACCATCTTGATAGCCTGCAACTGCCCATCTCGAAAAGAATCATAACCATACACTAAATTCAACAGCTTCGTCAGATTCTCATCAGAAGCCTCAGTCTTCACTGCCAGAATGGCATCCTCTACTGAGCTTATAAAACCATTATCTTCTTCTTCTCTCTGTTTCTGCAAATCAGACT
The DNA here is from genome assembly GCA_030180135.1 of Orychophragmus violaceus. NCBI lineage: Eukaryota > Viridiplantae > Streptophyta > Magnoliopsida > Brassicales > Brassicaceae > Orychophragmus > Orychophragmus violaceus. The sequence goes on along the minus strand of CM058230.1, from coordinate 25,334,139 downwards.
CTTCCTCCAACAAGGTTTCACCTTCTTCACCACCAGCTTCTGACTTTTTGTATCTCTTCCCTCTGTATGCGTATTTGCTTCTAGATTTGGAGGCGCCCTTGTATTTGCTGGGAAACTTCTTCCCCCTCTTGCCATTCAAGTTCAATTTCACGAAATTACCATCACCGCCACTACGAAACACCATAGGTTTCACCGGCACAGATGTTGTAGAATCCGTGATGAGATTAGGAGGCTTTCTCCTAACGGGTTTTGGAGGGACGATTGCTACCTGAGGGAGCTCTGGAACATGATTGACGCCACTCGATTGGCATTCCGATTTCAATATATCTTCAGATGCGAGAGAAGCTCTGCGGAGTCTACAAAAGGACGAAGCAGAAAAGGAAACCCCAGCGGGTTGGGATCGACTCGAGGGATCGCAGATCCGGAAGGGGAGATCGGTAAACAATGAAGATGGAGGCGAAGAGTAAGATGGTACTGGAGCTTCCTCTGAGTGATCCGGAGGCTGCGGCAGTGTAGGTGCTTTGGGCTTCGAGCGAGAGGAAGAAGACGCCACTTTCCGGGAAATTGGTGGCACCTGCCTTGGCGGCGGTGGCTGCAAAAGCCTTGGAGGCACCTGCTTTAGCGACGGTTGCTGCGGAAGCCTTAGAGGCGGTGGCGGAAACGGGTCTCGGGGAGGAGTGGCGGATACATGAGAACCGTCGGAGTCTGAATCGGAATCCATCGGGAATTTACTTTTGCGTTAATCATTTTGAGAAATTGAGTTAATTTGGGGTTTTAGGTCCATGCCGCTCTTCCTCGTTTTCCCGCCATTTTTGTATATTCCTTAAATTATCAGCGATAAAAGAAAATGTAGCTTTTTCTTTTTGTTCATGAACCGAATTCTCAAATTTAATTTAACGATTTATGTCCGGACCGGACCGGATAGCTCAATACATAAGATTTAACACTGTCAGACCGTAAGAGAATGGTAACTTGACGTTTTTTTTTTGTCATCTAGTATTATATATATCAGTAAAAGTACTGACCACTGAGTACAAACTGTAAAACCAACTTTAAACCAATTAAGGCGACAAGGAACACACTCCTTCCGCAGTCAAGAGCCCACACACGGGCAACAAAACCCAACGATGGGTAACTAAACCACAATGAACCGCATCCTACAGAGAAAGCGCTCAAGAGACAAACAGAGGAAAAGAGAGATAGACGCGGCAACTACACCTCCTTAGACCTACAGACTACGGCAAACCGCAAATACTAAACCCAGAAACTACGACTAGAAGAGATCATAAAAACGATACGCGAATCAAACTCCTCTACACCTAATCTTAAATCAACTAAGTCTAAACCGAGATCTATGCGTCCCCACATGAGGTTAGCCTTACTAGAACCGATAAACGAAACGACTAGCTGATAAGACTCATTATTCAACTAAACTAAAAGCGGCACAAAGGAGACTAACAGTAAAGACTCAACGCATAAAAAGAAATCCTAGTCGAAGCATAACCAAAGCCGAAAACTAGGCCTAAGACCACCCACCTATCTTCCAAGAAACCACACTGCAGATTTAGATCAAAGGGCCAGAACTAAAACCCACTAAAACCTCAAACCACCGGAGGAAAGGTAAAACCCAACCTATAACCGTTGTAGAATGAGCCAAAACCCAACCAAAAACCACCTTAAGTCGACTCCTACCTGCAAACTGAGATCGACGAGCACCTAAACCAACCCACACACTCACGACACTCACGACGAACCAAAAATGGATCGAGCACGACTCCACCTGAGACCTCCGAAATAACCCGACCACCGCCCGCATCAAGCTGAGATGGCCATAAAGAGCACCGCCGACACGGAAGGAAACCGCCGACAAGAAACCGGAGTAGCACCACCATCCTCGCCACACAACACCCACCAGGGAAGGAGAGAGAGACTAACGTCGACTCTTACTCGAACCGCTGGACCACCGAGAAACATACCACCGGAGAAGAGCACGGCCCGCCGCCATCGAGCAACATGGGAAAGGGGAAACTCGCCGTAGGAGCTTGAACACAACAACTACGAACTTAATACACACCTCTCCGGTACCGGCAAAAGGAATCCGGCCACCGGAGAGCCACACACCAACACGTTTTGCTTTCTTGGCGAGCTTTCTTTGCGAGGAGGAAAAGAAGAGAGAGAGAGGAAAAAAGTCGATCAGTAGTTGCATCTGGTAACTTGATGTTCAAATAAAACAAACGAAATACAAAGGGTTTATTGGTAGACAATAGACATCAAGATAATAATAATCAAATCAAAATAAAATACAAAAAAAAAACTTTACAATTCATCACTAACCGGCAAATCGTGCTTTCCTCTCACAAATTAGCTGCAACGAACGTAAATACTCTAAAGCTTAAAAACAACAACAACAGGATCAACCACAAGCTTTATTAACAAACAATTTACTAGTTAGAAAAAAAAATCACATTATTGAGCAATTGCATTTGTTCTCCAGCTTAGGAGGAGCTTTCAAATGCTCTCCTTTAGTATTAGGAACTCCAACGTTCCCTATCATCATCGCTGCATTTTCATCATTCTCTACATGCACCTCTGTTTTCTCCACTGTTTCCGTTTGCTTACGGCTTGCTTTTGTCATTTTGGAACTCTGTTTCTTTGTCTTTGTTCCACCACCGCGTGTGTAACTACTCCTGTTCGCATTCGACTTTCCAAGTACTGTCACTGTTGGATGCAACACTTCTTCTTCTTCTTCCGCTGGCACATCATTTGCTTTGTCCATTGCTATTGTTGCTGCCTGATAAACCAAATCATGAACAATGGAGCTGCAGAATAGTATTGTATCAGTGGCTTCTTCAAGTGTGAGGCTCTTCGGCTCTTTTCCACCTGAACACTCCACAAGTACGGTTGACTCATCTGCAGAGTGCAAGAAACCATGTCTTAACTTCGCAAGATTGAAAGAAGATACACATAACAAACAATAGTGCCAGTATCTGACATCGAGTAAATACCTAAAATTTCGTTAACAGGAGCCAATGAGTTGTGGTGATCCACAGAAGCTTGTCCTACACTCTTCTCTGAGCAATAATCGACTGTATTTAGGTTGCACTCTGACTCTGGAATTTCCTCATGATCCCCTAAACCAGGTGTTTCGGGTTCACCATTCTCGGGTTCTGTTTCTGAGGCTGTCGTGGTCGATGAACCATGGCGAGGAGTTTCGTTTCCATCCTTTCCTTGCAGCTTAGACTGATCATCAAGAGAACAGTCATCAGTGACAGGTGATGCTTCTATGCCTGATGTGCTCCTTACATGTGCCGGTGATTCGCTTATCTCCACTTTGCTCATCACGGTATTAGCTACATCATCTCCATCGTCAATTATCTCCGGACAATGCTCTAGCAGAGCACCAGCTACATTGGTGGAAAGACCAATTGATCCATCGCTTCCACCGAGATCAGCATTCATCACATTGGTTTCTTTACATTCCGAATCTTGGAGCTCAGGATGAGATTCCTGAAGAATTTCGTCTGGGGTACATGTCATTTGGGAAGCACACACTTCAAAACTATCTGTTGACATGACATTTAGAGCCTGACAGGTGTGACTTGACACGCCAGATGAGGATGACATGCTGCTCATGGACTTGGAAGTGGTATCATACCTATGAGTCTCCATGTCAAGTGTACTCCCGCTTTGATGTCGTACATGGCTTCCCTTTCTTATAGACGAACCATAATCCCAAGATGAAGATGCAGAAGTGGTTTCTGTGGAGCTTCTAAGACTAATACTTTTATCCCTTAAATAAGAAAATCCCTCATAAGATCTCGTAAAACCACTGGAGTTACTAGCTTGAGTGATGGGTGACTTCATACTAACCGATCTCTTTATAAGCAAAGGAATGCCCCTACCTTCTGAAGAAACAATCTTCACATCATTCTGCTTATCGGAAAGCTGAGTTTGAGTATCTTTTGTGTCTAGACCACAGCCAGTGGGAGATTGAATTTCATCCTGGTGACTGAATGTTTCCACATCTTGCTCTTCCAAACCACTTTTTTCAATGTTTTCTTGTGTCTCCACGATTTCTGCCTCCATAACAAAAGGCAACGATTCTAGAACATTTTTCGCGGGAATTTTCTCAGCCAACGACTTCTTTTCATCGGAAAATTCCTGAGACTGCTCTGTGGAATTTTTTTCAAGAGCTTTTGTTGTTCCAGGGGAATCTGTGTCCACGAAATTGTGTTCCTCCCTGCAATCTGGACAAATGTTAATCTCGCTTCTAGTTGCTTCAGTGGCACGATAGTGGGAACCACATCTAACACACATCTCCATAGTTTCAAGAGCGACCCCTTCTAAAAAGTCATTGCCTACATGAAGACTACCATGAGTCGTCGAACTGTTTTCAACATCAGAAACATGGTGGTTTACCTCCTCATTCACACTAGACTCGCATTCAACAGCATAACTTTGATCCATATCACCAAGTTGATCACTGTAAGAACTCTCATGACTCTCGTGTCTGCTACCATCATTCAATAAATCCACCATGCCAAAAGCAGTACTTTCTCCATGTTTATCAGGATAAGTCAATTTTTCAACTTCAGACTGGAAAACAGTGATTGGATCGCTCCCTTTAGTATCTGGCATGAACCCAGTAACTTGGCTAGAACTTGAACTGCTCCCCGCTGTTACAGAAGAGTGTCGTAACATTATGTGATGGTAAGACGAACTACTTTTTCCAGAATAGATACCAGTGCTAGGAAGGCTAGAAGCAAGAGGCCTAAACATGCTATGATGGCTTTTAGGATGATCCTGCATGAAAAATGTAGATCATGAACAAAGATTCACATATCTCTGCAGATTCAACGAGTGGAAACTACCAGAATTTCAGTTGAAGGTTAAGAGTGCTATCTTTAATCTAAGCAGGAGAGGCTTTGGAATGAAAGGAATGTAAACAGAACACAAATGACAACTTAGAGGAAACTATTTTTGTGGTAGATATGACAGACTGACAACAATGTTCTATGATGTTTATCATGGACTGCTTGTGATATGTGAAAAAAGTAGGTCACGAGTGCAAACAATATGTACCATTTGACGAAGAGCAGACTCAAACGGCTTTCTCGGAGCTGAACCAGGTGACTGTAATTTTGAAGATCTTGAAGTTCTCGAAGTTCTACTATTTGGAGAAAGGCTAGCTCTCTTTGAAACTGCACGTTCTGAGACACTTACGGGAATAGACTGTATAGAATGAAGATCATCATCTCCAGATGAGCCTTTACTATGAGTACTAAACCGGTCACGCTCATGACTGTGAGATGAACTGACACTTCTGGAAGCACTAGGAGAAACAGAATGTCTGCTACGTGTTGACGCTGCACCCCTGCCATTCCTGGATGCTGGTGAGGAACCTCTTACATAGGAAGCCGGTCGATCACCCAAAGAAGTTCGGAGATTTGGTGGCGCATCCAAGGAGAAACCAGGAATATTTGACTGCCACGCTTTTATTTTGGGTGAAGCAGAGTTGCCTCGACTAGAACTGACAGGAGAGGTGCCCCTGACAGCTGGTGATGCCATGGTAGTTGACCCAGTGCTCATCCTTCGTGAAGTTGGGGTTGAAGATCTTGATACAGGTACTGAGGGTTTCCCTGGAGTTGGAGATATCCTCCTAACTGGGGTTACTGATCGTTGACCAGACGCTGGACTAGGATGGCGTGCTGAAGATGGCCTTCCCCTTATCTGCTGCATATTGTCAGCTCGAGGTGATGTGCTCATGCGATTTGGGCTTGCACTTCCCTTGCTACTACGGCGTCTCTTCTCCATCTATATGCATATTCAACACAGTGAATTAGGAAGTGCAGCGAGACCTGATTCGAGATCAATAGTGTTATACATAATATAACATTCAATTAAATATAGATGAATACCGTGGAAGATCTAGATAATGAAGTCTGACTCAGCGGTCTCCCTCTTCTCACAACACTAGCTGCTGGTGGTTCGTCATCCAATGAAGGAAAAAGTGGTGTGTCCGGAGGCGTCAGCAACCTTTCATTGATTATGCAGTAAGCTTTGTAAGACAACGGAACAATAATGTCAACAAAAACAACTACAGTAATTTCAACAATAAGTTTATGGAAACAGAAGCAAACGTGTTTGAGTATTACTAGAAGTAAGGAAGGTACCCAATTTGAATTCAATATTGATTGGGCTGAAAGGTAATTGATATGAATTTTTCGTAACAACGAACCAGAAAGAAAATAAGAAAAGATCCAAGTTGGATATGAAAGCTACCAATCATAGTCGTTCTTATCTCCTTCTGCACTCAGCAATCTGCTACTCTCTCCTTGAACAGGAATGGTGAACTCTGAAAAGTGCTTCAGTTTTGTAGCTGAAGATAGAATGTCCAAATTTAAGGAAAGGATTAAGGATTATATTGAGACAACAATCTAAGCCCCTACATCAAAGCAAAAATATCCTTGATTTTCAGCCAGCATTAAAAAAAACTTACAAAATGCATCTTCAATATCATCAGATGACTGAAGCAAGAAACCATCTCTTTCTTTGTCTTGCAACTCACTAAACAAGGCAAGATCTTCATCGTTATCTCTGTACAGTATCCCATATTCAATGCTGTGTCCTCGTCTATGTTTCTTTCCTTGAAGTTCCCTGCCAGGAGAGCATCTCAATACCGGGGAAGGAGGCATCTCTACTGTCCTAACTACTCAAGACTGTACTGCCTCAAAAAACGCTAGCCCGGTAGACCACAATTCACATATGAATCCAAACATATATCCCTCAAGCTCAACGGTCTTAAACTGAACCACCTGGATAGATAAATATATAGATGGGATCAGCTTCTGGTCACAGAAAAGTCAAATCTTAACACAAACCCATGACCTAAAGACCCAAATTGACTCACAATTGCTAACCAAAAAACCACGTAAACAGAGTAAGATTGTTCTAGAATAGAAACCCTAGCTCCAATCCTTTGATAACTTGCTCGAACTGCAATTGGAGCTCCCCAAATTCTACCATTTGCAGAAGCTTGAAACTTACCAGAAATAAACCAGAAGCCTCTGCCTAGGAAAAGAAAGATCTCGACCTTAAGGATCAAACCCAGGTCATCAAAAGCCGAAACTAGAGAACAACGACGAAGCTAATTCCGTACAGATCAAAAGAGCAGAGACCCGAGTGAGATCGATTCAGTTCCTTCCCCCGAACGGAATTTGCTCTCGCACTTTCTTCTTTCTCTCACTCGACGAAAATGTTAAATTCGAATAGCATTTACTTTGCTTCCTCTGGAAGAACAGTCAAACCTTCGATTACTTGCTCTCTCTTGATTCTGCAAACTGTCAGATTTGCTTCTTTGCACTGCAACAAAGCTGCCTACTTTTCTCTCCTTCTCTCTCTAAATTTGCAGACTTCTCTTTTCTCTCGAGCTTTGGGGCTTTTGTGTTTATGTGATCGTAATTATTTCTGGGAACCGTGACCTGAAGCTCTGATTAAAGGCAGAGGCTTTGGATGCAGACGAAAGTGCTCATTCTGATTACTCCTTTTTCTATTTTTTTACGGCAATTAATGTAAAACCCCCCAAACTTAGTATATTTCCTAAATCGTGCTTGACCTGCAAAATTCCCAAAAAGAAACCACATTATTCTAAGTGGGAATTTTAAATATTAAAAATATATTTGTTGACCAAAAAAATATATACTATATTTTAACATTTATGGATGTTCGACAAAAAAACATTTATTGATACAAAAGATGATCAGTAGTTTAAAAAATCAATATTAAAATTGCCTTCTCTTAACCTTATTTAACCATGATATACAGAGAGATCATAGATTATTAATAAAATCATGCTTATGCATTATTAACCTTTAACATTATTTGCACATATGTTTGCTATATTTATGACAAAGGACCTTATTATAATATAGCTAGATAACCGTTGAAATAATCATAAGCAGTTGGTGAGCGATGAAGTCATTACGTATCTATTGCTCCTGATTCGGAGCATTTTATTTAAAATTATGGTTTTGTTTTGTATCAAACAAGTGGGGTTGTTCTTCAATTTTAAAAGTTTGGGGCTCTTCTATAAAATTGCAAGAATGGAGTATCCTTTTCATGGAACTTTTGTAGGTGACTTTAATTTTGCTCCAGTTATTTATTTATGTTCCACGTAAAATTTAAACGAACTGACTTCAACTAATAAGGTCAAGATTCACTAATACGCAATTATGGATCTTATTTCTTTTGTTATTGGTTTAATAATGGCGGCATTTATACCTGACTATATATGGTTAGGTTTTTATGTGCGTCACTGCGACGTAAATTTTAGTTGAATATATATATATATATATATATATATATATATATATCAATATAATTTAATAGTATTAGACTGAAAATGTAGATTTTGATAAACGAGTGAGTATTAATGGTTTTATGTCAGTCTTATTGATTAATCATAAGTTGACTATTTTTTTTTTTGAAACTATCTATAAGTTGACTATTAATTTCTTTATATATAATAGTAGTAATAATAATAATAAAACTATAATAAATAGTAAAGAAATTATAATATATATATAGATGAATATTAAATTTTTAATAATGATATTTATATTAATTAAAAAGTGATTTGAACTCTCACTGAAAATCAAATTAATTGATTACTAGCTTGTTCTTGATGAGATTATATTTTTAGTATGTTAACATTACTTCAGATTAAACTTTCTGTTATTTACTATATTGATTTAAACCATTTTTTAAATATACATAATTTCAGTAATAAATTATCTTTAAATGTGATAATTTTTATCATAATATATTTTATATCTAAATTTAAAATATTAATAGATATAGTTTTATAGATGGTATGATTTTATATACTGAATTTTATTATTTTGTTAGTATTAAATATATTACATAAGCTATTTTAATAAAAAGTTTATATAAAATATTTAAATATACTATTATTTGAAATTATAATATTTAAATAAAAAAGTTTTGATAAAATATTTAAATATATTTAAATATATTATTATTTGAAATTTTATAATGGCACATGGTATAGATGAATCATATTAGTATATAAATATATTTAAAATCAACCTCATAAGTTTTGAATAAATAAATTTATATTAACATATTTATAGTTAATTATTATCATCTTTATTTATTTAGAACTTGCTTATATTTTTCGTCATTATATACTGGACTCCTTATATAACATTTCAGTTCCTAAAACTGAAATTGCATATGATAAAAAAGGTTTTACAAAATGATTTGATAATTCGTATAATATATGTTGTAAGCAAAATAAATAGTTATGAAATTACTTATATCACAGGTGTGGATTTAAGTGAGCCATTTGACATTTTGACTTGTGGGGAAACTTATGTTGTCATAACTCCATAAATATGAAAAAATGTGAAGTTTTGTATCATTGTATGATCTGTTGGATTCTAATACATATACCGATATGATAAATAAAGTTGGTTGACCAATTTTTGTAAGTTTCGAGAAATAACTAACTGAAATATAGACAAAAATGAAACTCGTGAAATAAAAGTAAATCGAAAACATTAAAATACATATAATACAATATGACAGATAAATATATTATTTTACCGTTGGAATCACATAATGCTGATTACTGAGAATGAAGAACGGGATTGGTTCAAGGCAGCCAACCACTACTCTTCCTTAGGAATTTCTTGATTCTTTTCATTATACTCTTTCAAATTCTTAGATCAGAAACAATAAAGTAGCATCTTGATGTAAAAAAGTTTTTGACATGAATAAATTTTACCTCCATTCAAAAAAAAAAAAAGAGAATGAAGAACAGAATACTAATTAATAACGAGCATTAGTTAGGGACTTAGGGTTGGGCAATCTGGGTTACGACTTGGGTTTGATTTGGTTTGGTTTTTTCCTCAGTTTAGCAACTCGTTTTTTTCATATCAAATTGCAGTCAATTAATTCATATCCTCACAGGATCATTTAAGTGTAATTACACACGACATAAAATTTAAAACCTAAGTAAAAATGTTACATTTGAATATGTAAAACTAAAGATGTGGAAAAGGGTAAGAGGAAAGACAATTTGTAGTAGGCTTAAATATTTGGGCAGATGTTATATATAGAGGAGTTTTGGATCGATATAGATATCTATCGAGTTTCGATTTGGATTTTTTCGGTTCTAAATCGATTTAATTTTTAATATTAAGAACCGTTAACTATTAGGTTCATATGTCATATATATAGGAGTTTTGGATCGATGTAGATATCTATCGAGTTTCGATTTGGATTTTTTTCGGTTCTAAATCGATTTAATTTTTAATATTAAGAACCGCTAACTATTTGATTTTTTAGATATGTGCCGGTTTGGATTTTTAGATCCATGATTAATTCACAGTCACAGAAAGAAACAAAAAATTAGAAGTCTTTAACATTTTTTTTAAAAAGATGTTGAAGGTCATGGAATCAACAACGGGTATGCAGAAGCAGAATAGTATAGAAGCGCATACGATTTTTAAAAAGTATATAAGAAACGGATACGTGTTGGAAGCGTATATATATATATATTCAAAATATAATATAACTCATAATTAAAACTTATATGATTCAAAATATTGTATTCATGCTTAGTTAATTATATCAAATAAGACGAGCTCAAAATATATTGTGAAAATAACTAAAAAATTCCAAATTTTTTAAAATAATATTGTAGTTGAATTAACCAGTTCTAGTTATTCACAAATAATTAATATAGTCTATCTAAACAAAATTCTATATACGTAAAAGATATAATTTATTATGTATAAATATCAACTTTTACTATTAGTTTTAATGTCTTATATATGATTTTATTTCTTTTAGTTCTTGGACTTTTTTATAAAATAAAAAATATATAAAATATAACTTTACATTTCTTCTTTGTTTACGACACCAAAATTTTAAAATAGAAAAGCAAGCTTCTAAAATAGAAGCGTAAGCATTCAATGTGTTTTAAAGAGTGTTTTTAGAAGCGTTTTAGAAACGAGATTTCGAAACCTTCCACGAGGTTCCGATTCCAACTCTAATTCCAAAGCGGGAAGCGGTTATCCGAGGAAGTTTCCGTGCTACCTAAGATAAAACAAAATTTCAAGATGGTTTTAGTGTCTCACAAATTGAGATATCAATGTAGTTCACCGGCTATGTATGGGGAACCGGGTCGGATCTAAATGTCGACACGATTGCAATAGGTAATGACCGTATGACAATCCACTTGATGATTAAGCTTAAGCTTAAGCTTAGGTGTAAACATATTAAAAACACAATTATATCTTTCTTAAATAATAATTAAATAATTGGAATAAGGTGCCAAATGATTGTCCAAATGGTGTTAGTTGACAAATGTATGTTTCAATCATGTTTCTGCCTTCTTTGTTGAGATGTCAACTTTAGTTGTTTTTTTCTTCCCTCAGACACGAATGAATATTACATTTTGTCTTTTTGGTTAATTACTAATGTCATGTCAAAACTTGGCTCATCACATAATTACTATGCTGTTTGGGCTAATTGCGCCTTCTTCCACACGAGACCTGTTATCCCATCATTATAACACGTATATGTTGAAGAGTACTCTAGAGCAGAGGTGTCGCACTGGTTCATTTGTAAAAGAGTCCTGGAGCAGAGGTGTTGCAACTGGTTCCTTATAGGAGCAGAGCAAATGAGTAATTTAAACAAGTTTAAATGGGTCAGTCCATTTATTTTTTTCTAACATCTGATTTTATTATTTAGTTAACGTTAGAAATACAAATATCAAAAGCACTAAAGAAATTACATATATTAGTGGAAGTATGAGCTTCTTTAGCAAGATAACCCACCTTCTTATTCCCTGCACGATTAACATGGCCAAGAGAGCATTCTGAAAGCTCTGTGATCCAATGATCTATATCATATAAGAAATTCCCAAGCTCTGTATTTTGCTCTCTTTTATTTACAGTCGAAGTTAGTATCATGCAGTCAGTTTCAAACCAAACGTAACGAAGCCCTTTCAACCAAACAACTTGTAGAGCATAAATGAAAGTCTAAGCTTATGCTTGTAAAGGTGTTGTCAAGAAACCTTAGAAGTGTGAAAGAGTTTCTTATTGATTTCGGTATTACGGCTGTGCTTATATACATTCGCATCAATAGAATACAAGACCTAATGAGTATGTACACGCATTCATACGAGATGGGCCTGTACAGCCCAATACCCCCCCTCAAGATGGAGTATGGAGGTCACAAATACCCAGCTTGAGAAGAAAAGCTTCGAACTCCTTGCGGCCGAGTGATTTCGTCATGATATCCGCGAGTTGGTTGGTCGTTGAAACATGTTTTGTGGCAATGGTGCCTCGTTTAATCTCGTCACGGATGAAATGACAGTCCATACCTACATGTTTTGTGCGTGCATGGAACACTGGATTGGCTGCTAGTCCAATCGCCGAGAGGCTGTCGGAATGAACCATAGTAGGAGCAGAGCAGTCAACGCCCAGTGCCGGAAGTAGTTCCCTTAGCCAAAGGATTTCGCTGACCGTGTCAGCCATAGCCCTGTACTCGGCTTCGGCTGAGGATCGAGATACAACGTCCTGTTTTTGTGTTTTCCATGATAATGGAGATCCGCTCAGTTGTATAAACCATCCAGTGAGAGATCGACGTGTGATAGGACATACGCCCCAATCAGAATCACACCATGCTGTCAGAGCGAGAGAACGATCAGCACGGAGTAAGATACCTTGACCGGGACTGTTTTTCAGATATCGAACCACGCGAAGAGCAGCCTCCCAATGAGCTTGTTTCGGATCACTCATGAACTGGGACAAAATATGAATAACGTATGAGAGTTCTGGCCTTGTGACTCCCAGATATATCAGTTTGCCAACTAGTCGGCGATAGCTTGTCGGGACTGAGAATGATTCGCCTTGTTCCAGAGCAAGTTTGTGATTTTGTTCGAGTGGGAAATTGACCGGCTTCACACCAAGCAGGCCGGTTTCGGAGATGATATCCAATGAATACTTGCGTTGACAGAGGTATATCCCCGATGAATTGCGAGCCACTTCGATGCCTAGGAAATACCTCAACACGCCCAAGTCCTTCATATGAAAACATACCTTCAAGTAGTCTTTGAATTCATTGATGATCTGAACTGAACTTCCTGTGATAATGAGATCGTCAACGTACACAAGAACGAAGATGCTGATTTTTCCTTTGTCAAACGTGAAGAGGGAAGTGTCAGTTCCGTTCTGTGTGAAGCCATAGTCTGTTAAAGCTGTCCCAAGTTTTGCAAACCAACAACGAGGAGCCTGTTTCAATCCATATAATGATTTCCTAAGCCGACAGACCTTGGATTTGTCATCGGTTCGAAATCCGGTGGAAATTGCATGTAGACTTCCTCCTCCAGATCGCCGTGTAAAAAAGCGTTATGAACATCCATTTGGTGGACTTCCCAATCACGACTAACTACAATCTGTAGAAACGCACGAACAGTGACCATTTTCGCAACCGGAGCAAAGGTTTCTGTGAAATCAACTCCTTCCGTTTGGTTGTTCCCAAGTACAACAAGTCGCGCTTTATGTCGTGACAACGTACCGTCGGCATTAAACTTCAGTCGGAACACCCATTTACAGCCCAATGCTTTCTTACCAGGTGGAAGACGTTCGACCGTCCATGTACCTTGATCCTCACATGAGAGAATTTCATCCTGAATAGCATGACGCCAATTTTCGTCGAGTACAGCCTCTTTGTAGTGTATCGGCTCTACCCCACTTGTCACTGCCAAAACATACGCTTGGTAATTCTCAGAGAATCGAGCACTGGTGACGTAGTTTTCGATGGGATATGGCGTTACTGATGGTGCAAGATTCGTAAGCAACATACTGACATAATCTGCCAGCTTCGTAGGCTGCTTCTTAGTCGGAAAACCACGACCAAGAGGAGCAATATCAGTCGAGGCATCTTGTACTGTTACTGAAGCATTTTCTGCTGTAGCTGCTTCCGTATTAGTAGTGATCAGAGGAGGTAGAGATGGTGTAGCAGTAACAGAGGAAGGTGATGCATCGAGAGCTTGATTTTCGATCGAAGTGGATATCTCAACATTTGTAGTTGGCGTTGGTGAGGCAGGAATGTCGATATCAGATTGTATTGGTGGAGACGAGTGTAGCAAGTCGTCATCATCATCAAAGTATGAGCTCACTGCAGTAGACGTCAAAGGAACAGAAGGTGACGGGGACGACGATGGTGATGAAGCCTCAGCAAAGGGAAATTCTGATTCGACGAAGATTACATCCCGAGATACTGAAACTGTTCCGGTTTCCAAGTTATACACACGCCAACCCTTTTTGTTGAATGGATATCCCACGAACACAAAACGTGTACTTCGAGTCGCAAATTTATCTCCACCATGCTTTTGGTTATGCACGTAACACAAACAGCCGAATACACGCAAGTGATTCATAGGTGGTGGCCGCTTGTAGATCATCTCAAATGGTGTCTTTCCATGTAGTATAGCTGTTGGAGTCCGATTAATTAGATAACCTGCAGCAAGAGCACAAAAACCCCAAAACTCAGGTGGTAAGTTAGCTTGAAACCGGAGAGCTCGTGCCACGTTCAAAATATGTCGATATTTGCGCTCTACTCGACCATTCTGTTGCGGAGTGCCAACGCAGGAGGTTTCATGAACGATCCCTTGTTGAGCAAAGAAGTCTGAGAGGCAGAGAAATTCAGTACCATTATCGCTCCGAATGATTTTTACTTGAGCCGAGAACTGTCTTTCAACAAGAGCAAGAAAGTTTCGGAGATGCGTTGGTGCTTCTTTCTTGCTGGGTAAAAGATATATCCAGACCGCTCTGGAGAAATCATCGAGAATGGTAAGAAAGTAACGAGAGCCACATGTTGCTGTAGTTCGATACGGACCCCAAAGGTCGCAATGAATTAACTCAAATGGAAAACTCGTCTTATTAGAACTCAATGGGAAAGAATCACGTGTTTGCTTAGCGCGAATACAAATGTCGCATTTCTTGAAATCAAAAACCGAACTACTTAAATCTGAAAACTGCAACATGTCTAATGCTTTAGAGGAAGGGTGGCCGAGATGACGATGCCATACTTCAAGCGAAGAACCGTCTGAACTATGGACAGCCGCAACAGCTTCAATTCCCCTGAAAAAGTACAGACCGTTAAGCTGCTCACCCGCTCCAATCAGCATCAATGTGATGCGATCCTGAATAATACAAATCTTGTCAGTGATTTGAAAAACACATCCTCTATCTCTAGTAAGCTGTGAGATCGAGATTAGATGACAACATAGTCCATCAACGAAGTAAACGTCCGTCAAACTTAATGATGAACCTAAACGAACACGTCCGTGTTTCGTAGCTGTGGTAAATCGTCCATCAGGCAGTTTAATAAGAACAGGAGCCATATCACAGACATCAAACAAGTAGTCGAGAGAGCCAGTCATATGATTTGATGCACCTGTATCGATAATCCATGACTCAAAGAAAAACTTACCGGAGAGACGTTGTGTCGCTTGCGACTGTCTTTCTTCAAGCAAGTGAACAAGAGTCTGCCACTGTTGGTCGCTTAATCCGCTAATACCAACACGATCAGCTGCTGTCAAGTGAGACCCCGAGACATTCAGACCGTAACCGATAGGTGCACCATTGTGAACAAAGTTGGCATGAGCAATCTCGGATGATTTTCCTTTTGATTGACCAGCGGAATTTGAGTTTGCACCACGTCCACGTCTCGGATGATTAGGAACCTGGCTCTGATACCATGTCAAGAAACCTTAGAAGTGTGAAAGAGTTTCTTATTGATTTCGGTATTACGGCTGTGCTTATATACATTCGCATCAATAGAATACAAGACCTAATGAGTATGTACACGTATTCATACGAAATGGGCCTGTACAGCCCAATAGGTGTATCCACCACTTTAAGTTTTGCATAACCCGAGCCTAACTGGTTGTCTAAATCATCATGTAAGATCCAGCCTACGCCCGTGTTATGTCCTGAATCAATGAAACTACCATCGAAATTACATTTAATCCAATTTCGCGATGGTGCTTCCCATAGCTGAGGTTGAGCTGGTTCATCACACTGGATTGGATCTAAACTAGGAGAGGCTACATGTATGCATTCTTGTACCGCATCTATCTCTCTAGATGCATCTTCATGTAGGTGTACCAAACGCTTTTGGAATAGAAATTCATTACGAGACTTCCATATCATCCACACTGTCAAAAATGGTAAGAGACGAATGTTCATATGATAATATCTGTTTGAGTATACTTCAAGCATGACGCGGATGTTTAATTCTAGATCATCATGTGGTCTATCAAACTGATGAAATCCCGCACAATGTCATATACCTTGAGCGTCTTGACATTGGAACAAAGTGTGATTTATTATTTTTTCAAAGAGACAACATCTCTGAGATTGAGTATATGTTTGAACACTTTTACTCCACAATCTTTCAGTCATTGCCAGAGCTCCTGTTATAGCCTTCCAAATAAAAGGTTGTAATTTTGGAGCTATTTGTATTTTCCAAATTGTTGCTTTCAACTCATTAGAACTATTGGGAGGTTGAATATCTGCATCCAATTGATGAGTGGCGAACCAATATCAAGACCTTACTGAATATTGTGAATCTTTGGTATATGGCCATATTGTTTTATCACCAGGAGAAAAGCGTGATATATGAATCTTTTTTGCTAGATTTCTGTCTTCTAAAGATAGTGTCGAGTTCAGTATATCTTCACCCCATGCTCTTCCAACCTGCAAGAATAGAGAACTTACTTTGAGATCGTCTGGTAATCCATGAACATTCACTGCATGCCTCAGAGGTAAAGTTTGGAGCCAGTTATCACGCCAAATATTCGTTGTATTTCCATCACCAATCTGTGTACGTAAACCTTGTTTGAGTAGGTCTTTTCCTGCTTGAATAGATCGCCATCCAAAGGACACATTACCTTTACAACTCGAATCTAAAAACTTTGAGGAATACGACCGTGGTATATCCTGGACAGAAGTGATTCTGGTCTTTGAAGCACTTTCCATGCTTGTTTAGCAAGTAAAGCAAGGTTGAATTTGTGAGGGTCTCGAAAACCTAACCCACCCTCTTTTTTGGGAATCGTTAGCCGTTTCCAAGCAATCCATGGGATCTTTCACTTGCCTTGTTATTTACCCAACCAAAATTCTGAAACTGCACTAGTAATCTCATCACATAGGGTTTTCGGTATGAGGAAACAATTCATTGCGTTAATTGGCTTCGCTTGAATGACCGACTTAATCAATCTCTTTTCCCGCCGATGTAAGGAACTGATTGTACCAACCCCCGAGCTTATCATGAATACTTTGCAATACATACGTAAACACTCCTTTCTTAGTTTGGCCAAATTGTTCTGGGAGCCCAGATATTTCCCATCACCCCAGATATTATCCATTCGAAGAATACAATGTAGATTTTGTCTTTCGTGATGACCAATCTTCATGCCAAATATCAAGGAGGACTTTTCATAATTGACCTTCTGTCCCGAAACCACTTCATAATCACTGAGAATGCAAGCTAGTTGATGGCAGTTATGATCATTTGCTCGGCAGAAAAATAAAGAATCGTCAGCATGAGACACAGTTGGGCATTGTGGTATATCATGGTTTTTCTAGGTTTTCAACCATATTATATTTGTGTATATTGAGTCTTTAACCTGTTTTTTCGAGTCTATTGAGTCTTCTACAAGTAGGCTTTCGTTTGGAGCAAAGAGCGGGATTATAGGACGTTTCTGGTGATTTGTGCAAGGAGCTGAAGTTGGTGTCTCGACCACGACTGGATGTCGACCGACACTGACTTTGATGTCGGTCGACACTAAGCGCGAGAGAAGTTATACGCCGAGTTGAGACAAGTTTTGAAGAATTGCATAAAGACTCCGAAGTTTCCCCTAATTCTAATCTGACCCCAAAATGAGTTTAGGAGTTTTTAATTAGGTTTTCAGACTCATTATTCAATTTATCTTGTTCTTACTTTGTTCTTGCTTTTGGATTTTGAGAGATTTGCTAAGGGGCTGATTCTTGCTACTTGTAACCTTTGAGAGAAGGATTTCGAACACCTTTACTTTATCTATTCAATCTTTCAGTGTTCTATTCATGATGACATGATGTGTTGTTTGATTGATAATATGTCTGAGTAGTAACCTAGTTAGATTTAGGGATTCTCAATAAGGTTTTATGCATGTTTAGATAACTGATTTATTAGGATTCACCATCTGTTTGTTCATCACCTAAGTTGTGCTTAATTCTGAATTCTGGACTGATCACATAGGGTTTAGATCTAAGATAATTGACAATCGCACGAGAGTGTGAGTTATAATCTGAATAAACTTAGTGTGAGCAATTTGACTAGATACAAAGAGATTTGGTTTAGGAGAATTGTGAACCGATAAAACCTGTTCTTAATGCTTGTTTAGAACTCTAGGATCCCAAAGAGATTTGGATCACTAGGTTGCTATATATAGAAATAATCTCAGCGAGAGTTGGATTGTTTAGCATCGTGTTTCTAGTTCTTGAACCTGTGTTTAATCTGAATATGATTAGTTAAGTGTCTGACATTGCATAATTCCCGAGAACTTCCTAAGTCTATCGCCATCCTCTTATTGAAAACACTTCCCTGTTTACTTGCTTTAGTTTACTGCTTCCTTTTGATTGATTTAGCTTAACTTGAGAACATACAATCTATTGTGTGAGCCGTGAGTCCTTGTGGATTCGATACCCTAAGTACTACATTGCATAACTGTGCACTTGCAGTAGAATATGATTAAAACTCAGAGCCCTAAACTCAAACCTGCTAAACTCACTGATATGACTGCAGGTAAACGCTTGAATGCGCCCAAGTTTCGCTCTCACTCTGATCCTGATCCCTCGTTCCTTGGACGAGCTCACGCTGACACTGCTTACTCTCCACCATGGATGAGGAGACTTTCGCAGAGGCACTCACAGCCTCTGTCAAAACCACCGGGAGTCTAATCTCCCATCAAAGTCAAGCTAACGACTTAAAACAAGCGCTGAGTGGGAGGCAACCCACTGGTAAGTTGTATATACTAGGATTTTTGGTTTTGCATTTTGATTTCTTTCGTTTTTGGAGTTTTTGTGTCAAGTTATGCAGAATCCGTAGCACTGTGTAGTCAGTGTCGGTCGACATCCACTTGGATGTCGATCGACATTGGACTCGAGAAAGTTTCGAGCACGGATGATAATCGACCGAGGTCGATTTCCAGAGGTCGATTTGGTTCACACAGGTAAGTGTCGACCGACATCAAGCTTGATATCGGTCGACATCGAGAAAATCGAGGTAATTTTTTTTAAAAAACCCGAGACAGTCTTCTTCTTCCTCATTTCTTTCTCGCCGAAACTCCTCTCCAGATTGCCTTCTCTCTCATTTCTTCACTGTTTTCAATGATTCAAAGCTCTATTCCACTTGTTTTTCCATGCTCTATCTATTTCTAGTATCCATTTAATCGATCTGCGAAGGTATGGCTCTAAAGGTCTGATTTTCAGTTCGTGATCATGGGAAGAAAGCTTCAATTTTGTTTTGATTTATTGATGTTTAGGATGATTGTCTAGTGGAATGTGATTGATTTTGATGCTGGGAATGATTATATGGAGTCAATTCATGAGAATATGTTGATGCAAAAATCCGGATTTTTAGAATCTCATGCTTGTTGGTCTGTTTGTTCGTTTTGGAGATGAAACCTTGTCTGAACCAAGGAAAACGCCCACGAAGAGCCTCTGCAACCGATGTTTCTGGTTCCTCATAGCAGAAACGCGATTCTCAGAACCAAGCGCCTTGGCCAAGAATGGAAGCAAAGAGGTTCAAGGTCACCTGTTTTGATGATGAACCTGCGATAGGGGTGAAGAAGCGTGAATGTACCCACAGGGAAATCTCGGACCAGTGGGACGATTATGACAACTTGTTCTACAACGCTTGGTGTGGAGTTAAGATCGAGCCCACACGGCTTCCTGACATGACCACAATGGGAAGCTGAAGATACGATCAGATGTGGTTCGATTCTTACGTACGATTGGCTTGGGTACGATCTGTAAAAGTACTACGACTTATATCCGGATTTGGTGAGACAGTTTATGGCCACAGTCCGTGTGTACTACACCAACGATGTGGTGAGGAAAGCTTCTGAGGGTACATTGACATTCATGGCTACGGACATGAGGTACATGCTTAGTCTCCATGAGCTATGCGACATCTACGAGTTTGACAGAACGAAGGAGAGAGTCAGTTTGCCTGAGCACTGGTCCGATGTGGAGCTCTTTTGAAAACACTTTGGCATGGGAGTGTATGATTCTCAGACCACCAGGCAGACCACTGTGCGACATCCGGTTTTACGCTATCTTGTCCGCATATTCTCCAACCCTATCTTGTGTAAGATGTAGCGTGTGATGATGAGGATTGCTGAGCTTTTCTTGCTCTATATTGGGATTGGCAAGAGCGTTGATGTTAGTAAGTTTGAGGATGCTCATTTGGAGTTGGATGCTAACATGGGTGCTCTCTTTGCTCACCATTTGGAGGCATTGAAGGCGACGAAGCCTTTCACTTGGAAGGCAACGAAGACAGAGTCGATTGGGAGTCTCTTAACTCCCATCTTTGATCACTTTGGGCTTGACAGGAGCCAGATGAGCATTTGTACTAAGAAGCTCACCATGAACTTCACGCATCTGAAGAGCAGTCAGTGTATCAAGGGAGACAACATTGGGACACAATTCTGGTGGAGATTCTATGACATATCTGGCGTAAAGCGCCTCTTTCCTCTCCTAGAGACTAAGCTCACAAGAATCACTGATGATCCTCTCTCACTCTCCTTCCAGCCGAATGTAGATCTATGCCGAGCTGTTCCGCGCCGTGCTACTGTGCTTCGAGGCGCATATTCTGGAGCTGCTGCCTCTGCTGCTGAGCATGAGTCTGTCCCTGCTGATGACACAGATGAGTTTTCCGAGCTTCCCGGACCAGCAGAAGACATGCCACCACCACAGTTCCAGAAATGGGCAGCAGCTGTACTCAAAGGAATTTGGAGGAAGGTCCACAAGATGTCCTGCCAGCGCTCATAGCATGTTCACCACCCGCAGCCTCGACGTCGCGCATCAGCTCAGGCACCTGTCCATCTGAGCTCAGAGGAGGAGGAGATGGAGGAGGCTGCTGACTTCGATGAGATGGACGATGAAGACTCTCTAGTCTTCTAGACACTTGCTGATTCTGCGTTTGTTTTTCTTTTTCCTTTTCTTGAGTCATTTTTATGTTTCTTTTGAGTTAGTTTTTCAGTCTTTGTTTGCTTGGAACCATGACTATTTGAGTTTATTGCATCTCCACTCTTGTCTTTGATATGATCTTGAGTGACTTAACGCAGCTAACAGGTGAGGAATTGAGTGCTAACTCATGATCTTAACCACATACACATTTAACACTTTGCGTACGGTACCATGAGCTCGATGTTGGGCGACACTAAGCTTAGTGTCGGTCGACATCGACCGTGATCAGGTTCGGATTTTCAGCTCAAAAACTCTTTGGTTCTAATTTGATTTCTCCCGATCTCATACTACGGTTTCACTGGGGACAGTGAATTCTAAGTGTAGGGGAGGTGGCTACTGACATTGTGTTTTATTTTCTTAGAGCCAGTCCCTTGTTTTCAATTGTTTTCAAAATTGTTTTATTGAGTCAAAAGTGTATGAAACTAAGACTTTTCGAGGAAAGTTTTCGCTGGGATAGGAACTAAGTGACCATTGGGCAGACTTGCAGTAATTCTATGACTATTAGAAAACCCCAGATAGATCAGCTTACCAAGGACACCCATATCTAACCAGGTATTCAGAGGATCCATCACTAGCCTCATCTCTAATCTTGACTTGATTTTCTTACTTAGGGGCTTGAGATCTCTGGATCGGATTCCTCTGATGTGCTGACACAGCCTGTGATCCTGTTGGAGTATGGATTCTGATTTTTCCCTCCCTTGAAAGTAAAAAAAAGAGAGATTAAAACCGAGGATAAGCTAGTAGCTTTGAAGTGGTCACGAGAGTGGTAGGGACCCCTATTGCCTCCTGTGTATCCATGGAAAGATCCAAAGTTACACCCCGAATAAAAAGGGAAGATCATTGATAAAAATAAAATAAAATGATACCCAGTGGGAAAAAATCAGTTGCTAAGGGAGAAAGGGAAAAAAAGGAACCAGAAACAGATAGTTTGGTGGTCAGTACTGATTGAGTTGAGTCCATGTGTTCTCTGATCAATAATCCCTTTGTAAGACCGCACTTAATTATATACAGAGGTTAGTGTGGTGAACTTGAATATCCTAACTTGATTGGAGTTTACTTGGGACAGTTGCTAAATGTGGGGGAAGTATATTGTGGTCTTGACATCTGCATAAAAGTTTTCAGTGGCTTACTAAGTGAATGTAAATGCGAAAGTTCCTAGGACGAAATGAGTTTCTGAGTTTTCAAACCTCTTTCTTATGCTTTAGTTCTTTCACTTGCTTGAGGGAAAGCAAGAGCTAAGTGTGGGGGAGTTGATATATCATGGTTTTTCTAGGTTTTCAACCATGATATAGTTGTGTATATTGAGTCTTTAACCTGGTTTTTCGAGTCTATTGAGATCCAAATCTTAATGCTTGATAGTATATTGAGTATTTTCTAGGTCTTAATGCTTGATAGTATTTTGTATTTATGTCCGCATACTTTAAGTAGGTTACTCTGCTTTTCTTTTTCCAATATTGCTACTCTTCCCTATAGGCTTCATTAAGATCACGTTTCAAACGTCTTATGTCAAAGATAGAGACTCCTCTATCTCACATTGCATCATCTTTCTGTCGACGTAACAGAGTGATATGCTCCGCAGAATTCCTTTTATTTCGTCTTCGCCATTACGACATTGCTCGTCCGCAGGATATTAACTTGGCATTGAGATTTTCATCTTGAGTTTTGTTACATAACCATACTCGCTCCACCGTATCAATAAAATCCTGCTTTTTGTACATTCGATTATCATATCTGAACTGTCCCTTCTTGTTATGTGTCTGATAATCAATGGTTATAATCATAGGTCTATGATCCGATTTAGCCAAATCCAGATACTCATTAGCAGATTCCGGTTATTTATTCTTCCATTTCATGTTTGTAAGTACCATGTCCAGACAACATCCAATCACATCCTGTTTTCGTTTACCCACCCAACTAAACTGATTCCCCTTATGCTTTAGGTCCAACATGCCACACACATTTATCATTGTATTAAAATCTCTAAAACTGCTATCAGATCTAGTTCAATCACCCCTTTTCTCTGTTGGATTTGTGATTTCATTAAAGTCACCACAAATCATCCAAGGGCATGTTCTATTTACTGCCAACCTTTGAAGTTTTTCCCATAAATGTTGTCTATACTTTGGCATTGGGTGGCCATAGACACAAGACAAGTAGAACTTAAAATATTTAAATTCAACAAAGAGGTCTACAAGTCTTGCATCCTGAGAAATGCACTGAACATATACATAATCTTTCCAGTAGACAACCAAACCACCACTAAAACCAACAGGAGATACAATACATCAACTAGCAAATCCTAAAGAACTTCCTACATCTCTTACATAGTTATCACATTGTTTTGTTTCCACCAAGAACAACAAGTCTGGAGCATACAAACGTTGTAACTCCTTTAGATGTCGAGCTGTGAGGCGCTATCCTAATCCCCGAAATTTCCACACCTCAACTCTCATGGTACTGGTACCGGGCCCACTGCGCCTCTGTCTAAAGTATTCCGATCTAGAGGAGATTTTTCATGGTCACCATACAGTTCAACAATACGTCGTAGAGCTTCAGTTTCTGGGTTGATGGAAGAAGAGATTATAACATACTTGTTAATCTCATCCTCAAGGCACCACTGTTTCTTCTTTGATGGACCTGCAACAAATTCAGAATGGTTGTGATCATAGACATCCAGAAACTTATGGTTTGTCCTTGCATCACTATTCTGATGAGTGTGTGGTGATTTATCTCCACTTGCTGTCACAGTAGTTGTGGTGTTTGGACTCAGAAACGAACCATACTGAAGGAATGTTGGACGATCCCTGTTCCAGTGTTCCTCCATTTCCAGAATAACATGGTCACTGCCGTCAGCATCTTCATCCGATGATGTATCTGGAGCCTCTTCAGGAGCCATTGGACCTCCACCTTCTACTAGGCTTTGAAGGAATTCACGTCGACGTTTTGCTCGCTCTGGACCAATCAACAAGGATGTACGGGCTTCATAATCATCTCAGCTTTCATCCTCTTCTTCATAGACCTCTTCAATCTCTTCGTTCTACTCTCCCTGATCTTCCACAATATTGTCCTGTTCATACTCATTTCCAACATCTTCCAATACCATACCTTCAGGTGATTGTCTTCATTGTTTGGCACCGACTGTTCCTCACCATTAACAATACCATCCTCGTCAGGATTATCGTTATTCTCCTCCTCCGGATTATTCTGATCCGGAACAAGACAATCACCAGTGTCATGTGTCATCAACCCACATAACGTACAAAAAAGCCCCTTAATCTTTCGTACCTGAAACTTAGCAGAGTGTTGATGCCAACAGTGAACTGAAAAAATTTCTTGAAGCGAAGAGGTTGATCCACATGCCAATTGATTTGAACCCGAACAAATTCTACCGCATTGACTTCTTCTGGGTTGAAATCAACCTGAATAACATGTCCCAGTTAATCTCTAATGAACTTAATCACATCTTGGGTAAGGAATTGGAGAAGGATTCTCCGGATCTGCATCCAAAATGGTATGAAATCAAGAACATATTCATTTATATTTGGAGTCCATATTTCAAGTGTTAACATGCAATCATTGAAAGCCCAAGGCCCTCGTTGCAAGAAAGTCTGCATCAGTTCCTCCAAAGGGAAGGCAAATTGGAACTTTCTCCTTTCAATCAGTCTTCCTGACACCAAGCCCGCGAGGCCCCAGTTGTGAGGAAGGTTAGTTTAGCAACTATTGCTCTGGGATTTTTACGTTGTGGTATCAAAGGACGACCCATCAATGAAAACTGGTACACGCAAATTGCCTCCGATCGAACCGCTGCCGGAATTGCCACTGGAACATCAGTAACTCCTAAGTGAAGGTCTTGGATATCAGCCATTAGTCTTTAATTTTTTTTTAGGAATCGAAAACAGTAGAGAATCGATTGATTTGTAGAAAATCGCAAACGAATCGAGAGTATCTTCCTGTCTTTAAATAAGGATCGATAATAAAAATCATCGTAGGGGAAGGATCCCACTATGGAGAGTGGAGTACGACATGGCCGGTGATGAAAACCGCCAGATAAATGTTCACAACCGCCTGCATGTCGAGAAATTTCTTCCTCAGAAAAAGGAGCATTAGAAACCGCCATATCGCACAAAAAATCTCCCAAAATCGCCACATCTTCCTAGTACTTTTATTTGTACAATTTTTATGTTTTCATAAGAGGTGATTGTTATAAGTTATGTGCGGAATAAATATTTTGCATTGAAATTACTGTGGCGTTTTGTTTTTATTTCTTTCCTACTTTTTGAAACACACAGATTGTTTATTTGTGTTAATGATAAACAACATTTATCCCACCCCTTTAACCACCCGTCCCGCACTAAACATTCAGAACCTCTGGGGTAAGCCCATTTATATCTCTTAAATTAGCAAATCTTAACAGACTAATTTTACAAAACAAATATGTTTACATACGCTAATTATTGGCCCGTTTAAACATCCCTCAGAATTTTTTACAGTTTTATTATAACTACGATCCGATCCGCACTGAGCGTGCAGGTTTTTTTTTCCTTTTTATTTATATTTTATAATTGTTTGATTTATAAAACTTATTTTAATATCAATTTTTTAGTATTGATGTATGGTAGTTAACAAATGATTGGTATTTTGTAATTCTGTTGGATCAATAATTATTTTTTATTTGTTTTTGAATAAGTTTTATACAATATTTGATTTATATTAATCGGTTTTAGTATTTATATATGCATTTTAATTATTTTATTTTGTGTTTTTAAGTCTTAGATATAGAAGGTTTTATATTTTTGGTTTGTTTTTGAATGAGTTTTAGACAACTTAAAATTTGTTCGATTTGTTTTAAAAAATCGGCCCTTAAATGATGTTAGACCATTTTTATAGATAATGGGCCTTTTGTAAGTGGATTACGTTTGTTATTGTTTGACCAAATTTAAGTTATCTTTTTTTTTTAAACTTAGAAATGATCATCAAAATATTTGTATTCAACTAAATAAACCGATACCCTGAAATATCTTTAACAATATACATATTAATATATCCTGCAAAATCTAAAAAAAAAGCAACTATCTATGATGCATAATATTCAAAATATGTAAATCATTATACCAAATCTAAACTATAATATCTACTTTCCCAATTAAAAATTGAAGTTTCTTATAGATACAATTATTTTAATTTAACAGAACAAATATTAATAATATATCAATAGTCAAAATGAGTTTTCAAAATTACTGCTCGCGTAGATTTATTGATAGGAAAATAATAATTTATATATATCGATTAGAAAAAATCATTAATTAAATCTTGAGTTTACATATAACTACATTCACCATTCAAAATTACTAATGACATTTTTTAAATTATGTAAAAAATATTTAATTAATTGACGTTATAAATATCATGATTTAAATACTGAGTTGACATTTACCTACTAATATTATTATTTATTTGAGATTAACAAATTTCAAATAAACATGCAATGTATGTTAGTATAGATAAATATAACAACTACATCTATCATAAACACAAGATAATTTGCATAAATAGTACCTTAATAAATACCGAGAATTGTATCAAAAAACATTCACCAAAATATTACATGTCAATTAAAAATAAGTTCAAAAGAGTTATGGAATAAGAAAGTAGTTACACAATACTTGGAATAGTAACCACTTGAAGAGTTCTTGCATTCGCCAATATTAAATCATGAGAAAAATTAGAAAATATAAATAATTACGTACTTTGTTAAAATGATGCTAAATTTTATATTTTAACGTAAATAATTTACCACTCTTTGATGGAAGTGGGTTCTTCAATTTCTGGATCAAAGATAACATCCGAGATATCACAAGAATCTTCAAGTATTGGTACTCCTGAATATATAGTTAAACAAATTTGTTTCAGTGATATATTAAGATTATGCTTAGAAGTATTCTATAAATTATCAAAAATAAAATATATTAACTTGAATTTTGCTTACTTGGGGAATTATCAACGCATCAAAATCTCAAACACACAATATTTTTGTAATTTCCACTTGAGTTCCAAAGATCATTGAATTTCATAGCAACACTACCCTTTGCAACACAATTGATGTATGTGTTGCTTCATAAAATTTATAGAAATTAGATATAATTCATGCAATCACAAAAATATCATAAATAAAATATAACTTTTGTTAATTAAATGCTTACTCTCTTTTCTTGATCTTAAAATGAGTTTTGTAATCTTGAGCTGTGGTGAGAGGTCCAACCCACATGATTGCACCTATTACATCTAAATAACATAGAATTTTGAATAGATATCACGATTTTAATAATATAGAGTATAAACATGCAACAAACAAATAATTTGAAAATTAAACCAAACATACCAATAGTGTAGAGATGTTCGACATTGCCTTGCAAGATGTTTTTGAATATCATAAACTCATAGTACATATCATTAGAGATATTGTAGTGGTTGTCAACTTGGGTGGAATCCTCAAGCAAAATCTTCTTTTCAGCATAAGTGTTTCTAAACTTTCGGTTGATATGGATCACTTCGAAATTCTTCATACACATCCAAGACCCCTCTTCAAATTTGTCCTTGAATTTGTCTATAAACATCTGAGGTATGATATCTTCGATTTTGTAACCCTGTAACAAAATAATTAAGAAAACAAATAGTTATCATCAACAACATGTTTAGATTATAGATCAAAGACAGCAAAGTATTATTAAATTTTTGGGCAAAGAAAACTTACGTATTCATCGGATATGATTACATGGATCTGTAAACCATTCATGCAATGACTTGTGAACCACTTCCGTATGATCTTTCCTCGAATATTCAGACAGGGTTCAGTACCATCAAGATCATAGAAGTTTATAAAATCACCCATAATTTATCTTGGTTTTTGAAGAGTTTAACAATATAAGTTATGATTTCGAAAGAACTTTCTTGTTTATGATAAAGCCAAAAACGTTGACTATGCCAATAAATATAGAAAATCCAAAATTTTGATTATGTCTAAATGTTAGGTGTAAATTGAATGCGATATTCATTTATTGTGTTAATTGAACATTGATTTTTTTTTTAAGTAAAATAAATTAACAATAAATATTCTGATTGATTGAATAATTCAATGTGTATCATTAATTAAGTTAAATGAATATTCACATTATCGTCAACTCAACTTAATTAGATATTGGAAGCAAATTAAATATTCTCCCGTACCTATCTTCATGGATATTCGTTTCGAAAACAGTTATCACAAATATAATTTCTATATTTATATCTCTTCTTATATAGTAATATCTTTCAAGATATCTTCTTATAAAGACGATATCTTTCAATATACTCATAATTATAGTATTCATAATATAATTATTATTAAATTTAGTTAAGTTATTATTAGTTTAGATATGTAAAAGATATCAAAGTCCAAATATCAAACATATTGTTAGTTGTTTGTTACAAAAATTGAATGAGAAACATTTATTAGATTAGTATATATGGTAATTGTCAAGTCAAATCAGTAAAAATCATGATTACAAATATTGGAAAGTGAACCAAAATTAATATGTAAATTCTTATTAAATGAATTTTGCACGCTCAAGATAAAGAAAAGTAATCTACGAAACTTTCAATTTTTGTTAATGTTTCAAATTTATTTTATATTCCATATAATTCATTTAAATTTTTTATGGAAATTTCTTAATTTGTTATTCTTTGTCCTGAATAATATTCTTTAACTAAAACAACCCATAACAAACTTTGAAAGCAATTTAATATACAAAAAGTACTTGACATGAGCTAAAAGAAGTCATAAGCAAAAAAAAAATAGTACCGCGTTAGTTCAAACATACATAACCATTTTTGGACAACATAAGTTTTTGACAAAACTAAACAAAAGGTAGATTTTTAAAGAGTTAGACGACATCAGACATTATTGGAGGAGAGGATCAAGACTGGAGTATTGGCATTTTGCCAGAAAAGCTGAAGAGTGATACTTTGTTTGGCCTTGATATTATTTGCTTTCAGAAATTCTCTTAAACTGCTAGCTAAACGAACACGTCTCCTATCCGTATCCGAGTAGAACACAAGCTCAACAGTCCATTTCTGTCTATCATCATTGACCATCAAAATGGATTTGCCAGCAATAGTCCACAAGTCGTTTGCATCAACAAAGGACTTAGGAAGATACAACAAAACAAACAAATATGGTTCATGTAACAATACTTAAAATACACCAAAATTCGAAGAAATGACTGACCATTCTGCTTCGCTTTATGCAGTCAGTTGTGACGTTCAAGGTGACAAACTTCTCCCCAGCTCCTTCAAAAATCAACTCCATTATTACTGAAAACATTATAAACCACCAAATATTGTCCAGAAAATAAGTGGAATCAAACAACTTACTTGTGCTACCTTCTCCAGTCTCCATAGGAACGGATGTATCTTCTTAAAAATAATTTTGATTATTAGTCAAAATATTATACATCATTAGAAATTGTTTGAAAAATTAGTGGAAAAAATAATTAATCGTGATACCTTCTCCAGTCTCCTTCGGAGGTGCTAAAATGAAACATAAAAATCATCTCGATTATTAGTCAAAAAATTAGAAATCATAATTAAATCTCCAAGGTAAAAACACTTACTCGTTAAACCTTCTCCAGTCTCCAATAGTTCTGCCTTTTTTTGGTATGTGATCTCACAACCGTTTGATTGAAACTGGTGTACCATATGGAAGTCAACACCTCCACGATACTCAAAAATTAGAACATCTAACTCTTTTAATGTATGAGCTCTGAAGAACCGTTTCCAACCATCTCTAATCCTATTACCATCTAGTTTGATAGGAAAGTGTTCAGCCCTTAAATCAGATGTGAGTACACCGTTAATAACATCTGTTTTTCCAAGTATAAAGCTATCAAAGAACTTGTCCGGTAAAACCTGTAACACAAGTTGAAACAATTACTGCCAGAAGAAAAATCAGGTTTGAAAAACTCACCTTAATAACATAGCCACACTATGATTACATACCAAACTCCTTGTACATCTCTGTGGAAGCATAGGCACGAAAAACCGTGGGTGTTTCATGCTTCTTATTGTTGTCTGCAAGTTTTTATAAGCAAGTCTAAATCAAATCAATACATGCATGAATCAAAACAAAAATATGAATTAAACAGCAGCTTTGAATAGAGAACTCTTTTTTTAGGCATCATGTCCAAGTTGCAGAACAGATGATTTGTAGAAAACGCCACCATCAGTTTATATCACTACAAATCTGAAATGCATAAAAGACAAACCCTAATTCTTTACAACTGCATCTACTTCCAAATTCAGGGTTACCTTGTTGGATGAGTTTTTGAGAAATCAAGATTCTCTTACTACCACTCTCTAGACTGCAGCGCCAAGATTGGAAAACAGTTATTTCAATCCCCTCTGCACTTTTCTGTTTTTTGGCTAATTTCATACTGAAAAAACTTAAAAATCGTTTCAACTTCATGGTTAAATATGGGCCATGATTAATTTGGGATTTAATTAATGACTAACTTATTAATAAATTAGCCCAACTGAAATAATTGATTTTGTACAATCATGAATTCTTTATTTATGCTAATTTCTAATAAATATTGATATAAGGAAAATTTAGAATGAGTAAAAATATAAACGAAATGTATATAATTATTTACAAATTCGTATACTTTCTATTAAAACATTTCGATGATGTTTTTATCATGATGTCTAATTAATTATATTTCCAAAACTGAACATGAATTGTTGATAGTCTTGTTATTAGATGATCTATTGGATAGAAACTTTTTTGTCTAAATAACCGTAAATAGCTTTAGATTATAAACATCAAAACAACCCTAATTTTTAAAAACACATATTTTAAACAGCAGTCTAAAATAAGAAATGGTAACTATCTGCCAGGGACATCTCTCTCATTAGCAAGGGAAGCTTCAAGGGGCTCAAACTCATCCAACATATCTTCAACTTCATGTAAAGGAGGGTTGAGTATAATATCAGACAATCCATCTTGTGTCTCTACTTCAACATCTGAAGTATCACCTGAAAAAACTAATGTTTAGTAAAAATCTAACCAAATAAATAACATAATCACGTTTTAAAAGACAAAAAATGATACATGTAAAACGATGAATATTACCTCCAAAACGGTTTATCTTCCAGAATCTCAAAACACAAATAACATTATCACGTTTAGAAGCATCTAATCTCTTTGTGAAATCATGGGCGTGAGTACCTAGAGCTATACATCTTAACTTGTTACCCCTTCAAAATTCAAGCAAAAACAACTTACAAATATTATTTGCATGTTATACAAAGAAAAATTACTGATCTATAACCAAATAATTGATATTACCGTGAGTCTTTGATATGAAATATTCTTCTTGATGCTGCAGGGTTATCAACCTCTACAACCATGGGTCCTGAACTGAACAGCAAACCCATTACATCTGCAAAATAAATGAATATGTTAGAACAGTAAATGATAAAATCAAAAAGTTATACACCAAAAAATCTGACATGCATACCAACAGAAACATTAGTAGGAGTTGAGTAATCTTGGACTTCTTTGATAGTTAAGAAATCAAAGAAATGTTTATCATTAATGGCAACTATTATTCTCCGGATGGTAGATCCAGAACTTATACAGAGAATGTATTCAGACTTCGTTGTCCGAAATCTGGAACAATCATAGACAACCTTGACACATCGTATGTCAATCCACTTCCCTTCTTCTCCCTCTAAACCTATATAGTCGGAAGAATATTCTGGAGCAAGAACCAATTCCATCTTAGACCCTAAACGAGCAATGATTCAAATTAGTTTTTATATATATATATATATATATATATATATATATATATATATATATATATATATATATATATATATATATATATATCGAAATGCCTTACAGATATCAAAAGTTAATATACACTACTTATAATTTTTAGGCAACAAAGCTTATGTTTCCACTTACCATTTTATCAGCGATAACAAAATTACGGTATAACCCTTGCCCGTGAACATGATACTCATATGTCTTGAGCATTTTAACCTTAAAATGCCAATCTTCTGTTGATCGGTTAACCTTTGAAAGAAGATTGTATCTCTCCATAGATTTCGTTTTTTAAATTTGAAATTTTTTGAAAACGGTTTTGGATATTTAGAAGAAGAGAAATGAGTTTTTTCAATGAATATAGGAAATTCAAGACACTGTCTATATCTTTAAAGACGCTTCTTTTAAACAAACCGCCTAGAAGACTGACTGACTTATAAATCGTTTCAACTTCATGGTTAAATATGGGCCATAATTAATTTGAGCTTTAATTAATGACTAACTTATTAATAAATTAGTCCAATTGAAATAATTGATTTTGTACAATCATGAGTTCTTTATTTATGCTAATTTCTAATAAATATTGATATAAGGCAATTTAGAATGAGTAAAAATATAAATGAAATGTATATTAAAAAACCCATAATTAAACCAAAGCATTGTTTAAAAAAACACCAAAATGATCCGATAATGAATAGAACAATCCGAAAAAAGTTCTAAGTAAAAGGACTAATCATCGATCTTCTCGATCTTGATAGTCTTCAAGCATTTCTCTTTAGTAGCTGAGTTGATATCAGCCAAATCTCCTAGCGTTTTGGGCTTGGACAATGGAGTAAAACATGCATCTGAATTTTCTTGATTGTTAATATCAATCAACGAAACCTGCGAAATAATATAATATGATCTTATAAAAATAATCCTTTCAGCCGTCACACTATAATCATGCACTTGCATAATAAATAGTTTGTATATATCAAATTACTTGATTATATGATAAACTTACTTGCTCACTGGAAATAGCTGAATCCAATGGGTTAAGAGGCTCTGATCCTTCCTCGATCTTGAGAACTTCGTCAATAGACCAAGTTTTTCCAACCTTATAGATTTCTGATCCCCAAAAAACGTTGTCCTTGTTTACCAACACTCCAAATTGAAAATATTTTCCAACCAAATCCTTTATAGGATCAGGCAATATGGTTGGATCTTCCATCTGTAATATAAAAACATTTATTCAATATGAACGTTTAAATGAGGTTGAGTGCATAGAAAATATGGATAATAACCTCATCCAACGATCCATCTAGCAGTGTATCGGCTGATATCCGAATAAGTTTCTCAGCAACTGAATCAAGTAGCATGAACTTTATCTCTGCTGTTTCATCTTTCACCATAAGATGCAACTTGAACCTGCATAGAATAAATAGTGAAATATAGGATTCAAAACATAAATTTTTTTGCAAGAAAAAGCTTGGTTAAAAAGAACATACTTGGATGAAACGTCTGTAAAATTGTCCTTGCATTCGTCACAATGGAACAAATTTTTTTGGATGGCTGATTTTATTTTGATGATCCTTTTATTGCATTTTACATGGTTAAAGTAAAACCATGCATAATCCGTATCATTGGCATATATGGTGCCTTTAACCCTGACTTTTCCTTCCTTCAACCATTACAATACACATAATATAAACATAAGTAAATTATAAATAGAATGCAACTAAATAAACTACTATATGGGTACCTCGGTAGCCATAACTATTTTTGATACACAAAGCTCAGGAAACTCTGCCCACTACTCTGGTTTTTTTTTTTTTCTATTGACCAAAGCCTCTCCTTGTTCACACACAGCGAGAGCAAGACCATCATCGGGTAGTCTTAAACAATTAGAATTAGTAAACCTCAATATATAAGCAAAATATTATAACTGATTAGAAAAATAACCTTCATAAACTTACATTGTCAGAAATTCTTCAGCTTCCGGGCAAGTTGGGTTCATAATGACTTTAGAAGCGTCAAATGCATTTGTAATTTGAAGTTCTCCTAAATGTCAGACAATCATTGGTCATATCGGACATTGGTAAAACATAGATTATACAAATGATTTTATGAATCGTTTAATCAAGAAGCATTGATTCTTTGAATCGTTTAATCAAGAAGAATTGTCCATGGTTACAAACCTTTGTATGTGTTGATTTTTGCAAATCGGATCAAACAAATTAATGGGTTACCATTGGCTTCTTGACATGCATTAAAAACTTGTTCAGCAAAATTCCCCCAAAGACAACATGCCAATCTTTGATCACTATAAAAAATTTGCATTAGTACATTCATTTTTTAATCATAAAACTAAATCCAGTAACCATCGATACTTACTCAGTATTTCTCAAAGTAAACTCAATTTTCTTCCTCTCTTTACCCATTACTTGAACAGGATCCATGCCGCCAACGTCCATAACTTGGCCAATCACATCTAATCGCAACAATAAAAAAAGTAAAATAAATAATTAATACCATAAAGAGGTTTTGAAATGATAGATACATTGGGGTTTAGTTCTTAAACTTACCAACCAAATGATGTGTTTTTAGATTCCCATTGGAAATGGATTCAAAACTTGCCAATGACAAAAAACTATCATCCAGCTTGAGTTCAGATCGAGTAATAGCCGTATTACTCAAGAAAGACATTTTGTAGACATAGTCGGTTGGTCTATATTGGCCAGATGCAGGTGTTACTGAAAATTCTCAATAACCCTCCATTCTCCAATGGGTAGATGTCTTTGAACTCGTACCAAATATTGTTTTTTTGCATGAAGCATGAATTTTGACACCCTACAATGAAATAATTAAGAATTCATGTTAAAACCATTAAAGTTAAATGTTTAACACAATAACATAATCAATTCCCTTATCGTTTTATCAGACAACATGAGTTCCAATGACTCTCCACTAACAGCAGTGAACTGCTTCCAAGAGTGAAGGACTTTCACTTGAACTCGCCATGTGGTTTTGAATGGTTTCACATCTTTGAGATATGAGACATTTTTGGTAGAACTCATTTTGTCGGCTAGTAGAGAGGAAAATAGTAACAAAATGCGTTAAGAGAGACTGAAGACTTTGATGATAGATGTTCGTATATATAGTTTTTTTTAGGTCAAGATTTTTGGTAGAATATCATTGGCATATTCCAATGTAATATTAAATTCTAAATATCTTTGATTGATATCGAATATTATGGTAACTGAATTTAGAAACATTTTGAATTTGAATGCACTATCGAGACTTGTGTAATAAGCTTAATATAATTAGATTCCTAATCTGTTAACGAAAGATATCGACCGATTTAATGCAATTTTTTTTTTATAAAATGGGCGAGAAAGATTAAAACATTACGAATGGGCGGAGAAGATGTTTAGAATATTATTGGCATATTCAAATGAAAAATTAAATCCTAAATATCTTTAACTGATATCAAATATATTATCGTAATTGATTTTAAAAACATTTTGAATTCGAATGTATTAGCTCGAGTTGGGTGAAAAGTAAAATATATTTAGATTCCTAATCTGTTATGCAAGATATCGAATGATTTAATGCAAAACAAATGTTTACAACTTGGACGGTTAGATTCGAATACATAAGATGAACGGCCTAGATCAGAAAACGGGTTCCGGGCTATATCGATTTAATATCCCCTAGACTGGACGGCCAGATTAAAACGTTAATAATGAACGGGGGAGATTTAAAAATAGGATCCGCGCTATATCCGATTAGGATCCGCGCTAAACCCGATTAGGATCCGCGTGCCAAAATTTAAAATGAGCAACATTCAACGGACGGTCGGATTAAAACACACGCGAATAGACGGACACGATTAGAAAGAAGGATCCGCGAAAAAAAACCCGGCCCGGATCCGCGCGTTCGCGTGACAAAATATCCAAAAATTCCAGGTTTTACCCTTAATGAAAAATACACTCCTAACGACTCCAAGGACAATTTTCGGAAATACAACCTTTTTGTACCAAAGACGGTTTCATGTTGTTATAGTATAGATACATAATTTTCGATTGCTTCATCTTCTCATTACATCCCAAGAAAGCATTACATATGCCTGTGCAACAGCATATACACCAGGCCTCATGTCGCACATTGGACTTCAAGAGTTCATATCCTCACTATTTTAAGAATCTGATCCTTCACCATCCATATCTTTATACTAATTGGAAAGTGCTTTTGAATTTTTATTCATTTTCAAATTGGTTAATTACTAAGTTATCATTAATGAAATTATTTTCTTATAATATTAATCTTCATTTATATTTATAACTTTTTATTTAATATTAGTTTTAAAAATTAGTTTTTATTTTATTATAAAAATATACATCATCCGAATAAAAAAAATATTTAGATATATATTATCCGGATAAAAATATAAAATATAAAAAGATAAATGCGAAAATATTTTTGAATGATGAGCTTTTAATATTGATAACTATAACTCTTGTTAGATTAATACAAATTTATATATTAAATTCGTATTAATTATATGAATATTTATTTTTAATAAATATAAACGATAAAATACTTTCATAAAATTTATAATTTTATACATATATAGTTTTATTTATTTTTAATTTTATTAATGAGATATACATAACTTGGATAAAAATAAAAATAAGATGACAAATATAAAAAATATTTATGAAATTTTTAAATATTAATAAATATGGTTGCAGATAATACAATTTTATATCGTAATTTTTTTATTATTTATATAAATATCGAATTCATAGATAAACGATAAAATATTTTTTATAAAAATATATATTGATTTTAATACATATAAATATATAATTGTAATTTATTTTGTTGCTATTAGTTTTATTTTAGAATAAACTATAAAATATTCTAATAAGAATTTTAATATAATAATTTTATCTATATTTAATTACAAAAATTTAAAGTATATTTTTATAATATTATTATTGTTAAATTAAATTAGTCATTTTTTATTTTTATAAAATTTGTGTGTTATTAATGTTTGTTGTCGTACATAGTACGAACTCATAGTAATACAATAGGAATGACAAATTACTATTTGGTGTTGATTACACGGTATAATGTATAGAAACATCAAGTGTATCGGGTTCGCCCTAAAAAGAATCGCTCTCAGGCACGCTTACCGAGAGTCGGCTCCCTCTTCCCATTCGGTAGATCTGGCTCCCCGATGGTCGGCAAACATGGTCTGCGCCGGGGAGTGGTCCAAAAGTCGGTAGTTTTCCATTGGCGGCGTCTCCGCTCCTTTTCGCCCTTTCTCATCTGGTTTGGTGTTTCCGGCGTTGTGGGTTGTCTGAGTTCTCTCTTCGCCGGCGATTGCGGTAGTCTTCAGGTGATGGTAGCTGTGTCTCCTTGCGTCAGCTTCATGGCGTTGTTTTCCTCTGTGGATCTGTTCTAATCGGTGGCGCCGCCCTTCCCCTTCCGCCTCTTCCACGTTCCTCCGACGGTGGATCATCCTTTGGTGGTTGATATCGCTCATACGGGATCTCTTCCAGTAGTTTATGCTTTCGTACTTCATGCGTTGTGGCCCTATTTTGTTCTAGTTTGGTTAGGTGGTGGTTTAGGGTTAGGATCTTCGAGTCTTGTCTAGTTTAGTGTATGTCGTATGGGTAGATTTCCGTTAGTTTCCTTTTGTTCTTGGTTTGGGAATCTGGTTATGTTCATCCTTGTGGTTCGTTCTGTTTTCCCAATCGTTGTGTAGTAGTGTCGGCTCCGCTTTGTTAAGGCTTCATAGTGGTTCGAGGTTCCAGATCACTCATCAACGGTTCAACCAATTTGGTTGATAGTAACTTGGATTGCTTGCGATTTCCCTCATCGAGTCGGGGTTTATCTTCTAAGTGTTGGTCTAGAGGACGATTCTTTTGTTACGATATGATTGGGAGTCTAGCAGGGGATTCCAAAATCCACTTTTTGATCATAACGGTTTCCTAGAGATCCGTGCTATGATGTATTCTCGTGGCTTCAGTAGATTAGAAGCAATATAATGAAACACGTTAAATAGCCATGCCAAGTAGTTATTCGTGCTAGTTGGATGATTTCAATGATATTCTCAACTTATTGAATCGCTCTAATTTCTTTAGTGTTCGGGGGTTTTCTTTGTATCTGCTGGCTCTCGTTTTTATGGTGTTGAAATGCTTTGTATTTCATCTTCGTCTCCGGGAGGTTCGATCAGTGAACTCGCTGATTTTGTCTCTGAAAGAACTTTGTGCCTTGTCAGCTTTTGTATTTCTTCGGAACACCTCTTCTACTATGAAGCCAGACGGTGCTATGATATCTGTACCATTCAGTCCGAAAAGTAAGATATCAACTTTTGTACTAATTCCCTTAGAAATGAACACCAAAGTCTGTACACCCGAGAATGTAGACTAGACAGTGTTTACAAACCAGTGTACAATTGGCATTGTAAACTAATATATGTACACCAAAAACTGGGTTATATTTTTTTTTGTGAAATAATCTTGTCAGTACAGCAGCACATATGAGTCAGTGGTTGTTCCTGTAATACCCTGTTTCTTAAAATTGGGTAAACGAGCAGCAGAAAATCAACTTGGGGGCAAATATGTAGTTTTTAAAAGTTGGAAGGCATTTTGGTAATTTTACCAAAATATGAGCCGAAAGTGAAAACGGGCCAAATGTTTCTTTTTAAATAAAGAAAACATTTATAAGACCAGAAATGGAAAGAACGGGTTTTAAACAAGTTCTTCGGACTATCGTGAATAAAAACCGATAGAACCGAGAAATCTTGTAAAATCCATAACGGGAGATACATATGTTCAAATGGGGTGATTAAAGTTGCTAAATTCATAAAAAAATCATCAATAATCTGATTTTGATGCTTGTAGGATTTTTGGAAGCATCTATGGAGTTTTTAAAATATTAAACTCGGAAACGGCAATATCGGTACGTCGAGATTATTCGGAAATAAGAGACTTCTAGAAACTGATTGGTGAAATGTATTATGCCAGAATTAACCATACAGAGAAAAGTTTCTCCCCCTGATGGCACCACCTCTTCCTCTGAGGTTCAAAGAATGTTTTTGTGAGTTCATTGAATGGGGTTTTGCATGGAAAAAACATCTAATCACTCCATTCATGAACTCACCTCACTCATTCAGTTCATCTAACCTCTCTCTGTCGACCTCCCACCTCTCTCCTCTCTCCAGATTCATCAAAAAACCCAACAACATTCATCATTTTCTTGAATATCTTCAAGAACATATGAATGGTCCTCATGTCTTGCAACCCAAGTTAACTTTATATCTCCAAAACTAAGCCTTTAATCTCTATGCCACTTGCACAATCATGATCAACATACGCCTCCCATCAGCCTCCTTCACCGTCACCAGAGAGCCACCGAAGCCGCCGTAGAGGGTCGCCGCAGGTATGGCTCCTCTCCTTCTCTCTCCGTGTGGTTGTGTTTCACTGATTTTCCAGCTCCTACTCCTTCGATGGAAAACCCCAAGAGCCACCGGTAAACGCTCCTCCGCCGCAGTTAACGCGAGAGAAGGTCGCCGGAAAAGTCTCTTCCGCCTCTCTTCTTCAGCCGGTTATCTAGGGGTCTGGTTCAAGTGGTTTGGTTCAACATTTGGTTCTGGTTCAAGCTTGGGTTAAGTTGGTTTAGCCTTGGTCAACACGGTCAAACTGATTTGGTGGTCAACTGTCTAGTTTAATTGGTCAAAGCTGGTTCACATCAGTTTAGTTAAACCGATCCAATTTGGTTGGTCAACCCTGGTTCAAGAATTGGTCAACTTGGTTAAAGGGAAAGCCAACGGTCAACGCCGGTCAACCCTCCGATCAATGCTTGGCCAACAGCCGGTTCTCGATCGATTCGGTTCAGTCGTTTGGTCTCGAGATTCGCATCCGTCTCATCCGTCTATACCTCTGCTTTATCATTGTGAGTCGGCTAAATTTCCATAGTAGTTAGTTAATCATGTATACCGGGAACCTTAAACCGTATTTTAGGATTGCATGCCCTTTAGTTAAGTTGATTGATTCGTTAATGATGAATATCGGTTAATACTGAATTGGCTAGGTTTAATTAAATGCACGATAGACCGTTAGTCATTGATTGCCTGTAAGGTCGTTAGTTGGTTATTGATTGTTGCATTCTTATAGTTGATTTATGTTAGGTCATATATGCATATATACGTATTAAAGAAAGATATTAAACGAATCTATATACGGGAATTAAGGCGACACTAAAATATGGATTAAAACACTTAACTAATGTATAAAATATGATAACGGGCTGGGTTAGTTTTATTAGACAGGTTTAAAGGTTAAATGAATTAAAATTAGTGAATAATGAGATGTCGGGGAGTTAGTAAGTTTACTAACTCTAAACCTACAAATCAAGGAGATCCTTAAAATACATCTAAGAAAGAGAATTAAAAAGAGATTAATGAATGGTGAGCCGTCTACGGGTTAACAATCCACTAATCCAACGTAGCGGACTAAATGAGATTAAAAGACATTAATGAACTTAAAGGCTTGCTTAACCGTTTGTGTGCGTTTTGTTGCTTTGATGTTGTGTGTGCTTGTGTGTAGGCAAGTGTTTAGACTACTCTGGTGTTGGTCAGGGTAGTCCGATTGCGTGTTACTTAAGCCGGTCATGGGACCAAGAAAGTTTGTAGTTACCCGATTCGGTGTAGCACCAAGTAGGGTTGGTGGTGGTGGTGTTGGATTAGGACTTGCGGGATAGATTGTGTGGTGTTTATCTTTCTGTTGATCTTTTCGGTCTTGTATTCTGTGTTTATTTTATTGCACTAGGACTCTAGGGTGCGTTAGATCTCGCAGGTCTAGGTTGAAAGCATTCCGACCTACCCGATTGGATCCTCGGGTAGTTGTCTGACCGGTTCATGATGAGGATATTGGTTCGACCAAACCTGACCAGACCGACCAAAGTGAACCATTCCTGACCATGGTGAGAGCACCCCGGACCCGAGACGGCCATAAGAGACTCACATAGAAATTAAACCGAGCCATGGAGCATCTGATCACCAGGAGCAGCATAGACGACATCACGAAGCACTTGGACCATTTGGATCATGATCAGCCCGTCTTGAACCAGCTACCCCGAAGGATGTCCGAGAAGACCTATTACGACCACGACCATCCGTTCACACCAGCATCGTCTGTCTGGCCATTACTTAGGATCGACGACGCATCAATGATCTTCACCATAGGAGCTGTTGATCCTTAGCTCGTGTCGTCTCTGTGGACCAAAGGTTATACTCTCTTTCCCTAGAAAGGTTTTATCCCACTGGGTTTTCCTTGTAAGGTTTTTAATGAGGTAACCTGAGGCCCGTTTCATCAGACAGAACGCACGGCCCTCGAAGTCAAGTTCATCCCACACGCCTAAGGGGATTTTACTTGTCTTTATTTTTATGTTTTATTTCTTGTAAGGCCTTAAGGCCCATTCTCTCTTTTTTTTCCCTAGGATTTCGAAAACTAAGACTTTTATTAGCCAAACTCCTTGTATTTTTCAGTCACGTTTATTCAAAGAAAAACCTAGCTACTTGTTTTGTTCCAACGGCCGTGAGTTGTCTTGTGAGGATTCCCCTTGCAACTCAAGACCAAATTAGTTCATGTTACAGCTTCTCGTCGATTCATATACTAGCATCAGCAGAGAGTGACTTCAGTCCAGCTGCTCGTGCTCCATCGCTCTATCTTGTTCGTGGTTCAAAGGAGAGAGACTTCAGTCCAGCCTTTGCACCTCTGCCCGGTTCGTTGTGGCTTCAAATCCTTGGAGCTTACATCATCTAGTATCAGAGCTTAGTCTCTTGAAACCATCCGGTCCATTCTAAACTCTATCATCTCTTTTGTTCTTCTTATTTGCGATTTGTTCTTTTTAGCATTATACTCGAAAATCAAAAGAAAAAAGAAAATAGTTTCATTATGTTTCTTTTGGTTGTCAATAGCTACTGCGTATTCTAATCTGATTTTTTTTTTTAAAAGTGTTGTGTTACTGCGTATTCTAATCTGAATTTTTTTTTTTAAAGTGTTGTGTTACGGTTGTTTGCTACTGTGTTACGTTTGCAGTATTGATTGTCTGCGACTGGTCTTGATTTTGTTTCTGGTCTCAGATTTGCATACTTGCTTTTGCTATTATTCTGTTTTGCATCATCCCAATTAAAAAAAAAAAAAAGAAGAAGAAGATAGGTTGTTAGATTTGTTTTACATCCACATACATCATTTAGCTGCATTAGGGCTTTAGTGGAACATTCGGTTAACGTAAAACAATTACAGTTTGGCTTAGTTTAAGATTGTTTAATTAGCTGAACCAATCAGATAAAATTATTTCCTTTTACGTATCATAAAAAATTCACTAATTAGTTTGCATCTTTCCTTTCTTGTTTGTGCGAGTGTGATTTCCTTTTTTCGTTTTTTATTTTTATTTTTTTCTTCCTTGTGTGCGTTGATTGTGTGTTAAGTGTGCATGTTAGTTAGCATGGTCGACGAACAGAACCACCAAGCCGCGCCACCAGACCTGACATAGCTCATGACCACAATCCAGGCGATCGGCGTTCGACTCGACCATCTTGAACGACCAGTCGACCAACAACGACGACCCAACCAGAACGTTTGACCCGAACGAGCGCAACACGGACAACACAACCGTGGTTTATACCTGGACGACACGGATGAGGAGATTCACGATCTTGAGGACGATCAGCACGACATAAATCACCGACCCAACGACTGAAGCGATCTGAACCATCGCGGTCGCATACGTGACAATGAGGTATAATGTACTAATTTCAACAACGTGAAACTAAAACCTCCTACTTTTGCAGATAAGGTCGACCCTGAAGCCTATCTCGAATGGGAGCGACGCATGGAGCATATATTCGACTACTACGCCTACAATGACCGGAGAAAGTAGCGTTGGCAGCGGCCCAGTTCACGGACCACGCCTTGTCCGAACGTAGATGACACCGCCACGATCAGATTACCACGTTGGCCGACAAGAAATACAACCAAAGGCAAAGGTACGTACCTCCGCACTTTCATAGAGACTTACAGAAGAAATTTCGTATGTTGGTGCAGGGAAGTAGGTCCGTAGAAGAAAACTTCGAGGAGTTCGAGCAACTACGGAACCGGCTCGAGTTAGACGACTCGAAGGAGACCCTCATGGCTCAGTTCATTGACGGACTACATGTCCGAGCTACTGCACATGAGTATCCAGGTGGAACAGCACAACAAGAGGAAGGCGGCGACGACGAACCGAGCTCGGAGCAGTTCCACATGGACGCCACCCGCACCTAGAGCCGTTGACAAAGGCAAAGCCGTTGAGGTTGAGTCGCGGTTCAAAAAGCCGAACACCGAGGTTACCAAGTTCAACCGCCTAGAAGCAGGTAAAATTCTTAGTACCTCTCGAGCTAGAGATATTACATGTTTTAAGTGTCAAGGAAAAGGTAATATGGCCCGAGAATGTCCAACCAACAAGTAATGATCCTTACAGAGGCTGGCGAGTATGAGTCGTAAGACGAGCATGAAGAGGAAGAAGAGATGACCGACCCGGGAACGCCCATTGAATATCCAGATACCGGAGAGATGTTGGTGCTACGGAGAGCTCTCAGCGCCTTTGTAGATCCCTAGGCGGTCCAACGGGAGAACATCTTTCATACCCGGTGCACGGTGAACAACAAGGTCTGCAGCCTTATCATTGACGAAGGATCGTGTGCCAACATAGCAAGCAGATATATGGTCGACAAGCTCGGTCTTCCAGTCTCAAAGCACCCGCGACCATACCGGCTTAGATGTCTCAACGATGATACAGAGATACGGATCGCCGATCAAGTCACCGTTTCGTTCAGCATTGGCAAGTACCAA
Organism: Orychophragmus violaceus; assembly: GCA_030180135.1. Taxonomy (NCBI): domain Eukaryota; kingdom Viridiplantae; phylum Streptophyta; class Magnoliopsida; order Brassicales; family Brassicaceae; genus Orychophragmus; species Orychophragmus violaceus. The sequence continues at coordinate 25,290,055 of CM058230.1, read as the reverse complement.
GACCAAGTGGTGTGCGATGTCGGGCCCATGCAAGTTAGACATTTGCTTCTAGGACGGCCATGGCAGTTTGATAAAGAGGCGATGCAAAACGGACGCACCAACCACTACTCATTCAGCCACGATAAGTGCAAGTACCAGCTCGCCCCGCTTACACCACTGGAGGTCCACGAGATGCAGTTAAAACTCGCCAAGGACAACAAGATCAGTAAGACCAACCTGCTTATTACTTCAAGTTCCGTATCCAAGGCTATTAGCCAAAACACGCAGGTGCTATTGATGATCTTTAAGGAGGCATTACACTCGTGTTCTAACGACATAAAGCTGCCCCGAGAAGTGGTTTCTTTGTTGGACAGGTTTAAGGACGTGTTGGAGGAGATCCCAGTCGGTTTACCACCCATCCGAGGCATTGAACACCAGATCGATCTCGTACCTGGAGCCACTCTACCAAACCGACTGGCGTACCGAATGAACCCGGCGGAGTCCAAAGAGTTAGAAAAGCAGATTCATGAGCTCATGTCCAAGGGCTATATCCGCGAGAGTCTCAGCCCTTGTGTTGTTCCCGTCTTGTTAGTATCGAAGAAAGATGGATCTTGGAGGATGTGTGTCGACTGCAGAGCGATCAAAAACATCACCATCAAGTACCGGCACCCGATACCACGTCTAGATGACATGTTGGATGAGCTGCACGGAGCATCTGTCTTTTCTAAGATCGATCTACGGCCCATTTCTAAGATCATGAACCAGGATTCTATATTCGTGGTGGTCGAACGATTCTCAAAGATGGACCATTTCATACTATGCGCCAAGACGAATGATGTGACTCAGACGGCCGACCTATTCTTCCGAGAACTAGTGCGACTGCACGGCCTACCCCGGACTATTGTATCTGATCGAGATACGAAGTTTCTGAGCCACTTCTGGAGGACGCTCTAGAGGAAACTCGGGACTAAGCTGCTTTTCTCTACGACTTGTCATCCGCAGACAGATGGCCAGACTGATAGGGTCTAAGTTTTAATCCTATTCTACTGCAAGTGCACATGTAATGCAAATATAGTATAAAAGGTATTGAATCCCACAGAGACTCTCGGTCACACGATAGATTATAGAATGGTCAAGTTAAACTAGGAGAAAGTAATGAGAAACTAAATAGCAAGAAGAAAAGTAAATCAGATAGCAGGAGTGGTTTGTAAGCAATCAACTAAAAGCGCTAAGTCTAGGGAGTTCTCAGAAAATCAGACAAGCAGATCCGATAATCAGTTAGGATCTAATTAAGTTTGGTTCTAGAACTCAAACACGGATATAGAACTAACCAACTTTCGTTGCGAGAATTATCTAAGTCTAATAGCAGAAACCCAAATTTCTTTGCAATTCCTAACAGATTAAACTAGCTTTAAGTGCAAGTTCGATATGTTCACAATTCAATTAAACCAAATTTCTTTGCGAGTAATTCAATTGCTCAGCATAAATAGTTCAGATTCTAAATCACACGTTCGTGTCAATTTATAAACCTAGAGTCTAGATTCTAAGTGATCAGGTTAGAAACTAGTATTAAGCACAATTCAGGTTGAAGAACAATTAAGTTATGAATCCTTAACTAAATAAACAAATCTAGCCAGTCATGAAATCCCTAACGAGAATCCCTAAACCTAACTATGAATCTACTCAGACATGATTAATGAAAACATAATCAATGAATAAATAAATTTCATTAAAGAGAGTAAGGAAATAAAGAGGTTCGAAATCAGCCCCAAAAAGCTCTAAAAACTCTCAGCTCAAAGTATGAAAGCGTTATGTAAAACTGTTGTAAAAACCTAATTATATTAACCTAATCACGTCTTGGGGCTTCCTTGTAAATACTGAAACTTCTGGGCAAAAGTGCAATTTCCACAATCTTCATTAAACTCGCCGAGGAAGGCCCATCTCGCTCGTGTGTCGATCGATGCACATGTTGTGTCGATCGACACAACACTCTTTTTTGGACAGTGAACTCTATCTCTCGGGTTAAATCTCCAAAATGCTCCAAAATGCTCCATAACCTCCAATTCCGCTCCAAACGTGCCTAGACCTATAAACACACCTAAAAGACTCCAAAACATAACAAAAGACTCGATAAATAAGACATATACCTTGGTTAAAAGCCCTAAAATACATGGTATATCACAGACCGAGGTCGTCAACCGCACACTATCAGCCCTCTTACGGGCCACAGTCGGTAAAAACATAAGTAACTGGTTAGATTGTATTCCGTACGTTGAATTTGATTATAATAATGCTAACCACTATGCTACTAAGCTTTCACCTTTTGAGATTGTGTATGGATTTAAGCCAGAGATGCCCATAGATCTCAAGCCATTACCGCCACTGGAGTTTGCCAACCAAGATGGAGAACGCAAGGCCGAGGTCATCAAGAAGCTGTACCAGAAGGTCAAGGACAATCTGGAGAAGAAGACGTCCCAATACAAACGACAAGCCAATAAGAAGAGGAAGGAGATCACCTTCGAGCCCGGAGATTGGGTGTGGTTACACATGCGACCCGAGAGGTTTCTAAACCAACGGAAATTAAAGCTTTCACCACGAGGAGACGGCCCGTTCAAAGTCCTGGATAAGATCAACGACAACGCCTACAAACTTGAACTTACAGGTGCGATGAACATTTCATCGAGCTTTAATGTTTCTGATTTATCTTCTTTTTGTGCAGGTGATGCGGTTCTGAAGACATAACCTTCTCAAGAGGGTGGGAATGATGAGGACATCGGTTCAACTGCTATTATTCTGTTTTGCATCATCCCAATTAAAAAAAAAAAAAGAAAAGAAGAAGAAGATAGGTTGTTAGATTTGTTTTACATCCACATACATCATTTAGCTGCATTAGGGCTTTAGTGGAACATTCGGTTAACGTAAAACAATTACGGTTTAGCTTAGTTTAAGATTGTTTAATTACCTGAACCAATCAGATAAAATTATTTCCTTTTACGTATCATAAAAAATTCACTAATTAGTTTGCATCTTTCCTTTCTTGTTTGTGCGAGTGTGATTTCCTTTTTTCGTTTTTTATTTTTATTTTTTTCTTCTTTGTGTGCGTTGATTGTGTGTTAAGTGTGCATGTTAGTTAGCATGGTCGACGAATAGAACCACCAAGCCGCGCCACCAGACCTGACATAGCTCATGACCACAATCCAGGCGATCGGCGTTCGACTCGACCATCTTGAACGACCAGTCGACTAACAACGACGACCCAACCAAAACGTTTGACCCGAACGAGCGCAACACGGACAGCACAACCGTGGTTTATACCTGGACGACACGGACGAGGAGATTCACGATCTTGAGGACGATCAGCACGACAGAAATCACCGACCCAACGACTGAAGCGATCTGAACCATCGCGGTCGCATACGTGACAATGAGGTATAATGTACTAATTTCAACAACGTGAAACTAAAACCTCCTACTTTTGCAGGTAAGGTCGACCCTGAAGCCTATCTCGAATGGGAGCGACGCATGGAGCATATATTCGACTACTACGCCTACAATGACCGGAGAAAGTAGTGTTGGCAGCGGCCCAGTTCACGGACCACGCCTTGTCCTGGTGGGATCGAGATGTTTCCGAACGTAGATGACACCGCCACGATCAGATTACCACGTTGGCCGACATGAAATACAACCTAAGGCGAAGATACGTACCTCCGCACTTTCATAGAGACTTACAGAATAAATTTTGTATGTTGGTGCATGGAAGTAGGTCCGTAAAAGAAAACTTTGAGGAGTTCGAGCAACTACGGAACCGGCTCGAGTTAGACGACTCGAAGGAGACCCTCATGGCTCAGTTCATTGACGGACTACATGTCCGAGCTACTGCACATGAGTATCCAGGTGGAACAACACAACAAGCGGAAGGCGGCGACGACGAACCGAGCTCGGAGCAGTTCCACATGGACGCCACCAGCACCTAGAGCCGTTGACAAAGGCAAAGCCGTTGAGATTGAGTCGCGGTTCAAAAAGCCGAACACCGAGGTTACCAAATTCAACCGCCCAGAAGAAGGTAAAATTCTTAGTACCTCTCGAGCTAGAGATATTACATGTTTTAAGTGTCAAGGAAAAGGTAATATGGCTCGAGAATGTCCGAACCAACGAGTAATGATCCTTACAGAGGCTGGCGAGTATGAGTCGTAAGACGAGCATGAAGAGGAAGAAGAGATGACCGACCCGGGAACGCCCATTGAATATCCAGATACCGGAGAGATGTTGGTGCTACGGAGAGCTCTCAGCGCCTTTGTAGATCCCTAGGCGGTCCAATGGGAGAACATCTTTCATACCCGGTGCACGGTGAACAACAAGGTCTGCAGCCTTATCATTGACGAAGGATCGTGTGCCAACATTGCAAGCAGATATATGGTCGACAAGCTCGGTCTTCCAGTCTCAAAGCACCCGCGACCATACCGGCTTAGATGTCTCAACGATGATACAAAGATACGGATCGCCGATCAAGTCACCGTTTCGTTCAGCATTGGCAAGTACCAAGACGAAGTGGTGTGCGATGTTGGGCCCATGCAAGTTAGACATTTGCTTCTAGGACGGCCATGGAAGTTTGATAAAGAGGCGATGCAAAACGGACGCACCAACCACTACTCATTCAGTCACGATAAGTGCAAGTACCAGCTCGCCCCGCTTACACCACTGGAAGTCCACGAGATGCAGTTAAAACTCGCCAAGGACAACAAGATCAGTAAGACCGACCTGCTTATTACTTCAAATTCCGTATCCAAGGCTATTAGCCAAAACACGCAGGTGCTATTGATGATCTTTAATGAGGCATTACACTCGTGTTCTAACGACATAGAGCTGCCCCGAGAAGTGGTTTCTTTGTTGGACAGGTTTAAGGACGTGTTGGAGGAGATCCCAGTCGGTTTACCACCCATCCGAGGCATTGAACACCAGATCGATCTCGTACCTGGAGCCACTCTACCAAACCGAATGGCGTACCGAATGAACCCGGCGGAGTCCAAAGAGTTAGAAAAGCAGATTCATGAGCTCATGTCCAAGGGCTATATCCGCGAGAGTCTCAGCCCTTGTGTTGTTCCCGTCTTGTTAGTACCAAAGAAAGATGGATCTTGGAGGATGTGTGTCGACTGCAGAGCGATCAAAAACATCACCATCAAGTACCGGCACCCGATACCACGTCTAGATGACATGTTGGATGAGCTGCACGGAGCATTTGTCTTTTCTAAGATCGATCTACGGCCCATTTCTAAGATCATGAACAAGGATTCTATATTCGTGGTGGTCGAACGATTCTCAAAGATGGACCATTTCATACCATGCGCCAAGACGAATGATGTGACTCAGACGGCCGACCTATTATTCCGAGAACTAGTGCGACTGCACGGCCTACCCCGGACTATTGTATCTGATCGAGATACTAAGTTTCTGAGCCACTTCTGGAGGACGCTCTAGAGGAAACTCGGGACTAAGCTGCTTTTCTCTACGACTTGTCATCCGCAGACAGATGGCCATACTGATAGGGTCTAAGTTTTAATCCTATTCTACTGCAAGTGCACCTGTAATGCAATTATAGTATAAAAGGTATTGAATTTTACAGAGACTCTCGGTCACACGATAGATCATAGAACGGTCAAGTTAAACTTGGAGAAAGTAATGAGAAACTAAATAGCAAGAAGAAAAGTAAATCAGATAGCAGGAGTGGTTTGTAAGCAATCAATTAAAAGCGCTAAGTCTAGGGATTTCTAAGGAAATCAGACAAGCAGATCAGATAATCAGTTAGGATCAAATTAAGTTCGGTTCTAGAACTCAAACACGGATATAGAACTAACCAACTTTCGTTGCGAGAATTCTCTAAGTCTAATAGCAGAAACCCAAATTTCTTTGCAATTCCTAACAGATTAAACTAGCTTCAAGTGCAAGTTCGATATGTTCACAATTCAATTAAACCAAATTTCTTTGCGAGTAATTCAATTGCTCAGCATAAATAGTTCAGATTCTAAATCACACTTTCGTGTCAATTTATAAACCTAGAGTCTAGATTCTAAGTGATCAGGTTAGAAACTAGTATTAAGCATAATTCAGGTTGAAGAACAATTAAGTTATGAATCCTTAACTGAATAAACAAATCTAGCCAATCATGAAATCCCTAACGAGAATCCCTAAACCTAACTATGAATCTACTCAGACATGATTAATGAAAACATAATCAATGAATAAATAAATTTCATTAAAGAGAGTAAGGAAATAAAGAGGTTCGAAATCTTCTCCAAAAGCAGGAAGCAATACATGTTCAGATCAGCCCCAAAAAGCTCTAAAAACTCTCAGCTCAAAGTATGAAAGCGTTATGTAAAACTGTTGTAATAACCTAATTATATTAACCTAATCACGTCTTGGGGCTTCCTTGTAAATACTGAAACTTCTGGGCAAAAGTGCAATTTCCACAATCTTCATTAAACTCGCCGAGGAAGGCCCATCTCGCTCGTGTGTCGATCGATGCACATGTTGTGTCGATCAATGCAATCCTCTGTTTTGGACAGTGAACTCTATCTCTCGGGTTAAATCTCCAAAATGCTCCATAACCTCCAATTCCGCTCCAAACGTGCCTAGACCTGTAAACACACCTAAAAGACTCCAAAACATAACAAAAGACTCGATAAATAAGACATATACCTTGGTTAAAAGCCCTAAATTCCAAGGTATATCACAGACCGAGGTCGTCAACCGCACACTATCAGCCCTCTTACGGGCCATAGTCGGTAAAAACATAAGTAACTGGTTAGATTGTATTCCATATGTTGAATTTGATTATAATAATACTAACCACTATGCTACTAAGCTTTCACCTTTTGAGATTGTGTATGGATTTAAGCCAGAGATGCCCATAGATCTCAAGCCATTACCGCCACTGGAGTTCGCCAACCAATATGGAGAACGCAAGGCCGAGGTCATCAAGAAGCTGCACCAGAAGGTCAAGGAAAATCTGGAGAAGAAGACGTCCCAATACAAACGACAAGCCAATAAGAAGAGGAAGGAGATCACCTTCGATCCCGGAGATTGGGTGTGGTTACACATGCGACCCGAGAGGTTTCCAAACCAACGGAAATTAAAGCTTTCACCACGAGGAGACGGCCCGTTCAAAGTCCTGGAGAAGATCAACGACAACGCCTACAAACTTGAACTTCCAGGTTCGATGAACATTTCATCGAGCTTTAATGTTTCTGATTTATCTTCTTTTTGTGCAGGTGATGCGTTTCCGAAGACAGAACCTTCTCAAGAGGGTGGGAATGATGAGGACATCGGTTCAACTGAACCTGACCAGACCGACCAATGTGAACCATTCTCGACCTTGGTGAGCGCGCCCCGGACCCGATCCGGCCATAAGATACTCACATAGAAATTCAATCGAGCCATGGAGCATCTGATCACCAGGAGCAGCATTGACGACATCACAAAGCACTTGGACCATTTGTATCATGATCAGCCCGTCTTGAACCAGCTAGCCCGAAGGATGTCCGAGACGACCGATTACGACCACGACCATCCTTTCACACCAGGATCGTCCGTCTGGCCATTACTTAGGATCGACGACGCATCAATGATCTTCACCATAGGAGATGTTGATCCTTAGCTCGTGTCGTCTCTGTGGACCAAAGGTTATACTCTCTTTCCCTAGCAAGGTTGTATCCCACTGGGTTTTCCTTGTAAGGTTTTTAATGAGGTAACGTGAGGCCCGTTTCATCAGACAGAACGCACGGCCCTCGAAGTCAAGTTCATCCCACACGCCTAAGGGGATTTTACTTGTCTTTATTTTTATGTTTTATTTCTTGTAAGGCCTTAAGGCCCATTCTCTCTTTTTTTTCCTAGGATTTCGAAAACTTAGACTTTTATTAGCCAAACTCCTTGTATTTTTCAGTCACGTTATTCAAAGAAAAACCTAGCTACTTGTTTTGTTCCAACGGCCGTGAGTTGTCTTGTGAGGATTCCCCTTGCAACTCAAGACCAAATTGGTCATGTTACAGCTTCTCGTCGATTCATATACTAGCATCAGCAGAGAGTGACTTCAGTCCAGCTGCTCGTGCTCCATCGCTCTATCTTGTTCGTGGTTCAAAGGAGAGAGACTTCAGTCCAGCCTTTGCACCTCTGCCCGGTTCGTTGTGGCTTCAAATCCTTGGAGCTTACATCATCTAGTATCAGAGCTTAGGCTCTTGAAACCATCCGGTCCATTCTAAACTCTATCATCTCTTTTGTTCTCCTTATTTGCGATTTGTTCTTTCTAGCATTATACTCGAAAATCAAAAGAAAAAAAAGAAAATAGTTTCATTATGTTTCTTTTGGTTGTCAATAGCTACTGCGTATTCTAATCTGATTTTTTTTTAAAGTGTTGTGTTACTGCGTATTCTAATCTGAATTTTTTATTTAAAAAAGGTGTTGTGTTACGGTTGTCTGCTACTGTGTTACGTTTGCAGTATTGATTGTCTGCGACTGGTCTTGATTTTGTTTCTGGTCTCAGATTTGCATACTTGCTTTTGCTATTATTCTGTTTTGCATCATCCCAATTAAAAAAAAAAAGAAAAAAAAAAGAAGAAGAAGATAGGTTGTTAGATTTGTTTTACATCCACACACATCATTTAGCTGCATTAGGGCTTTAGTGGAACATTCGGTTAACGTAAAACAATTACGGTTTAGCTTAGTTTAAGATTGTTTAATTAGCTGAACCAATCAGATAAAAATTATTTCCGTTTACGTATCATAAAAAAGTTCACTAATTAGTTTGCATCTTTCCTTTCTTGTTTGTGCGAGTGTGATTTCCTTTTTTCGTTTTTTATTTTTATTTTTTTTCTTCCTTGTGTGCGTTGATTGTGTGTTAAGTGTGCATGTTAGTTAGCATGGTCGACGAACAGAACCACCAAGCCGCGCCACCAGACCTGACATAGCTCATGACCACAATCCAGGCGATCGGCGTTCGACTCGACCATCTTGAACGACCAGTCGACCAACAACGACGACCCAACCAGAACGTTTGACCCAAACGAGCACAACACAGACAGCACAACCGTGGTTTATACCTGGACGACACGGACGAGGAGATTCACGATCTTGAGGATGATCAGCACGACAGAAATCACCGACCCAACGACCGAAGCGATCTGAACCATCGTGGTCGCATACGTGACAATGAGGTATAATGTACTAATTTCAACAACGTGAAACTAAAACCTCCTACTTTTGCAGGTAAGGTCGACCCTGAAGCCTATCTCGAATGGGAGCGACGCATGGAGCATATATTCGATTACTACGCCTACAATGACCGGAGAAAGTAGCGTTGGCATCGGCCCAGTTCACGGACCACGCCTTGTCCTGGTGGGATCGAGATGTTTCCGAACGTAGATGACACCGCCACGATTAGATTGCCACGTTGGCCGACATGAAATACAACCTAAGGCGAAGGTACGTACCTCCGCACTTTCATAGAGACTTACAGAAGAAATTTCGTATGTTGGTGCAGGGAAGTAGGTCCGTAGAAGAAAACTTCGAGGAGTTCGAGCAACTACGGAACCGGCTCGAGTTAGACGACTCGAAGGAGATCCTCATGGCTCAGTTCATTGACGGACTACATGTCCGAGCTACTGCACATGAGTATCCAGGTGGAACAGCACAACAAGAGGAAGGCGGCGACGACGAACCGAGCTCGGAGCAGTTCCACATGGACGCCACCCGCACCTAGAGCCGTTGACAAAGGCAAAGCCGTTGAGGTTGAGTCGCGGTTCAAAAAGCCGAACACCGAGGTTACCAAGTTCAACCGCCCAGAAGCAGGTAAAATTCTTAGTACCTCTTGAGCTAGAGATATTACATGTTTTAAGTGTCAAGGAAAAGGTAATATGGCCCGAGAATGTCCGAACCAACGAGTAATGATCCTTACAGAGGCTGGCGAGTATGAGTCGTAAGACGAGCATTAAGAGGAAGAAGAGATGACCGACCCGGGAACGCCCATTGAATATCCAGATACCGGAGAGATGTTGGTGCTACAGAGAACTCTCAGCGCCTTTGTAGATCCCTAGGCGGTCCACCGGGAGAACATCTTTCATACCCGGTGCACGGTGAACAACAAGGTCTGCAGCCTTATCATTGACGAAGGATCGTGTGCCAACATAGCAAGCATATATATGGTCGACAAGCTCGGTCTTCCAGTCTTAAAGCACCTGCGACCATACTGGCTTAGATGTCTCAACGATGATACAGAGATACGGATCGCCGATCAAGTCACCGTTTCGTTCAGAATTGGCAAGTACCAAGACCAAGTGGTGTGCGATGTCGGGCTCATGCAAGTTAGACATTTGCTTCTAGGACGGCCATGGCAGTTTGATAAAGAGGCGATGCAAAACGGACGCACCAACCACTACTCATTCAGCCACGATAATTGCAAGTACCAGCTTGCCCCGCTTACACCACTGGAGGTCCACGAGATGCAGTTAAAACTCACCAAGGACAACAAGATCAGTAAGACCGACCTGCTTATTACTTCAAGTTCCGTATCCAAGGCTATTAGCCAAAACACGCAGGTGATATTGATGATCTTTAAGGAGGCATTACACTCGTGTTCTAACGACATAGAGCTGCTCCGAGAAGTGGTTTCTTTGTTGGGCAGGTTTAAGGACGTGTTGGAGGAGATCCCAGTCGGTTTACCACCCATCCGAGGCATTGAACACCAGATCGATCTCGTACCTGGAGCCACTCTACCAAACCGACTGGCGTACCGAATGAACCCGGCGGAGTCCAAAGAGTTAGAAAAGCAGATTCATGAGCTCATGTCCAAGGGCTATATCCGCGAGAGTCTCAGCCCTTGTGTTGTTCCCGTCTTGTTAGTACCAAAGAAAGATGGATCTTGGAGGATGTGTGTCGACTGCAGAGCGATCAAAAACATCACCATCAAGTACCGGCACCTGATACCACGTCTAGATGACATGTTGGATGAGCTGCACGGAGCATCTGTCTTTTCTAAGATCGATCTACGGCCCATTTCTAAGATCATGAACAAGGATTCTATATTCGTGGTGGTCGAACGATTCTCAAAGATGGATCATTTCATACCATGCGCCAAGACGAATGATGTGTCTCATACGGCCGACCTATTCTTCCGAGAACTAGTGCGACTGCACGGCCTACCCCGGACTATTGTATCTGATCGAGATACGAAGTTTCTGAGCCACTTCTGGAGGACGCTCTAGAGGAAACTCGGGACTAAGCTGCTTTTCTCTACGACTTGTCATCCGCAGACAGATGGCCAAACTGATAGGGTCTAAGTTTTAATCCTATTCTACTGCAAGTGCACATGTAATGCTGTTGGGATTGTGTCCTGAAATCACGCTTGTACTCACTCCTGATGATGGTTGTGTGTCGAGATCAGACATTTGTATAATACTGGGTGATTGCAATGTTTTGCTAGAAGCCTCTTGCAATCTGTAAGTTGTAGACTTACTGCCAGTATTATATGATCCTATAGGGTCACACACCTAAGCAAACTGGAAGCATAAATATGGGAATGATCATTATGGTAATGATCATGTTGATGTGTATTGGATACACATTGATATTGAGTTTTAGAGAGGTGTGTCGATCGACACAGTGAGTGTGTTGATCAACACAGGCCGGGTTTCGAAACTGATGTTTCGATTTGATGACTTAAACGGATTGGAATTATTCCAATGATCGGTTTAGTCATTCCAGGTCTATATAAAGGTTTTCTGAGCGGCCTGGAACCTTAGCGGTTCTGTTTGTTTTGCAGAGAAACCTAGCCACCTAAACTCAGTGTTCCCTAGATCCGGCACTAGCATCCCGGCTTTCCAGCTTTGTGTGCGTGTGTATCTAGTAGAGGCGAAGCATCTGAGTCGCTGCTGATCTCGATTACCATTCATTCCGCTGCCATCTCTGAGGTAAACACGAGATATATGATTCAATACCTTAACCCTTAGATCCTAGGATTTCCAACAAATGTAATTATAGTATAAAAGGTATTGAATCCCACAGAGACTCTCGGTCACACGATAGATTATAGAACGGTCAAGTTAAACTAGGAGAAAGTAATGAGAAACTAAATAGCAAGAAGAAAAGTAAATCAGATAGCAGGAGTGGTTTGTAAGCAATCAACTAAAAGCGCTAAGTCTAGGGAGTTCTCAGGAAATCAGACAAGCAGATCAGATAATCAGTTAGGATCAAATTAAGTTCGGTTCTAGAACTCAAACACGGATGTAGAACTAACCAACTTTCGTTGCGAGAATTCTCTAAGTCTAATAGCAGAAACCCAAATTTCTTTGCAATTCCTAACAGATTAAACTAGCTTTAAGTGCAAGTTCGATATGTTCACAATCTCTGAGGTAAACACGAGATATATGATTCAATACCTTAACCTTTAGATCCTAGGATTTCCAACAGTGGTATCAGAGCGTTTAGGGTTTAATCCATTGAATCAAAGGCATGTAATTCGAATAATGATGTATTTGATTAGATTTATACCTGCTAGATCATGTTTTGATCAAATTAATCTCGGATTAAGTTTCTGCTAAAAACATTGATCGGGTGTTTTCGCATTGTGTCGATCGACACTAATCTTGTGTCGGTCGTCGCGCCGCAAAACACTTAAAAAACAATTTAGGGTTTCGATCAGCGATCGGATTTCAGTTACCCTACTGTGTCGATCGACACACTGGGTTGTGTCGGTCGACACAGGCTATGCGAAAGGATATATCGATTCAATTGGATTGAACCGGTTATCTCGCATGGTTATGTCGATTAAAGCGGTTCAATTGGATAAACCGCTTCAATTAGATTGGGCTAGTTATCTCAATTAGTTAAGAACCGGTTTAATTGGTTGATTTCGGTTAAATTAGATTTACCGGTTATCAACCCGGTTCAATTGGATTGAACTGGAAAACCCAATTTGGTTTTGGTTAGGTAGTGTCGACCGATACAAGGATGTGTCGATCGACACACCACTCGCAGATTTGGTGGTTGGACCTCAAATTGCGAATACCAAACCAAATCTAATTCCTAACTCCTAGATTAACTTAAACTTAATGAATCTAGATGTTTTAAATTAACTTAAATACTTCTTGGATGCATATTGGATATGCATCAAGATTGAATAGTTCTTTTCCTCAACTAAATATCAAGTGATCTTGATGTCTTGCCCGATCTTTTCTACTGTCAAGACTCGTTTCGTTGTTGGATAGTCTTGGAGTCCTTGGTATCCACAATTACATGAGTAAGGCAGGTGATCATTGATAGACTTGCAGTGCGACTGTCAATGATCACAAGACTGAAGAGATTGGTTTACTTGACTGGGCTATCAGAAGTTCTGGGCCCATAGACATCAGAGTGGGTAAGACATGGATTGTCTTATCTGCGACCAAGAGTTGTACTGGGTACAATTAGCAATGATTTGTTTACCTAGATAACTAAAGTTTGGGTGATGGCGAGTCACCCACTCAAATTTTGGTGAAGTAAGGATATTGGTTCATTATATTCATCTGAGGAAACATAGTTTTGAATACAATGCGAGTTTTCTTATTAGATAAGAATTCTCATTTCCTTGAACATCATAACTAAAACCTCTACCTCTTTTAATTATAGCTATGTCTGTCCCAACTCACATCAACACTTTCTCGCTAAGATCCGTACTTGAGAAGGACAAGCTTAATGGATCAAATTTCTTGGAATGGTATCGGAACCTCAGAATAGTTCTCAGGCAGGAGAACAAGGAATATGTCCTTACAAGAGTTCTCCCCGAGATGCCACGTTCCAATGCCACGCAGGCAGACAAGAATGCTTGGGATAAGCATTCTGCTGATGTCAAAGACGTTAATTGTCTAATGCTGGTGACTATGAACTCTGAGCTGCAGAAGCAATATGAGAACGTGATGTCACCGATTGAGATGATTAACAGCCTGAAAGCCTTGTTTCAGGAGCAAGCTCGCACAGAGAGATACCAGACGGTTAAATCTCTCATGGATTGCAAGCTGGCTAAGGACAGTCCAGTGAGTCCTCATGTCCTTAAAATGATGGGTTACATTGATAACCTGGGGAAACTTGACTGTGCCATTAGCCAGGAGCTAGCCACTGACATGATTCTGCAGTCTTTGCCGTCGTGTTTTGATCAGTTCATCATGAACTACAACATGAAAAACATGACTAAGACATTGACTGAGTTGCACGGCATGCTAAAGACAGCAGAGCTGAATCTTAAGAAGGCGACTCCTAATGTAATGATGGTACAAGGGGGTAAAAGGTTCAAGAAACCTAGTAAGGATAAGGGAAAGGCTAAAGCTGTCCAGACTGAGAGTCAAGACAGGCCCAAGCCCAAGCCCAAATTTGTGCCTTCTCCTGATGACAAATGCAACTACTGCAAGCAGCTAGGGCATTGGAAGAGAAGCTGCAAGAAATTCATGGAAGATTACAAGAAGCTGAAGACGACGTATGATGCGTCGGATTCAGGTATTTATGTTATCGAACTTAATGTTATGACTCCTAGTTCTACTTCGTGGGTATTGGATACCGGCTGCGGTGCTCATATTTGTACTAATATGCAGGCACTAAGAAACAGTAGAACACTGAAGAAAGGACAAGTGGAGCTACGGGTCGGGAATGGAGCTAAGGTTGTTGCACTGGCCGTAGGCACTTATGATTTGTCTTTACCTTCTGGCATGGTTTTAGAATTGAATAATTGCTACTTTGTACCTGCGATTAGCAGAAACATAATTTCAGTTTCCGTTTTGGATTTGGAAGATTTTGATTTTGCTATTAAGAATAAAGTTTGTTCTTTTCATCGTGATGGTACATTTTATGGTAGCGCCCCATTAGATAATGGGTTATATGTCTTAAACCAATAAATGCATGTCTTTAACATAAATACAAAGCGGTTTAATTCAAATGACCAAAACCCGACTTTCTTATGGCATTGTCGTTTGGGTCACATCAATGAGAAACGCATTCAGAGGCTCCATCGTAATGGGCTTTTGGGCTCATTTGATTTTGAATCATGTGAGAAATGCGAATCTTGCTTGATGGGCAAAATGGCTAGGGCCCCTTTCAACAAACCGACTGAAAGGGCCAGTGATTTATTGGGCATTATTCATACTGATGTATGTGGGCCAATGAGCTCTGTTGCCAGAGAAAATTACAAGTACTTCATTACCTTTAATGATGACTTCAGTAGGTATGGCTATGTCTATTTGATGAGACATAAGTCATAATCCTTAGATAGATTCAAGGAGTTCAAGAATGAAGTACAGAACCAACTTGGCAAAAGTATCAAAGTTCTGCGGTCGGATCGCGGAGGAGAATACTTGAGTCAAGAGTTCAGTGACTATCTGAGCGAGTGTGGAATTGTTTTACAACTCACTCCTCCTGGAACACCCCAATGGAATGGAGTGTCAGAGAGGAGGAATCGAACTTTATTGGATATGGTTCGGTCTATGATGAGTCATTCAGATCTTCCATTATCCTTTTGGGGATACGCTCTAGAAACGTCTGCGTTTACACTAAATAGGGTGCCATCTAAATCAGTTGAAAAGACACCACATGAATTGTGGACTAGGAATATTCCAAGTCTGTCTTTCCTGAAGATTTGGGGTTGTGAGGCTTATGTCAAACGTTTAATCTCTGACAAGCTCGCACCCAAATCAGATAAATGCTACTTCGTTGGTTATCCTAAGGAAACCAAGGCATACTAATTTTACAACCGATCTGAGAACAAAGTCTTTGTTGCTCGAGACTGTTCTTTTCTTGAGAGGGAATTTCTTTCTAAGAAAAGCAGTGGGAGTAAAGTACATCTAGAAGAAATTCAAGATGCACAGGAGACTGCTCAACCTGCTGAGGAAGAGCAGCATTTGGATCCAGAAAGTTCTGTGGAGGCCACGCCTATGAAGCCTGAAGTTCGCAGATCCGGAAGGATCCGTCACGAACCCGAGAGATATTATGGATTTCTCGTGACCAATTGCAATGATCTGATGGTCATTGAAAGTGACGAACCGGCGACCTTCGCGGAAGCTATGATGGGCCCGGACTCCGAAAAGTGGCTTGGAACCTCTAAATCCGAAATGGGATCCATGTCAGAAAACCAAGTATGGTCCTTGGTCGATTTACCTAATGGTGCAAAAGCCATTGAGTGTAAATGGATCTTCAAGAAGAAGATTGACATGGATGGTAATGTAAAAATTTGTAAAGCTAGGTTGGTGGCTAAAGGTTTCAAACAGATTCATGGTATTGACTATGATGAAACCTATTCCCCAGTCGCTATGCTTAAATCCATTCGGATTCTTCTAGCAACTGCCGCTTATTATGATTATGAGATTTGGCAGATGGATGTCAAAACCGCCTTCCTGAATGGAATTTTGGAAGAGGATGTGTATATGACACAGCCTGAGGGTTTTGTAGATCCTAAGAATGCTGGGAAGGTATGCAAGCTTCATAAATCCATTTATGGATTAAAGCAAGCATCACGGAGTTGGAATCTTCGTTTTGATGAAGCAGTAAAACAATTTGGTTTCATCAAGAACGAAGAAGAACCATGTGTATACAAGAAGACTAGTGGGAGCGGAATTGCGTTTCTCGTACTGTATGTCGATGACATACTTCTTCTCGGTAATGACGTTCTGTTGCTTCAGTCTGTTAAGACTTGGCTCGGAAGTTGTTTTTCCATGAAAGACATGGGAGAAGCCGCGTACATCCTTGGAATCAGAATCTAAAGAGATGGAGCGAATATGCTGATTGGATTGTGCCAGGACACTTATATTGATAAGGTGTTGCACAGATTCAAGATGCATGATTCCAAGAAGGGCATCATACCAATGTCTCATGGCATTAGTCTCAGCAAGAAGCAGTGTCCGGCGACACATGCTGAGCGAGAACGGATGGATAGGATTCCTTATGCTTCTGCAATAGGATCTATCATGTATGCCATGCTCTGCACTCGTCCAGATGTAGCTTACGCGTTAAGCATGACGAGTAGATACCAATCTGATCCAGGTGAAGATCACTGGACAGCTGTCAAGAATATTCTCAAATATTTGAGACATACCAAGGATAAGTTCTTGGTATATGGAGGAAGTGAAGAGCTTGTGGTGAATGGATTCACTGATGCGAGTTTTCAGACGGACAAAGACGATTTCCGATCACAGTCTGGATATGTCTTCTGTCTAAATGGCGGTACAGTGAGCTGGAAGAGCTCTAAGTAGAATACCGTAACTAATTCCACGACGGAATCTGAATATGTTGCTGCTTCAGAAGCGGCAAAGGAAGCTGTTTGGATCAAGAAGTTCATGACTGAACTTGGTGTGGTTCCTAGTATCTTGGAGCCAGTGGCTTTATTTTGTGACAACAATGGAGCCATTGCTCAGGCGAAAGAACCCAGGTCACACCCGAAGTCCAACACATAGAGAGGAGATATCACCTGATTCGTGATATCGTCAATAGAGGAGAAGTGAAGATCAGCCGAGTTCCGACGGATGAGAATGTCGTTGATCCTCTCACTAAGCCACTCCCAAGGCCTAAGCATGAGAGTCATACTACTGCTATAGGCATTACAGATCTTAAGATGTAATCTTGATTCTAGTGGGAGTTCTTGTTGTTTTATTTTAGTTATATTAAGATGTTCTTGTAAACATACTTTTGGATATGTTTAATGAAATTTGATTTCAGCATTATTTATTGTGATATAAATAATGGTCCCAAAATAAGTTTATGCCATATTATAGGTCATCAAGTTGAGGACTTGATCATGAAACCCTATAAGTTACATATGACATAAATTAAGATGTGTCCCTAGTCGAGGTTGTCAAAGTGGGACACTGACAACCGTGAGAGACTAGCTTGTGAGGTGACTGTTGACTAAGTTTCATGGAGTCAGTGATATGAGTATCACAGTCAATCACATAGATATATGTTGATGAACATATGATCGGACGTGACCCGCTAATGAGAAGTCTCCAGGATAGTTATATCTGTGTCATGAGAGGTTCTCATTACGACTATAGAGTATAGTCCTTAGACCTGAGTTCATCATGCTTTCTTGCATATGAATTGGTACACTTTGACCTTGTCAAACGTCGACCCGTAACTGGCGGCTATAAAAGCATTGCTTAGGTGTATCATGAAGTGTGTGTAGGAACATGGATAGAACAAGATGGGATTTGTCCCTCCTGTATAACAGAAGATAAATATCTCAGGTCCTATCGAAGATTTGATACTAAGAAAATGTGTGGCCGCACTCAAACGAACTGTAGTTCAGTTGTTTGTATTGTTCAGTATAGATCAGGAGTTCGATAAACACGATATTGGCTTAATAAGGATGACACTAATCTTGCCTTATGCCAAATCGAGATATAGAGACAAAAAGATTATAGGAATTGATGATTCCAGTACAAGTGAGAGATTGTTGGGATTGTGTCCTGAAATCACGCTTGTACTCACTCCTGATGATGGTTGTGTGTCGAGATCAGACATTTGTATAATACTGGATGATTGCAATGTTTTGCTAGAAGCCTCTTGCAATCTGTAAGTTGTAGACTTACTGCCAGTATTATATGATCCTATAGGGTCACACACCTAAGCAAACTGGAAGCATAAATATGGGAATGATCATTATGGTAATGATCATGTTGATGTGTATTGGATACACATTGATATTGAGTTTTAGAGAGGTTTGTCGATCGACACAGTGATTGTGTCGATCAACACAGGCCGGGTTTCGAAACTGAAGTTTCGATTTGATGACTTAAATGAATTGGAATTATTCCAATGATCGGTTTAGTCATTCCAGGTCTATATAAAGGTTTTCTTAGCGGCCTGGAACCTTAGCGGTTCTGTTTGTTTTGCAGAGAAACCTAGCCATCTAAACTCAGTGTTCCCTAGATCCGGCACTAGCATCCCGGCTTTCCAGCTTTGTGTGTGTGTTTATCTGGTAGAGGCGAAGCATCTGAGTCGCTGCTGATCTCGATTACCATTCATTCCGCTGCCATCTCTGAGGTAAACACGAGATATATGATTCAATACCATAACCCTTAGATCCTAGGTTTTCTAACAAATGCAATTATAGTATAAAAGGTATTGAATCCCACAGAGACTCTCGGTCACACGATAGATTATAGAACGGTCAAGTTAAACTAGGAGAAAGTAATGAGAAACTAAATAGCAAGAAGAAAAGTAAATCAGATAGCAGGAGTGGTTTGTAAGCAATCAACTAAAAGCGCTAAGTCTAGGGAGTTCTCAGGAAATCAGACAAGCAGATCAGATAATCAGTTAGGATCAAATTAAGTTTGGTTCTAGAACTCAAACACGGATATAGAACTAACTAACTTTCGTTGCGAGAATTCTCTAAGTCTAATAGCAGAAACCCAAATTTCTTTGCAATTCCTAACAGATTAAACTAGCTTTAAGTGCAAGTTCGATATGTTCACAATTCAATTAAACCAAATTTCTTTGCGAATAATTCAATTGATCAACATAAATAGTTCAGATTTTAAATCACACTTTCGTTTCAATTTATAAACCTAGAGTCTAGATTCTAAGTGATCAGGTTAGAAACTAGTATTAAGCACAATTCAGGTTGAAGAACAATTAAGTTATGAATCCTTAACTGAATAAACAAATCTAGCAAGTCATGAAATCCCTAACGAGAATCCGTAAACCTAACTATGAATCTACTCAGACATGATTAATGAAAACATAATCAATTAATAAATAAATTTCATTAAAGAGAGTAAGGAAATAAAGAGGTTCAAAATCTTCTCCAAAAGCAGGAAGCAATACATGTTCAGATCAGCCCCAAAAAGCTCTAAAAACTCTCAGCTCAAAGTATGAAAGCGTTATGTAAAACTGTTGTAAAAACCTAATTATATTAACCTAATCATGTCTTGGGGCTTCCTTGTAAATACTGAAACTTCTGGGAAAAAGTGCAATTTCCACAATCTTCATTAAACTCGCCGAGGAAGGCCCATCTCGCTCGTGTGTTGAGAGGGTCGAGTTTTGATCCCTATTGTAACTGCAAGTGCACAATGATGTAGTTGTAGTACTTAGGGTATCGAATCCACAGGGACTCCGGTCAACGATAGATTAAGAACAGAAAAGATTAAACTAGGAGAGAGCAAATATGATGAGAAAGCAGTAAATCAGACAGCAGAAAGTAAACAAAGCGAGTTGTGAGCAAGGAAGCGAAGCGTTAAGTCTAGGGAGTTCTCAGGAAATCAGGAACACAGGCAATCAATCAAGCGGGATCTAATTAAGAACTGTTCTAGAACTCAAACACAGATATAGAATTAACCAACTGTCGTTGCGAGAATTCTCTAAGTCTAAGTGCAACAATCCAAATTCCTTTGCAATTACTAACAGATTAAACTAGCTTTAAGATCAAGTTCGATATGTTCACAATTCAATTAAACCAAATTCCTTTGCGAGTAATTCAATTGCTCATCTACGTTCTTTCCAGATAATTAACCAACTGTCGTTGCATCAATCAACCTAACATCATAAATCTGGATAGCTACTTCAGATTAAGCATTAAGAACAATCCTAGAAGAACAACTAGCAGATATGAATCCCTACAGATTGATTAAACTATAATTCCATGAAATCCCTAATAAGAATCCCTAAACTTAACAGGTAATCTACTCAGACATGTTCATCGAAACAGAAGACATCATGAATAGAAAACCAAATATTATATAACAGAATAAAGAACTGGGGTTCGAAATCAAGTCTCTTTCGAGAACCAGATCAGCCCCTAAAACTCTCTCTGAATAAAATAAAGTGTAGCCTAAACAATGGCTTAAAAACCCTAATATAATGGTCTAAAGTCGGCTGGGGCTTCTTTGTAATTATGAAGAACTTCTGGGCAAAGTTGCAATATCCAATTCTTCTCATTAAACGCTCGCGAGAATGTCTGCGTCGACCTTGCATCGATCGTTGCTGATGTGCAACGATCGACACACTCCTCTGTTTCGTACAGTGAGCTCTTCCTCTCGGGTTAAATCACCAAAATGCTCCAGAATGCTCCAATAACTCCAATTCTGCTCCAAACGTGTCTAGACCTGTAAACATACTTAAAAGACTCCAAAACATAACATAAGACTCAATAAATAAGATATATACCATGGTTAAAATCCCTAAAATCCATGGTATATCATGTGTCGATCGATGCACATGTTGTGTCGATCGATGCAATCCTCTGTTTTGGACAGTGAACTCTATCTCTCGGGTTAAATCTCCAAAATGCTCCAAAATGCTCCATAACCTCCAATTCCGCTTTAAACGTGCCTAGACCTGTAAACACACCTAAAAGACTCCAAAACATAACAAAAGACTCGATAAATAAGACATATACCTTGGTTAAAAGCCCTAAATTCCAAGGTATATCACAGACCGAGGTCGTCAACCGCACACTATCAGCCCTCTTACGGGCCATAGTCGGTAAAAACATAAGTAACTGGTTAGATTGTATTCCATATGTTGAATTTGATTATAATAATACTAACCACTATGCTACTAAGCTTTCACCTTTTGAGATTGTGTATGGATTTAAGCCCGAGATGCCCATAGATCTCAAGCCATTACCGCCACTGGAGTTCGCCAACCAAGATGGAGAACGCAAGGCCGAGGTCATCAAGAAGCTGCACCAGAAGTTCAAGGAAAATCTGGAGAAGAAGACGTCCCAATACAAACGACAAGCCAATAAGAAGAGGAAGGAGATCACCTTCGATCCCGGAGATTGGGTGTGGTTACACATGCGACCCGAGAGGTTTCCAAACCAACGGAAATTAAAGCTTTCACCACGAGGAGACGGCCCGTTCAAAGTCCTGGAGAAGATCAACGACAACGCCTACAAACTTGAACTTCCAGGTTCGATGAACATTTCATCGAGCTTTAATGTTTCTGATTTATCTTCTTTTTGTGCAGGTGATGCGTTTCCGAAGATAGAACCTTCTCAAGAGGGTGGGAATGATGAGGACATCGGTTCAACTGAACCTGACCAGACCGACCAATGTGAACCATTCTCGACCTTGGTGAGCGCGCCCCGGACCCGATCCGGCCATAAGATACTCACATAGAAATTCAATCGAGCCATGGAGCATATGATCACCAGGAGCAGAATTGACGACATCACAAAGCACTTGGACCATTTGTATCATGATCAGCCCGTCTTGAACCAGCTAGCCCGAAGGATGTCCGAGACGACCGATTACGACCACGACCATCCTTTCACACCAGGATCGTCCGTCTGGCCATTACTTAGGATCGATGACGCATCAATGATCTTCACCATAGGAGCTGTTGATCCTTAGCTCGTGTCGTCTCTGTGGACCAAAGGTTATACTCTCTTTCCCTAGCAAGGTTTTATCCCACTGGGTTTTCCTTGTAAGGTTTTTAATGAGGTAACGTGAGGCCCGTTTCATCAGACAGAACGCACGGCCCTCGAATTCAAGTTCATCCCACACGCCTAAGGGGATTTTACTTGTCTTTATTTTTATGTTTTATTTCTTGTAAGGCCTTAAGGCCCATTCTCTCTTTTTTCCTAGGGTTTCGAAAAATAAGGCTTTTATTAGCCAAACTCCTTGTATTATTTAGTCACGTTTAATCAAAGAAAAATCTAGCTACTTGTTTTGTTCCAACGGCCGTGAGTTGTCTTGTGAGGATTCCCCTTGCAACTCAAGACCAAATCAGTTCCTGTTACAACTTCTCTTCGATTCTTCTACTAGCATCATCAGAGAGTGACTTCAGTTTAGCTTCTCGTGCTCCATCGCTCTATCTTGTTCGTGGTTCAAAGGAGAAAGACTTCAGTCCATCCTTTGCACCTCTGCCTGGTTCGTTGTGGCTTGAAATCCTTGGAGCTTACATCAGTTCACGTTTTGAATCTGGTTAAGGTGTGAACCTACTGAGTGACGCCGGTAGGTGTGTCCAGAGAATACAAGGTTATGTCCTAGAGCCAATGTGCATGGAAACTTAGGTTACTGTGGGTAGCCCGAGTCGATGTGTATCGATGGACCGAGAACAGTGTCCTAGGTCTTAGGACTTCCTGTTTACCTCTAGGAGTCATGTGTAGTTTTAGTTACCATGTCGGTAGCTAAGTGTTCTCGTGAAAGTTACCGAGTTTGCATAGTGGGCCCAATGATGTTAAGTTCGTTGTCGCGATAGTTATATCGAGTCTAATCGAGGGCATGTGCCGCAATGACTTCGATTTCCTTAATCCTTTCTTTGGTTAGAAAATGATTGTGTGTTGTGGGTATATCACGTCGTGGTGGCACGTGATAGACCATTTCATCTTTATGATTGTTATTTTGGGTTTTGGGTCAGGATTATTAGCAGTAGGTTAGATTAGAACCCGTTAGTGGGGGAGCCGACTCGCTGGGTGATCTAAGATCGCTCATTAGACTCTTTTGTGTTTTTCAGGTTTAGAACCGACAAACGCGCGAGGTCGTCGGTGTAGGTTCAAGATTGCTTGCGGGCCAGGGGTTTTGATTCGATGATTTCACTGGTTGTTGATTTTCATTTCGGCTTTATGGCGCATGTTTATTCTTTGTTTGTTTGTAAATAGAATTAAATAGGCCAATTGTTTTGTAAAAACCTAAATAACTTAGAAATGAAATCGCTTCCCTGATATATCGGTTTATTCTGAACCGACACAACTCATGGAAGCAATACAAGTTGAAAATCGCTTTCCTGATATATTGGTTTAGTCCGAACCGACACAACTCGTGGAAGCAATACAAGTTGAAAATATTTGTATTGTGGAAGCGAGGTACACATGGTCAAGGACGTTTTGGTGCGAGCCTTTTCAAACTGGACTGTCTCTGGCTTCGTTTTGTGACGAACTTTTCTTGTTTAACTTTATCGGGTTTGATCGGTCATATTCTTGTTTGATTGTTGACTGTTCAGCTCGACAGTCATCAGATAACGGGCAAGGGACGTTACAGTTCCACCCTTTGATGTTAAAGCTTATTTTGTGGAGTTTAAGGGATCGTTTCACCCATCCGGTTTTCTCTTAAGTGAAGAATATGACTAATAGACCAGCCTATTGCAGCCCATAATCACTTGATAATAAAAAGGTGTCTCCTCAGTAAATAGAAAAGTTAAGCACCATTGACTTTCTTCTTGACCCTTTCGAATCATTGTTGAGCAAACGAGTTTTTCATTTCAGTTAAGAAAAACACACATCCACGTCTATCAGTGCTTGGAATGGAAAATTGGACGAAGATCATGTAGGTCGCAAAAATACGAAGCAAAAACTATGTTTGATAAACCGATTAAAATACAATTAAAGAAATATGAGTAAGCGAACGCGAGATGATTTTTTTTTTTTTAATTCAAAATATCTCTCGCAGTGTAATGGTTTGATGAGATAATAAATTTCATGATTCAACCGCTTTGAAACTAAGATCGTAACACTCTATCAAAAAATCTGTGAACTTAGATTATATGTATATTTAGTCTTCTTCACTGATATAGATAAAAACTAAAAGTTAGACGTCTGTAAATGGAGTTTTCCAGTGACTTGTTTATGTATAAATAATATCTTCCGGGTTTACGATTTTACGAGATCCTTGATTCACTCTCTAATCTGTCCCCTGTGAAGTACGCTCGTTGTTTGGGAGGTGTGGAGATTTATCTGAGGAAATGGAGAACTTGAACGAAATGGTTGGTTAGCATCCTGCTAGGATTCCTAGGCAGCTGCCTTGAAGATGATTCCCGTCGGCTCACATGAATCAGAACGATGAGATAAATGGTTACACACACTAAAGTTGTGTGATAACGTCTTAAAACAATGATTCATTGATCCGTAAAGATAGCCAATCGTTCATTCCTCAAAGAATAACAATAAACAAAGAATAAGGGGTAAAACTCTCTTTTTATTATTTCATCAAAAACTATCGACCCTTGACAGAATGAAGGATTATAAAGCCAAAGGAAAATACTTGATGTTTATCCTAGAAGATTTTGTAAAGGTAATATGATAAAGCTCAAATAACTAATAGAATCTTCTAAAAGATTAATAACTTGGAAAATAAGAAAACACATCCAATGGTGACGATGCGCTGCATCATCTTCCAATTCTGAGACTCAAAAGTACAATTGGTCAATGTCTCTCTAAGAGCAATAACTGTTAACACTCGACATCCGATAATTGCTACTGGAAAAGAGACTTAAAACTGATACAAGTATAATGAATGGGCCAACAATCAAAAGTGATTCTATGGGTAAACAAATGGTGAAGCCATTATTCATTCATTCTCCACCGTTGCAGCGAAATGCCCAACGTTCATATTCTGCAATCACAAAACACACACTTGCGTTATATGTTCTGCACAACAAAATGTCTTAAGAGAAGACGAATGAATCAACCACAATTTAATATAATACCTTCGCTAACATCCTCTGCTTGTTCAGGAATATCGTCCTTGCTTTGTTGAGAGCTGAGTTTGGTGATTTAAACAACCTCTGTCACAAAAATAAATAGCAAATACAGAAGATTAAATACCGGAAATAATCAAGGAACAAAAAGAAATGTGCAGTCACTTGTTACCTTTTCTTCACTAGACATACTAGAACCTCGTCCACCAATCTTCTTTGGAGTGAAACTAAACACATCATGAAGGAATTCATTTTCCTGGGGTTTACCAAATTGATTGAAACAGTAAAGAGTCAGCTTTCAAAGAAAGAAAACATAAGAGTGTGTGGACACTTGAAAAGAAAGGATATAAGAAAACAGACCTGCATATGCTTGATAAAGCCACCCCCAAGGAAATGCTTCAAAAAATTCAACTGTTGAAAAAGCAAACATGTATATGTTAAACACCAGCCACATGAAAGAAAAGAGACGAACAACAGAACAAGACGAGAGAAACCTGTATCATCTGATACCACGTTGATGTCCGTAAAGAGTCCCCTCCAACCTTTGTAGATGTTTCAGGTGCTACTCCATTCTAATCAAAATTCAAACAAAACCGACGAGAAGAGTCAACAATAAACCTCATCAGGAGCATCATATATATCACAGAAAAGGTGGATGCACACCTCAAGAAATTCAACGAGATCTTTGAACAAACTTCGTTGTGTGCTGAGATCTTTCTTAGCAGAACCTTTACCACCTGCCTCTGCAGCGAGGTCTCTAACTTGATTCGTGACTTTAGATTTCAAGCCATGCATGTTTATCAATGCCTCCTGAGACACACTTCCTTCTTTCACTGATCCATTAGCAGACCCTTTGGCTTCGGCAGCAAACTTCTCTAGAGTTCCCAACTCAAATATAAGAGCAAGCGCTTCACCAGCAGCTATCCGTAAAGATCGGTCATCCTTTTCCAACAGTGAGGAGAGATAGGTTACGGTCCTGCAATGATATCAATACCTAATTAGCTTATAAATCCACTATTAAGTGACGGTATGTCAAACAAATGCCCGAAGGTCCACTTACTCTTGCCACATTTTGGGACCTAGTGTCCATCTATCAACTGTTGTGAGCAGAAACGCCCAGGAAGAGACAACAGTAGTTATCACAGCAGGTGAAGGTTTGGTAGCAACAACCTACACAAAACGACAACTTACATGTGAGCCTACTACATACTTTACATTAAAAGGCCTACTTTCTTAATAAACCAACTTAGGAATGAAATGGCACTATGGCAGACATATTTGCATAGACCTCTCGGTTTTAATATGAGAAAAGAGTAAGATGCATACATTAGAACCTAGTTTGGGGTGAATCATTTGCCATATTATCTGCATAGATCTCTCGGTTTGCTCTGCATTGGCCCCTCCAACAAATGTTATGACAGCTAAACACTCAAGAATCTGCAATGAAATACTAGGATATCAGCAAGGGAAAATCCAAGATGAACATTATTTAGAAACTTTTAACAAACTAACAAGCTACTCAATTATGAAATCATCCATACCGAAGTTATTTTCAAGGCTTCACGACCAGATTTAAGGGCCAGAGAAAGAGGAGTAACGGATTCTTCCAAAATTTCTTGTGCTTGATCCCCGAGTCCAACAGTCAATGCTAGCAACCCTGCAAAGGCCACATTAACAGTTATTATAGCTCAATAAAAAAACAGCTTAAAATGATGCATAAGTTGCTTTTACTCAGGGACTAACCAATGACATGTGATGCTAACGAGGTCTCCTTACTGGACCCTTTTTTGGTGCAGTGTAAACACTGGTGCAGTAGAGTGGCAAATCTGAATCGTGAAGAAGAAACATTAAACAACAATCAGGTGTCATCAATACTGAACCACAATGATGTATGGTTAACTACGAGATGTTTACTTCTTTTCCACAAACTCATGCTGCAAGTCGCTGTTGAATGCGTCAACAATGGAGGCCAGAGCTTGCTCTCTCGTTGAACTCCTTCACATGAAGAAAGGAATCCAAATATCAGTTTTGCATGAAAATCAAGCAAAAAAAATCAGTCTTGAACCAACCTTTTCTCGTAGAGAGCATCAAGGGATTGATCCAACATAACATCTTTGTGAACTTGAACTTCATCCATGGCGGGTTTCTCAGATCGCATGGTGGAAGAAGAGCTTACACTACTTGTATCATCGTCACTATCAAACAAATCTCTCGGGGCGTTCTTACGATGCGATTCTGCAAACATTTCCAGGAAAACTGAATCTTAGTTTCCTATATCTTACCCAACCACACCAAGAAACCAAACTAGTAATAAATGAAATCAACTTGCACAACCACACCATGAAACCAGGTGAAATTGAACTAAATTCAATCAATAAGATTCAAAATTAAGAGCAGAAGCTTACTTTTCCCCATGGTTGTTGTCTTCGGCGGCTGATTCTTTGCAGAAATTAAAGAAGAAAAAAGCGTCAAAGGGACTATTGAAAACTAGAAGGATTACAAGAAGAAAAGGGAATCGAAGGACGAAAACTAGAAAAGAAGAGCAACAAAACTGTGGAAGAAAACGATGAGGAATGAGATCGGAGAGGCGATATATCCATTAAAGAGCGATTGTTTTCAGGGGAAGATAGAAGAGGTCGAGAAACTTGAGACTTTGGCCAAGGAAGAAAACGTGAGGAGGAAAGAAGGTTGAGTTTATTTATATACTTGAAGAATCAACCCATTCTCATCTACGGAATATGCTCTCGCACGTGGCTCGTTTATCTACCGTTTGGATCTTGAAATGCCGACGTGATTATGATTTCATTTCGTTTGGACACACCTACATTTTACAATTTTTCATTCTCGTGTAAAATAATTTTTTTCCCCCTTCTAAACTTGATTATGATTAATTAGTAATGGAGTTTTGAGCTCCACCAAAATATTGTTTACCCTTTGTTACTGCGTACCATCCAAGCCGATGTGACTTCACCTGTAGATGTATCATAAGCGGCGTTGTAATTACATTTGAAAAAGTAATCCGGAGGAAGAGACCAAGTTTTCTGTAAAGGTATATAGATGCTGATCTAATCTCTTCGTTTCTCTGCTTTTCGATTGCTTGTAGCCACTCTTGTATATCTCTGGTTGCTAGTTGAAAATCATATAATGGCTTTGGTCTTCTTTTGCTGAAAATAAGATTGTTGCTTGATCTCCAAATTCACCATACTAACCAGAAAGGTAGTAATCTCTGTACATCTGTGAGATTTTGCAAACCATGGTGATCAAGAAGTCTTCCTATATTCATCTCAAGATCCAACGATGGACTGGCAAAACCTGATACTTAATTAGCAATCCACCATGTGGAGATGGGAAAAGGACAAGTACATTTTTTTTTTTTTAACACTGAATGAATATATTAAGATGGAAATGTTGTTGGTTACACCTGAAAACCTCAGAACAGGATCTGAAACAATCATAAGACAAAAAGAGGCCATCATAAAACATTAGACGTAACAAGAACACGCCTATCCAAAGATGTGATGAAGCCAATTGATATACCATGGATTTTACCGGTTTTAACCATGGTATATGCCTTATTTATCGAGTCTTATGTTATGTTTTGGAGTCTTTTTAGTATGTTTACAGGTTTAGACATGTTTGGAGCATAATTGGAGTTATTGGAGCATTCTGGAGCATTTTGGAGATTTAACCCGAGAGATGGACTTCACTGTCGAATTCACAGACCTGCATCGATCGATACACCTGTGGCAACGATCGATGCAAGGTCGACGCAGACAATCTCGCAAGCGTTAATGAAGAATGAGGATTAATGCACTAAAGCCCAGAAAGCCCATATATTTACACAGAAGCCCAAAACGTGTTTTAGCTATTATATAAGGGTTTTTAAGCCATTGTTTAGGCTACGCTTTACTTTAGTTTTATTTTATTTCAGAGAGCCTTAGGGGCTGATCTTGCTCTCGAAAGAGAGAGGATTTCGAACCCCTGTTGATTATTCTGTTTTATGATATTTGGTTTTCTACTTAAGATGTTTTCTGTTTCGATGAACATGTCTGAGTAGTTTACCTGTTAGGTTGAAGGATTCTCATTAGGGATTTCATGGAACTATAGTTTAATTAATCTGTAGGGATTCATATCTGCTAGTTCTTTGTTTAGGTTGTTCTTAATGCTTAATCTGAAGTAGCTAATCAGAATTATGATGTTAGGTTGATTGATACAACGAGAGTTGGTTAATTAGCTAGAAAGAACCTAGATGAGCAATTTGATCTACTCGCAAAGAGATTTGGTTTAGGGGAATTGTGAACATATCAAACCTGATCATTAATGCTAGTTTAATCTGTTAGTAATTGCAAAGAGATTTGGATTCCTGCACTTAGACTTAGAGAATTCTCGCAACGAGAGTTGGTGAATTCTATATCCGTGTTTGAGTTCTAGAACAGTTATTGATTAGATCTAGATAGATTGATTGCTTGCGTTCCTGATTTCCTGAGAACTCCTGAAACCTAACGCTTCGCTTCCTTGCTCACAAAACTCGCCTGCTACTGATTTACTTTTCTGCTTCGCTTTTAGTTTAATCATCTTTGCTTTCTCCTAGTTTAATCTCTTCTGTTTTATAATCTATCGTTGACCGGAGTCCCTGTGGATTCGATACCCTAAGTACTACAACTACATCACTGTGCACTTGCAGTTAGTATAGGGATTAAAACTCGACTTATCAAGTTTTTGGCGCCGTTGCCGGGGACTCT
This sequence comes from Orychophragmus violaceus, assembly GCA_030180135.1. Classification (NCBI taxonomy): domain Eukaryota; kingdom Viridiplantae; phylum Streptophyta; class Magnoliopsida; order Brassicales; family Brassicaceae; genus Orychophragmus; species Orychophragmus violaceus. Next base: position 25,259,918 of record CM058230.1, on the reverse strand, counting down.
TTTGAGTCCTCGATAGATTTGAACTTAGGGTTTAGACTAGGTTTTTCGTTTTTCCTTTTTGTTACTAATTTTTTTTTTTTTTTTTTTTTTTTTTTTTTCTGTTCTTGCGTTTCAGGTACGCCTGTAATCGCCTTGCATCGATCGACACGGTCCTGTGTGTCGATCGACACATCATCGCGCTTGCATCGATCGACGCTTCTCCTGCATCGATCGACACATATCGTAAGAAAGATGTGTGATTTCTTCAGTCCATGGATTAACAGATCACAAATAGCTGGGTTGAAGAGTAAACTCGACTATCTGCACAGTCTTATACTTGAAAAGTATGGGCAAGAACCTCCTGCAGCCACTGCTTTTGAGACTAGGATGGAAACTATGATGGAGCAGTTATTGGAAAGACAGGAAGAGGAGAGAAACTACATAAATGGTTCTGGGTTTCAAGGAAACATGTATGGAGATCAGCAAGGTAATTCTTATCAGACACCTCCCGCTGCTAGTGCTTTTGAGAGAAAGATGGAAGCCATGATGGAGCAGCTGCTAGAGAATCAGACCAAGTTTGCTGTGGATTTCGACAGGAAACTGGAAGCTATACATGAAAATCTGAGTGGGAAGCTTGCATACTTGAGCACACATTTGAAGAAGCTAGATGTCCAAGTTCAGCAGACAGCTGGAGCAATACAAAGGCAAAATGAAGCTAGAAGAGCTGAACAGTACAGATCCATCAAAGCTGTGACCTTAGGGGATGAGATTGAGTTGCTAGGTGAAGAAGAGAGCATAATCTCGGATTTTCTGGATGAATATTGTCTGCCTGATACATGCATCGATCGACACCCCCTATGTGTCGGTCGACACGCCGTTCTGACGGCAATTTCGAGTTCTTTCGAGAAACAGAATCGCCTTGCATCGATCGACACACATTATGCAACGATCGACACAGAACGCACACATGACCAGAAACCTGCAACAGTACCAGAACGAGCCTACGAGCCCCCTGTGCCGTATCCTAAGGTTCCCAAACCCTCCAAACAAGAGATAGGAGTGGCTAACTGCATAAAAGTGATAGATAAGAAGGTGAATGAAACACCAACAGTTGAAACTTTGCGAGTTCATGCAAAGAAGATGATCTCCACTGATGGTCATCTGAAAGAAGAAGTTAAGATTGGTGGAACTAAAGTATCTGATAGTGGAAAGAAGAAGATGGCAGTTCCTCTTGAACCTGCTATAACATCTTCAGCACCTACAACTGCTCATAAGCAGAAAGCTCCAGACATCAGATATACATCAAAGGTAAGGTACAAATCACCTAAGCTTAAACCTTCTGATCACATTGTTTTGAATGCAGGAAAACGCAGTGCACCACCCAAGATTCGCTCCCGCCCTGATTCTGATTTCTCTTTCCTTGGGAAGCCTCATGATCATAATGCCTATACACCTCCTTGGATGAAGAGATATTCACAGAGATATTCAAAGTCTCTGTTGAAACCCCCATGAATCTAATCTCTTCCCATAGTCAAGCTACTGACTAAAAACAAGCGCTGAGTGGGAGGCAACCCACTGTTAGGTTCGTTTTTGTTTTTCAATTTTCGTTTTGGTTTTGGTATTTTTAATTTTTCTGTTTAAGTGTGTTCAGAGCCGAGAGATACATGAAAAATCGCATTGCATCGATCGACACACATCGTGCATCGGTCGATGCAGTTGCGATTTACGGTTAGCCAATTTGATTGCGATTCAGACACCGGTTATCTCAATAACCGCGAGCATATTCGCCTTGCATCGATCGACACCCCTGTGGCATCGATCGACACAGGGCGACGAAAGGTAAGTAATCTGCAACTTTTCGGTTTGTTCTTCAATTTGATTATTTCTTTCATTTCACCGAGCTCATACTTTGATTACACTGGGGACAGTGTAGTTTAAGTGTGGGGGAGGAAGCTACTGACGCACGCTTTTGTTTTCTTAGTTTTTCGAAATTTGTTTTATTGAGTCAAAACTTGTATGAAACTATGATTTTTCGAGGAAACTTTTCGCTTGAACAGGAACTAAGTGACCATTGGACAGACTTGCAGAGCCTCTATGACTGTTAGAAAACTCAGACACGGATCAACCTACTGAGGACACCCACATCACTTCAGGTATCAGAGGATCCTTTTACTGACTTCACCTTAATACTGACTTAGATTTTCTCACCTAAGGGCTTGGTATACTTTGTGTCGGATTCCCTTGTTAGTTCTGACACAGCCTGTCAACCTATCCTATTTAGTTCCCTTCTCCCCTTCCATAAAGTAAAAAAAAATAATAATAATAAACTGCGGATGAGTTAGTAACTCCGAAGTGGTCATGGGAATGGTAGCAAACACTATTTTCTCTCATGTGATCCATGGAATGTGTCCAAAGTACACCCCTTAACGGGAAGAACACTGATAAAAAAAATAAAATGATACCCAGTGGGGAAAAATCAGTTGTTAAGAAAGGGAAAGAGAAGAAAGGGACTAGAGAAAGATAGTATGGTGGTCTAGAGCTGATAAGGTAAGAATCCATGTGCCCTTTGATCGATACTCCTTAGGTGAGACCGCACTTAAATACTTGCAGAAGTCAGTAGGGTGAATTTGAATGCTTGAATGTGATTGTGGAGTTTACTTAGGACAGTTGCTAAGTGTGGGGGAAGTATATTGTAGTCTTGAGTTCTGTAGGAAAGTTTTCAGTGGCTTACTAAGTGAATGTGATTGTGAAAGTTCCTAAGACGAAATGAGTTTCTGTGTTTTCAAACTTCTTCTCTTATACTTTGGTTCTTTACTTGCTTGAGGACAAGCAAGAGCTAAGTGTGGGGGAGTTGATATACCATGGATTTTACCGGTTTTAACCATGGTATATGCCTTATTTATCGAGTCTTATGTTATGTTTTGGAGTCTTTTTAGTATGTTTACAGGTTTAGACATGTTTGGAGCATAATTGGAGTTATTGGAGCATTCTGGAGCATTTTGGAGATTTAACCCGAGAGATGGACTTCACTGTCGAATTCACAGACCTGCATCGATCGATACACCTGTGGCAACGATCGATGCAAGGTCGACGCAGACAATCTCGCAAGCGTTAATGAAGAATGAGGATTAATGCACTAAAGCCCAGAAAGCCCATATATTTACACAGAAGCCCAAAACGTGTTTTAGCTATTATATAAGGGTTTTTAAGCCATTGTTTAGGCTACGCTTTACTTTAGTTTTATTTTATTTCAGAGAGCCTTAGGGGCTGATCTTGCTCTCGAAAGAGAGAGGATTTCGAACCCCTGTTGATTATTCTGTTTTATGATATTTGGTTTTCTACTTAAGATGTTTTCTGTTTCGATGAACATGTCTGAGTAGTTTACCTGTTAGGTTGAAGGATTCTCATTAGGGATTTCATGGAACTATAGTTTAATTAATCTGTAGGGATTCATATCTGCTAGTTCTTTGTTTAGGTTGTTCTTAATGCTTAATCTGAAGTAGCTAATCAGAATTATGATGTTAGGTTGATTGATACAACGAGAGTTGGTTAATTAGCTAGAAAGAACCTAGATGAGCAATTTGATCTACTCGCAAAGAGATTTGGTTTAGGGGAATTGTGAACATATCAAACCTGATCATTAATGCTAGTTTAATCTGTTAGTAATTGCAAAGAGATTTGGATTCCTGCACTTAGACTTAGAGAATTCTCGCAACGAGAGTTGGTGAATTCTATATCCGTGTTTGAGTTCTAGAACAGTTATTGATTAGATCTAGATAGATTGATTGCTTGCGTTCCTGATTTCCTGAGAACTCCTGAAACCTAACGCTTCGCTTCCTTGCTCACAAAACTCGCCTGCTACTGATTTACTTTTCTGCTTCGCTTTTAGTTTAATCATCTTTGCTTTCTCCTAGTTTAATCTCTTCTGTTTTATAATCTATCGTTGACCGGAGTCCCTGTGGATTCGATACCCTAAGTACTACAACTACATCACTGTGCACTTGCAGTTAGTATAGGGATTAAAACTCGACTTATCACCAATGTGGATAGCCCGAGGCTACATATGATTGGTAGAAATCCTCCTTGGTTGCACTCTGAGCAATTAAACAAGGACCTTTGTTCCCAAAAGAGTCTTGAGATTCACATTTCCACTCCAAAAAATTATCTAGAAGGTGTCTAAGAGAGTCACCATAGAATTTGAAAGAAGGCCAAGCTGGAGGACGGTTAACAGCACCCACCAGCTCACCTTCCTCTCCTGAGAAAATGACTCTATCCTTCCTTAGACTAAGAAGGCTTCCAATAGACCATTTCCATCTTTCAAGGGCAGCATCAAGACGAGAGGCCATATTAACAAAAGACTGTCGACCATGCAACAGAACCGTACCATCCGAGTGTTGGGATTATGTTCTGAAATCACATTGTACTCACTCTAGAGATAGTTGTATTTTCGAGATCGGACAATTCATGTGATACTGGGTAGTCATAATGTTTTGCTAGAAACCGCTTATGACAAATGAGTTGTGACTCATTTCCAGTATCGTGTGAACCTACAGGGTCACACACCTAAGCAAGTTGGACATAGTCCATATGGGATTGATCATTGGCATATGATCTGGTCGATGTGTATTGGATACACATCGAATATAGTTTTGATGAGGTGTGTCGATCGACACTGTTAAGTGCGTCGGTCGACACAAGACGTGTGTCGATCGACACCATTAAGTGTGTCGGTCGACACAAGGCCCAAACCGAAACTGATGTTTCGGTTTATGTCGAGGTCCGTATATATAAGTGATCTTATATTTCGACCTAAAACTAGGATGAGCCGCCTGAGACACTTTTTCTCTGAGAGAAAAACACAGAACCTCACAGAAACTGAGTTCCCAGGAGATCCGAGCCCCGGTACTTGTAGGATTATGTGTGTTCATTGGTGTAATTATCAGGTTACAACCTAGCACATAATCAACTAGGATCTAGGTGATTTGCAGTTGAATCATAAACAGATCAGGATCATTACCTTGTGATTGCAGCGGATTGATCAAAGGAATATCGAGATCTGCAAGAGCTGATGATTACCGGCTCCTCCTAGGTATCCACACGCTTACAAGCTATTGGATCAGGCTGCTAGACCAAGCTGGAACAACAGAGAGAGAGAGGACGGCCAGACCTAGAAACAAATCGCAGACCACTAGTGTTTCTGGCGCCTCCCCTCTTCCTTATATGGGCCCAAGTGATTAAACTAATGGCCTATTAGGCTTTTGGGCCCAAGACCCAAATCAGACAAAATGACTGTATTTTGTCTGGCCCAATTCTCTGTACAAATACAGTAAATGCCTTGCATCTTACCGTATTAATTCCATTTAACTTTCCCGTTAGCTATGGTGTGTGACCCTTTGGGATCATACAATACTGGTAATAAGTCCTAAACTTATAGATCAAGAGCGGACTCTAGCAAGTCATCATGATCACCCAGTATTTATGACTTATGTCTAATCTCGACACTTATCATACTTTCTAGAGATAGTACAGTAGATTTCAGGACATTCCCAACAATCTCCCACTTGTACTGGAATCCTACATTCCCTAATCCTTTTGTCTCAATATCTCGATCTGGCATAAGGCAAGATGCGTGTCATCCTTATATAGCCAGACCATGTTTATCGGACAAGATTTGATACTGACAATTCAAACGACTTGGGCAAGTCCGTTTGGGAGTGGCCACTCTCTTACCAGCTATCAAGTCTCCGATTGGCCTAGAGATATTACCTCCGTTAAACGGCAGGTACAAATCCCATCTTGTTCCATCACTATGAACTACACACTTTACGATGCACCCAACCAAGGTCCTTATAGCTCCCAGTTACGAAACAGCGTTAGACAATGATCAAAGCGCATCACTCCATGTGCAGCCATATGCATGCGAACTCAGGTCTAAGGACTATACTCTATAGTCGTATATGAGAACCTCTTATGACACAGATATTAATATCTTGTAGAGTTCTCATCAGCGGGCCTTGTCCGGTCATATGCTCCCATACATATACATATGTGTCGACTTTGATGCCGCGCATCTATGACCCCTCGAAACTTGGTCATAAGTCTCAACACACTCTAGTCTCAAGTGGTTGTTGGTGTTCCAATTTCAACAACCTTCGACTATGGACAGTATGATTTATGTCATTTCGTTAAATATGGGGTTTCAGGATCAAGTCTACTCATGTACTTCGATGGCCCATATATAATGACATGAATCATTTTGGAACGATTATTTATATCACAGTTAAAATAATCCAGAAATCATAAATTTCATAAACATAAAATATTATGTTTACATGAACCTTTCAAAACAACTAAATAAAGCCCTTTACAAACTCCCACTGAAATTAAGACTACATCTTAATTTCACTTATCCTACAGCTACAGTCCGCGACTCGTGCTTAGGCCTAAGGAGTGGCTTTGTTAATAGATTAGCAACGTTCTCATTTGTTGAAACTTGCTGATCTACTTAACACCTCTATCATTTATCTCTCGGAATAGGTTATACCTACCCTCAAGGTGTTTGGACCTCTGATGTGCAGCTAGCCTCATCTATGCTGGGAATCACATCAAGTTCAGTGATGAACTCTTCTTTCCAAACAACCTCTTTCGCCGCTTCCCAAGCTGTGAAATGTTCAGCTTAAGTCATGGAGTCAGCAACAGTGCCTTGCACCGCCAGACAGACACAAGATATAACCGGACTGTGACCGGAAATCATCTTTGTCTGTTGGTAACTTGCCTTTCAGACTCTACCGACTTGTAGCACCTCACTTTCTCCGTAAATCAAGAACTTATCCTAAGTATTTTCCAAATACTTGAGGATATTCATTACGTCTATCCAGTGATTCTTTGCTGGATTTGACTGGTCTTTACTTGTCTTGCTTAACATTAAAGCAACATCAAAACAAGTACGTGTCATGGCATACATGATAGATCCAATTGCCGACGCATATGGAATCTCATCCATGCATTCAAGCTCAGCAGTTATCGTAGGACACTGTTTCTTGCTTAACGTAATGCCATGTGACATTGGCATAAAACCCTTCTTAGAATGCTGAAAACGTGTAGGACTTTGTCAATATAAGAATCCTGACTTTGTCCTATCAGCTCTTTTGGATCTCTATCTTTAGATCCAAAATCCAAGAACTTACGTGGCTTTACCCATATCAATCATAAAACCAACTCCCAAGCCAGTCCTTTACCGACTGCAGCATTGGAACGTTATTTCCGAGAATCAGTATGTCATCGACATACACTATGAGAAATGCAACATCGCTCCCACTTATCTATTAGTAAACGCACAGTTCCATCTCGTTCCTGTTCAAGTCAAAACCTTGACTACTTTAACAGAACGAAGATTCCAACTCCGATATGTTTGCTTCTATCCATGAATGGATCGATGAAGCTAACTTACATACAGTATAATTTTTCGGAGTCCGGGCTCACTTTCGCTTCTGTGAATTTCGCAGGTTCGTCACTTTCAATGATCATCAGATCATGGCAACTAATCACGAGAAATCACTCTCGGATTAGTGACGGATTCATTCAGATCTGCGAACTTCAGGCTCTACAGGCGTAGATTCTACAGAATTCTGTAAATCCATCCGCTGCTCTCCCTCAACAGGTTGAGCAGCCTCCTGTATTTCTCGAATTTCTTCGAGTTATACTTTTACTCCCACTGTTCTTCTTGGAAAGCAACTTTCCTTTTAGAAAACAGAATTCCGAACAACCTAACTTCGTTTTCGGAATGGACGTAAAAAGTAACAAGCCTTGGTTTCCCTAGGACAACCAGCGAGGTAGCTCAACTACAAATACTCAGTAAAGACGAATTTGGATCATTTCCAGTCCACATTTATGTGGTGTCTTTCAACTGATATTGGTGGAACTATTTCAGCGTAAACTTAGATATTTCTAGAGCGTTATTCTTAAAGAATATCATGGAAGATTTGTGTGACTCATCTTTAATCATTTCTAATAAGATCTGATTCTTTCTCACAGAAACACCTCAAGGTTTTTCAGGAGAAATGAGCTGTGAAACGACTTCACACTCATTCAGATGATCACACCATCAATGACTTAAGTATTCTCACTCGTGATCTAATCCAGAGTCTCAATACTTCTGTCACTCAGATTCTATACCTCATTCTGGAACTCTTTCGACCATTTCAAAGAATTCCGACTCGTGTCTCATCAAATGAACACAGTCATACTCACTGAAGTACAGGAAATTTTCTCTGGCATTACTGCTCATCGGGCCACATACATGAGTATGTTCAAGGTCCAATAAGCCTTTGGGCCTTTCTCTAGCTCGGCTAAGATGGGCCCTTTGTCTTTTGGTCCAGTAAGCAGAATTCAAGTCTCATAAGATATCCGATCAAATGAGCCCAAAAGTCCATAACTATGGGATTTCTGAATCCGACTTACTCTATGTGACCAAAACATTTACGCCAAGAAAAATCAGGTTTAATTCATCAGATTTAAACCAATTCGGTATTTATGTTACTTTTAGGCACTCTTTGGTTTAAGATATAAAACCCATTCCTTGAATAGGGTGCTACAATCAATATTTCATTGAGATCAAAAGAACAAAACTTGTCTTTTATCAAAATGAAAAACATTCAAATTCTTACAAGAAAATGAAAGACAACTCTGCTTAAAGCAGGTACATTGTAGCAATTACTTAATACAAAACCAAGCCTCAAAGGCATCTACGAGTGAAAACCCTACGGCTGAGGCAGCATCCATAGCTCCTTCCTTCAACGTTCTACTGTTGCTTAGGCTCTGCATATTATAACAAATATCAGTGCCTCAACCAGTATCCAATACCTATAAGGTAGAACTTGAAGTAATAACATGAATACCTGAGGAGATAGTCTCATACATCAACTTCAACTCCTCATAATCTTCCATGAATTTAATGCAATCTCTCTTCCAATGCCCAGTCTCTTTACAGTAGCAGCACTTGCCAACGTAAGATGTATCTGACTCGGGCTCAGAAGACACACGCTTGCCATGATTCAAAATCTGGACAACTTTGTCTTCACCCTTGTCAGCATTAGGTTTAGTAAACCTACCCTTCTCCATTATGAGATTATACAGGGTACTCTTCACGTTTGGCTCAACTGTCTTGAGCATATCATGCAGTTCAGTCATCGTCTTCGTTAAGCCTTTCTTGATATAGTTCCTTCTGAACTTATCATAGCTTGACGGCAGTGACTGCAGAATGATCTCAGTTGCCAATTCTTGGCTAACTGGATAATCCAGTTTCCTCAGGTTATCAATGTAACCCATCATTTTACTGACATGAGGACTCACTGGATGATCATTTGGTAGCTTGCAGCTAGTGAGAGACTTAACCAACTGGTATCTCTCCACTCTTACCTGCTCCTGAAATTTCAATTTCAGGCTGCTGATCATCTCTATTGGCGACTCCATGTTCTCATATTGCTTCAGCAAATCTGAGTCCATGGTAGCCAATATCAGACCACGCACATCTACCGCATCATTATAATGCTTATTCCAAGCATCATATACTGCATGAGAGGCATTGGACCCGATCCTCTCGGGGAGAGCTCTCTCAAGGACATAGTCCTTTCTCTCCTGCCTGAGGACTAGCCTCAGGTTCCGCGACCAAGTCAAGAAATTTGATCCGTTCAGTTTGTCCATCTCAAGGACAGACCGGATCGAGAAAGTGTTTTGATTGTTTGTGCTAGTCATAACTGAAATTTAGAGATAAATAGAGTTTTAGTTATTTAGTTCATAAAAGAGTAATCTTAATAACTTATAAGAAAACTCGCATTGCATTCAAAATTTCTTTGTTTAACCTCATAAGAATGCAATGATTCCGAGACATGTTCAGCTAAATCCAAAGTGGGCCACTGGCCGTCACCCAGAAGTAGCTTCACTTGGTAAGCATACACACAGCTAGTTATATCCAATAACTCTCGGTTGTGAATTGGGCCCAAGGCCCAATTCACCAGATGTCTCAAGGCCCGGGACTCCCGATGGCCCAGTCAAGGAAACCAATCTCTTACAGCCAAATAATCACTAAAGTCTGGGACTCCCAATGAAATTAGTGACTATATACTACTTTACTTACGCAAAAACAGACACCTCACACTGTAAGCCATATCTGTAATTGAATAAGCGTTAAGTAGCTGACAAGATTGGGCAAGACATCCAAGCTTGATATTGGTTTTGAGGATTTTAGGTTTTCTTTCCAAAAATAGAAGATTACTATTTTGGGAAACTTACTTATTTTAGAAACTTTCTAAATTTAGAAATATGCTAAAAATAGAAATTTCTAATTTAATATTTTATTAACGTTTTTCGGTTGGGTCATAAATTATAGGCCCAATTCTTGGCCCAAGACCACAGAATTCCAATTGGCCCAATAATTTGACATAACCGAGTCGGTTCATTAATTCTGGTCCAAGACCAAATTAACTACTTAATCCAACTGGTTATTTACTAAACCAGACCAGCTCTAAATTATTTGGTCCAACCAAATCAAACTTAGACCAGCCTTTGGTTTAGGTTAAAATTCAATTTTTGAATTTAAATCCGATTTAACCAGAAATTAAATAATACCAATTGTATTAAATAATTTCCAGCAAACCGCGATTTGGGTTAACCGCTTGAACCCTAATCGATCGCTAACAATTGATACATCCGATTGCTTACTGCTTATTTCTCATTCAATAATACGATCAAGACATTCACAAAAGACAAAAATGATTTTGACTTTTTTCAATCGAATGAAAATTAATTCAATAATCGACTCAAGCAATCACTTATTCAAGCGATCATGACATAAGACAACAAACGATTCATTTGTTAACGATGATAACAAGCGATTCGTTTGTTAATTAATTTACCTTATGTCAAGCGATCCTCATCGCATGATAATTAATTCAACTTATGTCAACAAGCGATTCGTTTGTTAACGATACATTCAATGAAACGAAATCGACTTTAATCAAAAAGCTTTCTTATCGATTTCTTATTTCTAGGTTTTCAAAGTTTCAATCAATTTTATTCATTAAAATTGATTCATCAAACTAATAAACAACCTAGTATGATCCAAAAAGCAAAAACCTAACGACCTAGGCTCTGATACCACTGTAGGATTATGTGTGTTCATTGGTGTAATTATCAGGTTACAACCTAGCACATAATCAACTAGGATCTAGGTGATTTGCAGTTGAATCATAAACAGATCAGGATCATTACCTTGTGATTGCAGCGGATTGATCAAAGGAATATCGAGATCTGCAAGAGCTGATGATTACCGGCTCCTCCTAGGTATCCACACGCTTACAAGCTATTGGATCAGGCTGCTAGACCAAGCTGGAACAACAGAGAGAGAGAGAGGACGGCCAGACCTAGAAACAAATCGCAGACCACTAGTGTTTTTGGCGCCTCCCCTCTTCCTTATATGGGCCCAAGTGATTAAACTAATGGCCTATTAGGCTTTTGGGCCCAAGACCCAAATCAGACAAAATGACTGTATTTTGTCTGGCCCAATTCTCTGTATAAATACAGTAAATGCCTTGCATCTTACCGTATTAATTCCATTTAACTTTCCCGTTAGCTATGGTGTGTGACCCTTTGGGATCATACAATACTGGTAATAAGTCCTAAACTTATAGATCAAGAGCGGACTCTAGCAAGTCATCATGATCACCCAGTATTTATGACTTATGTCTGATCTCGACACTTATCATACTTTCTAGAGATAGTACAGTAGATTTCAGGACATTCCCAACAGTACTAGCATCCCGGCGGATTCCAGCTTGTGTGCATGTGGACTATCAGTAGAGGCGCAGCATCTGAGGCGCTGGAGATCTTGTTTATCTGACCCTATTCCGCTGCCAGTCTCCAGGTAAACACGAGATCTGATCCATGATTCAATTAACTAGACCCTAGATCCTAGGCTATCTGGAACTCGTGAGAATTCTGAATCTGGTAGAATTGGCTCGAAGTTCCATCAGTGGTATCAGAGCCTTAGGGTTTTACATTGAATCGAACCTGTTCATAGAATTTGATGATTTAAATTCGCAAGCTAGGTTGTTTGGTAAAGAACAGATGAGATCGATTTCGATCAAAATCGAGTCTGTGTTTTCGCACAGTGTCGGTCGACACAAAGTGGCGTATTCGACAGAATCGGCGGCTAGGGTTTTTCGTGAAGAAAAACCGAAAGCCTACTGTGTCGATCGACACAGGTTGAGTGTCGGTCGACACATAACACATTCGGTCCAGTGTCGATCGACACAGGTTAGTGTCGGTCGACACATACCTAACGAATGGTTAATCGGTTCAATTGGATTGAACCGGTTATCATGCTTGGTTAAGACCGAATAAATCAGTTTAAATTGGATGAATCGGTTCAATTGGATTGAACTGATCATCTCAATTAGCATAAACCGATGGGTTAAACCAGTTTGATTGGATAATACGGTTCAATTGAATTGGACCGGTTATCGCAATCAGTTAAAACTGGTTTAAACGGTTTAAATTGGATGAATTGGTTCAATTGGATTGAACTGATTATCCCAATTAGTATAAACCGATTGGTTAAGATCAGTTTGATCAGATAAGTCGGTTCAATTGGATTGGACTGGTTTGATGAACCGGGCTAATTGAATTAACTGGTTATTGAAGTCCGGTTTTATTTGGTGGTGTCGATCGACAGACACAGTCTGCGTCGATCGATACAGTGCTCGGAATTCTGATTATTGAACCTTGAATTTGCAGAAACCAAACTCGACCAAAACCTTGATTAAAGCTTAGCTTCAATATGGTCAACTGTCAAGACTCATTTCGTTGTGTGATGTCTAGCCAAGAGCTTGGTGTCCACAATTACGTGAGTAAGGCAGGTAGTTATGTTGATGGATTTGCAGTGCTAAAACATCAACAATTATATGACCTAAGTGAATTGATTTGCTAAACTTTTGGGTTTAGTTTCCTCAAACTAAATATCAAGTAACCTTGATGTCTTGCCCAAATCTTGTCTACTGTCAAGATTCGTGTCGTTTGTTGGATAGTCTTGGAGTCCTTGGTATCCACTGCAACATGAGTAAGGCAGGTGGTCATTGACAGACTTGCAGTGCAACTGTCAATAATCACAAGACTAAAGAGATTGGTTTACTTGACTGGGCTATCGGAAGTTCTGGGCCCAGAGACATCAGAGTGGATTAGACATAGTTTGTCTCATCCACAACCAAGAGTTGTACTAGGTACAATTAGCAATGATTTGCTTACCTAGATAACTAAAGTTTGGGTAATGGCGAGTCGCCCACTCAGAATTTGGTGAAGTATGGATCTTGGTTCATTATATTCATAGAGGAAACATTGTTTGAATATAATGCGAGTTCTCTTATTAGATAAGATTTCTCATCGTATACATAACTAAATCTTTGTTTTTCCTTGGATTTCAGCTTATGTCTATGACTACTTTCTCGTTGCGATCCGTCCTTGAGAAGGACAAGTTAAATGGATCCAACTTCCTGGACTGGTATCGGAATCTGAGATTCATTCTCAAGCAGGAGAGCAAGGACTATGTCCTTGAAAAGGCTCTTCCAGAAAGGCTTGGGACCAATCGCTCACATGCAGCATATAATGCTTGGAATAAGCATTATATTGATGTGGTAGATGTGTGTGATCTGATGTTGGCTACCATGAACTCGGACTTGAAGAGTCAATACGAGAACATGGAGTCGCCAATAGAGATGATCACCAGCCTAAAACTGAAGTTTCAGGATCTGGCACGAGTTGAGAGATTCCAGATGGTGAAGTCTCTCACTGGGTGCAAGCTACCAGAGGATGCTCCAGTAAGTCCTCATGTCATTAAACTGATGGGTTACATTGATAACCTGAGGAAACTGGAATGTCCTGTCAGTTTAGAGTTGGCCACTGACATCATTCTGCAGTCACTGCCGTCTAGTTATGATAAGTTTATCAAAAGCTATATCAAGAATAACTTGACGAAGACGTTGACTGAGATGCATGGCATGCTCAAAACAGCAGAGCAAAACATCATAAAGGGTAAAAGATTTGAGAAATCTTGTGTCGGCAAGGGTAGAGGCAGGGCCGTCCAGATTTGGAATCAGGATAAGCCTGTGTCATCTAATAAGCCCAAGTCAGACCCGTCTAGTGTTAGAAAGTGCTTCTACTGCAATGAGTCAGGGCATTGGAAGAGAGATTGCATTAAATTTTTGGAAGATTCACAAGAGATGAAGGAGATGTATGGTACTTCTTTTTCAGGTATTGTGTTATTAATTCAAGTTCTACGTTTGTATTGGATACTAGTTGTGGTACTGATATTTTGGAAATATGCAGGACCTAAGCAACAGTAGAACGTTGAAGAAAGGACAAGTGGAACTGCGTGTCTGGTATGAAGCAATGGTTGCTACATGATCCGTAGAGATTCTCCACTTGTAGGAGCTTTTCATACTTGGTTTTCGAAATTAAGTAATTGCTACTATGTATCTGCCTTGTGCAGAGATGTCTTTCATTTTCTTGTAAAGAATTTGGATGTTTTTCATTTGATAAAAGACAAGCTTTGTTCTTTAGATCTTAATGAAATATCATATGGTAGCACCCCGTTTGGAATGAGTTTTATATCTTAAACCAGCGAAAGTTTGAATATAACACAAATACTAAAGTTTAAGTCTGATGACTCGAACTCGACTTTTCCTTGGCATAGTCGTTTGACCATACAGAGTGAAGCGGATTAAGAAGTTCCATAGTTTTGGACTCATTCGATTATAAATCATTTGAGATATGAATTCTGTTCACTGGACCAAATGACTAAGGCCCTTTTAGCAAAGCTAAAAGAAACGGGCCAGAGGCTTATTGGGCCTTACACATACTGATGTATGCGGCCCGATGAGCATTAGTGCCAAAGGAAATCTTCTGTACTTCATTACCTTATTGATGGCATCAATAAGTATGGCTGTGTTCATTTGGTGAGACACGAGCAGGAATCCCTTGAGGAGTTCCAAGATGAAGTGTAGAACCAATTTGACAGAAGTATTGCGATCCTCAATTGAATCGCGGAGGAAAATACTTGAGTCAAGAATTGGGTGATCATCTGACAGAATGAATCAGATCTTTTTAGATATGCTCCGATTAATGATGAGTCACACGAATCTTCCATAATCATTTAAGAATACGTTCTAAAATGTCTATGTTTACGCTAAATAAGTTTCTATCATAATCAGTGAAAAATACCACATTGGATGTGGACTGGGTGATTTCCAAATTTGTTTTTCTGATTAATTGGGATTGCAAGGTTTGTGTAAGACAGTAGTCAACAAACAAACTTGAACCCAAATCTGATAAGTTATACCTCGCTGGTTGTCCTAGGGAAACCAAGGCTTAGTACTTTTGTTCTCCGGAACTGTGTCTTTTGAGAAAGATCGTACTTTCCAAAAGGAACAGTGGGAGTAAAAGTAGTACACATCGAAGAAATTCGATAAACACAGGAGGCTGCTCAACCTGTTGAGGGACAGCAGCGGTGAGATCTACAAAGTGCTGTAGGATCTGCACCTATGGAGCCTGAAATTCGCAGATCTGAAAGGATCCGTCACTAACTCGAGAGTGATTTCTCGTAACCAATTGTCGTGATCCATTGATCATTGAAAAGTGACGAGCGTGCGAAATTCAAAGAAGCGATGGTGAGCCCCAACTCCGAAAATTGGCTGGGTATGCATGTTAGCTTCACCGATCCATTTCTGGATTGAAGCAAACATATAGGAGTTGGAATCAACATTCTGATAATGTGGTCAAAAGTTTTGACTTGATCAGAAAGAAAAGAAACCATGCGTTTACAAGAAAACTAGTGGGAGCGTAACTGCAATTCTCACACTGTATGTAGATAACATACTTAATCTCATAAACGACGTTCCGACGCTAAAGTCTTGCCAAGATTTGGGTCGGAAGTCAAGTTTAACGATGGACATGGGAGAAGGCCGCAAAAGTTCTTGGAATAAGGATCCATTGGAATGGATCAGAAAGGCTAATTGGATCGTGTCAAAATCCTTATGTTGATAAGGTATTGGACAGTTCCAATATGTATGATTCCAAGAATGGATTCATACCAAAGGTCTTATGGCAATAATCTTAGCAAGATGAAGTGTTTTGAACACTGTCTGAACTAGTATTAATGAGTGTGATTGCCTATGTTGCTGCAATAGAATCCATCATGAATGCCATATTTTGCGCTCGTCTAGATGCAGCTTACACATAAAGCATGACGAGAAAATACCAAAAATGTTCCAGTGATAGTCACTGAGCGGTTACCAGAAATATCCTAAGTGCTTGATGAACTCTAAGGATAGTTTCGTGGTGAACTGAGGAAGTGACGAACCAGTTGAAAGTAGTTGGACGGACAAAGACGATTCACGGTTCCCACCTGATTATGTCTCTTTGTCTGAATAGCGGTGCTATCTGTTGGAAAGGCTCCAAGCAGTGGACCGTAGAATAGTGCTTTTATCTGAATAGCGGTGTGGTTTGTTGGAATTGTTTCAAGCAAAACACCGCAGTCTCTCCCACAACCTAAGCACGAAATTTATTCTGTTGTTGTAGGTATAAGATATCTGAAGAGATGATCTTGATTCTAGTGGGAGTAATTTTAGTTATGTTATAATCTTTACATAGACATGCTATGGTAGTGTTTTTTTTTAACACTGGTTTTATTGATATCTCGTTGGTTACATATTACATCAGAGAAGAAATACAATATATGAAATAGTATCCGAACTATTGGACTTTCCTCACTTCAATAGTGAGACATTCATCTAAGACACAATAGCCAAAATTACACACCAAAGTTTCCCCAAACAAGATAAAAGGTCGATGTTCCCGATCCCACACTAGCAGGCGGACTTCCAATTCTTTTACCACTTACGATACTTCTCATAGATAACATAGATCTTCCTCATTAAACGTCTTGTTTAACTTTCTCCAACTATAACTTCTCTGAAGCTTCCATTGAGAAAGTTAGAAACGCAGATACCACCAAAATATAATAGAAAGATTAACACCACTTCCCATAACACGGCACACACAAATACAAAAGCCACAACCACCAGAATATATAACTAATCGACAGGAAGGTAAGATGGAACTGTTTACGGACTGTATCAGGCCAAGACGTTTAACTCACACTAGAAACGGAGAGGATGCCGACAATCATGACCATACTAGCTAAAGAAACTCGCTTAAGATCATGCTCCTCTGTAGAAATCAGGAAACTCAGAGGTTACCCAATCCCACCTTACACCTCTAGATACGTTTGAAACAAGATCCAAACCACCATAGCCAATTTATTCGGAAAGGGAAATAGCTTCTCACCGGGACGCTAATATCAAAACACACCGGACTTACCAAGATCAGGATAAGCCGGAGAGGAGTCCATCACTCAAAAACAGGGATAGGAGCAGAGAAAAGGAGCCGGGATTGGAACTCTGCCAGATAGCAGATCTGCCGCACCGAGTACCGGATCCACCGCAAAGATAGCCAGGAAGGATCGGAGACGGAGATACCGAACATGAACCGTCATGGAGAACGGATCTCCAGCGTCGCGACCACCACAGCTATAAATCACCACTGAAAAGCCGCATCGCGACCAAAAGAACGCTGTAAAACACCAAAGACCGTCGATTTGATACGGCTGAGTCAAGCCGGATCCACCGCAAAGACCAACTCTACCACAGTGCGCCGTTGCTTGAACCAACCAGATCTATGATGAAGCAGAGAACAAACGAAAAGGTAAGAAATAAGCTAAGAGACTGGCGGCTCCGGTGCTGTCTGAGCCACCGGAGCCGCCTCACCACCGTCAGACTGGAGAAGACTTGAAGAGAGAAGGGAGAGAAAAATGTTTTTGCTATGGTAGTGTTTATGAAAGTTAAACTGACATCAGTATTATTTAATTATTGGATAATTAAGTAATAGTCCCAAAAGTATTTTATGTTCATCTTATAGGTCATCAAGTTGAGGACTTGATCATGAAACCCTATAAGTAAAAGATGACATAAATTATGATTGTCCCTAGTCAAAGTTGTTAAAATGGGACACTAACAACCGCGCGAGACTAGCATGTGAGGTGACTGTTGGACTAAGTTTCATGGAGTCAATGATATGATTATCACAGTCAGTCACATAGATATATGTTGGTGAACATATGATCGGACATGACCCGCTAATGAGAACTCCACAGGATAGGTATATCTGTGTCATGGGAGGTTCTCATTACGACTATAGAGTATAGTCCTTAGACCTGAGTTCATCATGCTTTCTAGCATATGAATTGGTGCGTTTTGACCTTGTCAAACGTCGTTCCGTAACTGGCGGCTATAACGGCATTGCTTATGCGTATCATGAAGTATGTGTAGAAACAAGGATGGAACAAGATGGGATTTGTCCCTCCTATAACGGGAGATAAATATCTCAGGGCCCATCGAAGATTTGATACTGAGAAAATGCATGGCCGTGCTCAAACGAGGTGATTGTCAGTCGTTTGTTTTATCAGTATAGATCAGGAGTTCGATGAACATGATGTTGGCTATAATAAGTATGACACAGTCTCTTGCCTTATGCCATATCGAGATATAGAGACGAAGGGATTATAGGAATAGATGATTCCAGTACAAGTGGGAGATTGTTGGGATAATGTCCTGAAATCACATTGTACTCACTCTAGAGATAGTTGTATTGTCGAGATCGGACAATTCATGTGATACTGGGTAGTCATAATGTTTTGCTAGAAACCGTTTATGACAAATGAGTTGTGACTCATTTCCAGTATCGTGTGAACCTACAGGGTCACACACCTAAGAAAGTTGGACATAGTCCATATGGGATTGATCATTGGCATATGATCTAGTCGATGTGTATTGGATACACATCGAATATAGTTTTGATGAGGTGTGTCGATCGACACTGTTAAGTGCGTCGGTCGACACAAGACGTGTGTCAATCGACACCATTAAGTGTGTCGGTCGACACAAGGCCGAAACCGAAACTGATGTTTTGGTTTATGTCGAGGTCTGTATATATAAGTGATCTTATATTTTGACCTAAAACTAGGATGAGCCACATGAGACACTATTTCTCTAAGAGAAAAACACAGAAACCTCACAGAAACTGAGTTCCCAGGAGATCCGAGCCCCGGTACTAGCATCCCGGCGGATTCCAGCTTGTGTGCGTGTGGACTATCAGTAGAGGCGCAGCATCTGAGGCGCTGGAGATCTTGTTTATCTGACCCTATTCTGCTGCCAGTCTCCAGGTAAACACGAGATCTGATCCATGATTCAATTAACTAGACCCTAGATCCTAGGCTATCTGGAACTCGCGAGAATTCTGAATCTGGTAGAATTGGCTCGAAGTTCCATCACCGAGTTGCTCAGGACCCAAGAGGCACCACCACATTTCGTTTTTTTGTCCCAAGCACAGCCTATATTGCATTTTAGCCAGTTTTCTTCCGGGGGCTGCCAACCAAGGGTGTTTCGATCTATGGAGGACTGCTCTCTGGTAGCGTCTGCTGTGTCCATAGCATGAATGAGGAACTAGTGATTGGCTTCCTCCATTATCTTCACACAAGTATCAGTAGCTAGGAAGCTCATGCCTTCAAAAATGAAGGTGTTGCGATTCTTCCTAACCGTCCAAAAGGTCCACGGGTAAGCCCTTCTTATTTCCCAAGGTAGGTTAGCATTGTTCCCCATTGTCAAGACAAAGAACAGATTCTGGAATAGAGATACCTGGTCAAATCCATTTTCAGGAACTTGGAAAAGTGACACAGCCCAAACTTGTCTAGCAATTGTGCATGTAAACAATACATGATTGGCAGATTCCCCTTCTGACCCGCATTTCTGACATCTAGAGTCCAACTTCATACCTCTATAGATGATGTTATCTGCCACGGGGAGGGCTCCACTCACAGCTTTCCAAAGAAAGGTTCTGATTTTTGGCTCTGTTTTAATTTTCCAGATGCTCTGCTTAACACCATTCAGTGAAGGAAGCTCACTAGCAGCGTGAATCATTTCTGCTTGCTTTGATTGATAGGCTAGCCAATAGCCTGATTTAGCTGAATATTCCCCCGACTTGTTATGTTTCCAGCACCAGAAGTCTGGACTATTTCTGATTGGTTTTATTTTCATGATCAGGTCAATGTCACGCTGGTAGAACAACTCTGTAAGAATGTCAATGTTCCAAGAGTGAGAGATGGGGTCTATGGGATCACAGACCCTCTGGTCTATGTTGACAGATATGTTCTTCATGAGCGGTGCACGCATAGCTCCATCCTCAATCCAAGGAGATGACCACACATGTAGAGATTCACCATTTCCCACCATATGCTTTAGGCCTTTGGTCAGCAAGTCTCTCCCGTGTAGAATGCTACGCCAAGCATAGGAAGGCCTTAAGCCCAAGTAAGCTTCAAGGAAAGGCCCAGAAGGGAAGTATCGACTCTTTAGGGTCTTACCAAGAAGAGAGTTGTCATCAGAGAGGATTCTCCAAGCCTGTTTAGCCAGAAGGGCTTGGTTGAAAATGGGTATATCTTTGAATCCTAAACCACCCAAATCTTTGGGGAGACATAATTTTTCCCAACTCAACCAATGTATTTTCCCTTTTTCTTCTGAAGAGTTCCACCAGTAAGCAGACATTGCCGATGTAAGGTTATCACATGACGCTTTGGGGAGCTTGAAACACGTCATGGCAAAGACCGGAAGCGCCATTGCAACTGATTTGAGTACCAGTTCCTTACCAGCTTGTGATATAAACCTGGTGTACCAGCCCGACATTCTCCCTTTCACCCTTTCTTTAATGTAATCCAACATAGCCACTTTTGAGCCACTGAAGCATTCAGGGAGGCCAAGGTAAGTACATGCACCTCCCTCACTTTGAATGCCCAACTTCTCTTTGATGCTTAGCTTCAGGTCCTCCGGGACTAGGTTACCAAAGGTTAAGGATGATTTTTATAAATTAATAACCTGACCCGTGGCTTCACCATAGAGAGTCAGGATGGATTGGAAGGTTTCACACTCTGCCAAGTCAGCTTTGAAAAGGAAGAGGCTGTCATCGGCGAAAAACAGATGATGTATCGTTGGGCCGTTCTAGGAGAATCTGATGCCGTTGAGAAGACCTTGAGATTCCGCCTTATACATGAGATAGGTAAGTCCTTCAGTACACAAAACAAAAAGGAAAGGGGATCTGATCCCCTTGCCTCAGGCCTCTCTGAGGATGAATCAGACCATGAGGATGTCCATTGATGAGTACTGTGTATGTGACTGTTGTAACGCAGAACATAATCCTATCCACCCAAGATGTATCAAACCCACAGTGCCAACAGGAGAGCTTGTAAGTATCCCCATTCCACTCTGTCAAAGGCCTTTGACATGTCAGTCTTTGCTGCCATGAAGTCTCTGGAGATTGTTGCATTTGTCCTCAAACTGTGAACCGCCTCATGAGCCAGAATTATGTTGTCTGAGATTAGTCTATCGGCCACAAAAGCCGACTGATTCGGAGAGACTATATCTGGAAGGAATGGTTGGAGACGTGCAAAGATTATTTTGGAAATGGTCTTGTACATCACAGAGCAGAGGCTGATTGGTCTGAGATCACTCATAAGAGCCGAATCCGTTTTATTTGGGATCAAACACAGCTGAGTGAAGTTCCATTCAACTGGAAATCTGCCTGTTTCAAAGAAAGCTGAGATTTATGCAGTTAGTTGCTGACCCACAATGCTCCAGTAATGTTGGAAAAGGACAAGTACATATAATATGTTTTATTTTTTCCTCTTCCAAACAACATCGTTGACAAACTCTATCAATGTTGTTTCCTCTTCAGTACTTGTTCCCAAAGCTAAAGATAAAACTCTCCACATGAAATGTTTAATCTTTGGAAAGATATCCAACTTCCATATTTTCTATTTTAGGGCATTATTTCCATGTGGAGGCAAGATTCGCAAATGTTGGTCTTGACTCTGTTCCATTGCTAATTTGTATCTAGACCGTACAAAGTACATTCCTGAAGGTTCCAATGACCAAACTATTTCATCTCAGCAGTCTTTTGCAATTGATAAATGGTTATAAAGGATTAATTGTTGATCTTGAAATGTAAAGCGATTAGCTATAACTTCTTCATCCCAACTATGTGTTCGTCTTATAGTAACTATCAAATCTTTAACTAGCATGTCTCTTTCTCCTATTTGATGTAGAATTCTTCTGAGAGGGAATGATGATAACCAGAGATCGTCATAAGCCTTGACAGAAGCCCCATCTCCCATTAAGTGACGATAACCTTGTTTCAGTAGACGTACCCCCACCATAATTGACGACCATCCATATGATTGATTCTTAATTGGAGTTGCTTCCAATATAGATGAGTCTTTATCTTGCTTTTAAAAGTTTAGCAAAAAAAAAAAAAATTCGAATGTTGGAAGATTCTCCATGCTTGACGAGCAAGTAAAGCATCGTTGAATTTTTCAAGATCACGAAATCCTAACCCGCCATTCTTCTTAGAATAGTGAAGCCGTTTCCATGCAACCAACGGTATTCCTTTCGCCTCTGCTGATTTTTCCCACCATAATCTTTGAAGGATGCTTGTAATTTCATATACGATTTGTGCCAGAATTTTGAAAGAAGACATTGAAAAAACTGCCATCGCAATAGCAACCGATTTTATTAACACCTCTTTTCCTGTTTGTCTTAAAAACTTTGGACTCCAACCCGTTGTTCGATTCATGACTTTTTCAGTAATGAAATTGAACATCTTTTTTTTCTTTCTTCCAAATTCTTCTGGGAGACCAAGATACTTACCACCACCACCTTGAATCTCTATTCCAAGTATCCTCTTTAACCTTTCTTGCAGATCAACGGGGATCTTTGATCCAAAAGTTATCGTTGATTTGAGTTGGTTGATCTTTTGACTTAAATACTTTTCATAATCCTTCTGGGATTCCTTGAACTCATGCATGGTTACCTTGCATTGCAGCCTCATTTCCTTGTCCATGATCTTCTGCATTATTCGAATCATCATCAGGAACAAATTGATCATCATCATGATCATTTCCATCATCTACAAAACCAAGCGGACAGTCCTTGCACTCGTGAGAGAGCATACGACATGTCTGACAAAAACTTTGAAGCCTCTCATACCTGAAGGACAGAATTGTGTTCTCATGTTGACCAAATTGAAAGTTACGCTTGAAGCGTAAAGGATGGTCTGAGTTCCACAATACTCGCACCTTGAGAAAATCCACTTTTGTTGAACTCTCATCGAAGATAACATCTACCACCATAGCAAGTATCCTTTCGATGAAATCTATCATTTGATGGGCAAGAAACTGTAGCAGGATTCCTCTTATTTGAATCCAAAAAGGAATGATCTTCGAAGCATCATGAGAGAGATTAAAGACCAGTGATGAAGGGTGATCATCCACTCGGCGAAAGATACAACCCTTGTCGAAGTACCAGATTCATTGTCTCTTCCGTCGGAAACAAGAACTGGAGTTTTTCTGGCTCAATGATTCTGCCAATGACAGATTCGTCAAGCCCCCAAAGGCGAGACAATTGATTGACCATAGCCCAAAGATTTTGCTTCTTGGAGTTCAAACGCGTAACCACCACTGTGAATTGATTAGAAGACACCGCTTCGTTGCAAACTTCCGCTGGTAATGTAATTGGTTCATTATCAATGTCCAAATTGAGATTCTACATTATGTTTCTCATATTTTCAGTCATTTCGGAATAGTTTGAGAAAAGGTTCAATGGGAGATTTTCATGGTTATATTGTCAGATGGCCATGATGGTTTTCATCTACTAGTTTTGAAAAAGTGAGCATAACCGCTCAACGGGAACCGTATGAATCCGAATTCGACGGAATGAAAAACGAGATCATCCCCATGAAATCCGCGAACAACTGTTGGATTGAATCTCTCGAAAAGAGAATTAAATCGAAACCCAAGAAATGGTCTCGAAATCGCACTTCTGATCACCCTATAACCATTTTTACATAGCATCTTTACTCTGAAGACCTCTCCTTTTATTTGAAAAATTCCCACAAATTTCAACATTATTACCTAAAATTTCTCTGACAAATCTCGAACGAACACTATAAATTACAAAAAATAAATAAATAAAAAATAATAGCCAGAGAGAGAATTTAGATGGAGAGAGATAAGATGGTACGAAGAGAAACAAATTAATAAAAATAATAATAATAATTTTGTAAAAAGGAATGTTTTTGTGTGTGTGGAAAATACTCTAAAACAATAGCATTGTGAATAAATATATAACATCAACTCTTAAAAAAAAAATCTGATATATAGATTTTATAGAACTATAAAGACATTTTACCCTTATCTAATTTCAAAATATATATATATATATATATATATATATATATATATTTATTTATTTATTAATACATTATTCCAAAACAAATTTCATAATCTTTTTTTCTCAATTTTGTTTTTACATTTCTTCCATATATTTTTTACAGTTTTGAAGTAGAAATGGTTTTAAAAATTTAATAAACATTTATAGAATTAGATTTGAAACTTAAAAATATAATTTAACTATTGAATAGTTTTAAATATATTGAAATAGTTTACTACATATTGGTTTTCACACAAACGATGCATTTGTAGATGATAGTGATTATTTATATAATAATCACATAAAATAGTTCCAAATTTTCGTGATGCTCCAAGTTTTTTAAAATAAAAATGGGTTCTCTCAAACGTTTATCGTTACGGATGGATAATTAAAAAAATTAGAAACACAAAATTCATTTAGTAATCATAATTTTTTTGTCAACCATAAATCTTGATGTATATAATAAATTTAAATATTTGGATATTATAGTTACGAAATATATAAAAATTTTTTTTGACAAATTAAAAGTTTATAAACCTAATATTAATCTAAAAAAAAACAACATGCATTAAAACCATAATTTTCATATAAGCTAAAGAAAAGTAAAATAAACGTAAGCATCATATATATACTTTTCATGTCCGAGTATATAAATTATTTTTTAATTGCTATGCAATAAGTAATAAGTATCCCGTCAAGGCATTTTTTAACCTGCTATATAAATCATATGAAACGTTTAATAACATGTAAAATTGCAATCACCACTTCCACAAACTCCTACACCCGCAGTTGTATCCGCTGTGTTTAATCCACTTAATAAAATGCTTCTAGATGTAAGATTTTTCTAAAATTTTCGGAAATATTTATTAATTTTTAGTAATAGTTTACAAACTTTCGGAAATGAATTCCTAACTGTAGAAAAAGCGTATTTAAACATTTAAGAAAGGAAATATAAATAAAACCAAAAAGGAATGATTTCATTTGATGGGTAAGAAACTGTAGCGAGATTCCTCTTATTTGAATCCAAAATGGAATGATTTTCGAAGCATCATGAGAGAGATTAAGAGACATGTGATGAAGGGTGATCATCCACTCGGCGAAAGACATGACCCTCGTCGAAATACAAGATTCATCTTCTCTTCCGTCGGGAACAAGAATTGGAGTTTTTCTGGCCAAATGATTCTGCCAATGACAGATTCGTCAAGCCCCCTAAGGTGAGACAATTGATTGACCATAGCCCGAAGATTTTGCTTCTTGAGGTTCAAACGCGTAACCACCATTGTGAATTGATTAGAAGACACCGATTTGTTGCAAACTTCCACCGATAATGTAATCGGTTCATTATCAATGTCCAAATTGAGATTCTACATTATGTTTCTCATATTTTCAGTCATTTCGGAATAGTCTGAGAAAAGGCTGAAATTGGGGGATTTCATGGTTATATTTTCAAATGGACATGGCGATTTTCATCTACGAGTGTTGAAAAATTGATCATAACCGCTCAATGGAGAACCGTCTAAATCCAAATTCGACGGAATGAAGCCAACGAGATCATCCCCATGAAATCCGCGAACAACTGTTAGATTGAATCTCTCGAAAAGAGAATAAAATCGAAACCCAACCAAGAAAAGGTCTCGAAATCGCAATTTTGATCTCTCTATAACCGTTTTTACATAGTATCTTTACTCTGAAGACGTCTTCTTTTATTTAAAAAAATTCCCATAAATTTCAACATTATTACCGAAACTTTCTCCGACAAATCTCGAACGAACACTATAAATTATGGAAAAATAAATAAAACCAAAATATAAGATCCCGAGAGAGAATTTAGATAGAGTGGGATAAGATGATACGAAGAGAAAAAAAAAATATTATTTTTTTTAAGAGAATTTTTTTGTGTGTGTGGAAAATACCCTAAAAAATAGCATTGTCAATAAATATATAGCATCAACTCTTAAAAAAAAATCTGATATATAGCTTTTGTAGAACTATAAAGACATATTACCCTTATATAATTTTTAAATAAATATATATATATATATATATATATATATATATATATATATCTTAATACATTATTCCAAAAACAAATTTCATAATCTTTTTTCTCAATTTGTTTTACATTTGTTATCCCATATATTTTCTACAGTTTTGAAGTACAATTTACTAAATAAGAAATGGTTTAAAAATTCTTAACAAATATTTAATAAACATTTGTAGAATTAAATTCGAAATTTAAAAAATATAATTTAAATTGAATAATTTTAAATATATTGAAATAGTTTACTAAATATTGGTTCTCACACAAACGATGCATTTGTAGATGATAGTAATTATTGATATAATAACCACATAAATTAATTCCAACTTTTCGTGATGCTCCAAGTTTTTCAAAATAAAAATGGGTTCTCTCAAACGTTTATCGTTGCCGATGGATAATTAAAAATTTAGAAATACAAATTCATTTAGTAATCATATTTTTTTGTCAACCATAAATCATGATGTATATAATAAATTAAAATATTTGGATATTATAGTTACAAAATATATAAATAAATTTGAAAAGTTAAAAGTTTATAAACCTAATATTAACCTCAACAAAAACAACATGCATTAAAAAAAAAAATTCATATAAGCTAAAGAAAAGTAAAATAAACGTAAGCATCATATATATACTTTTCATGTCCAAGTATATAAATTATTTTTTAATTGCTATGCAACAGGTCATAAGTATCCCGTAAAGGTATTTTTTCCAACTGCTATATAAATCATATGAAACGTTTAATAACATGTAAAACTGCAATCACCACTTCCACAAACTCCTACACCCGCAGTTGTATCCGCTGTGTTTAATCCACTTAATAAAATGCTTTTAGATGTAAGATTTTTCTAAAATTTTCGGAAATATTTATTAATTTTTAGTAATAGTTTACAAACTTTCGGAAATGAATTCCTAACTGTAGAAAAAGCGTATTTAAACGTTTAAGAAAGGAAATATAAATAAAACCAAAAAGGAATGATTTCATTTGATGGGTAAGAAACTGTAGTGAGATTCCTCTTATTTGATTCCAAAATGGAATGATTTTCGAAGCATCATGAGAGAGATTAAGAGACCTGTGATGAAGGGTGATCATCCACTCGGCGAAAGACACGACCCTCGTCGAAATACAAGATTCATCTTCTATTCCGTCGGGAATAAGAATTGGAGTTTTTCTGGCCAAATGCTTCTGCCAATGACAGATTCGTCAAGCCCCCAAAGGTGAGACAATTGATTGACCATAGCCCGAAGATTTTGCTTCTTGAGGTTCAAACGCGTAACCACCATTGTGAATTGATTAGAAGACACCGATTTGTTGCAAACTTCCACCGATAATGTATTCGGTTCATTATCAATGTCCAAATTGAGATTCTACATTATGTTTCTCATATTTTCAGTCATTTCGGAATAGTCTGAGAAAAGGCTGAAATTGGGGGATTTCATGGTTATATTTTCAGATGGACATGGCGATTTTCATCTACGAGTGTTGAAAAATTGAGCATAACCGCTCAATGGAGAACCGTCTGAATCCGAATTCGACGGAATGAAGCCAACGAGATCATCCCCATGAAATCCGCGAACAACTATTAGATTGAATCTCTCGAAAAGAGAATAAAATCGAAACCCAAACAAGAAATGGTCTCGAAATCGCACTTTTGATCACCCTATAACCGTTTTTACATAGCATCTTTACTCTGAAGACCTCTCTTTTTATTTGAAAAGTTCCCACAAATTTCAATATTATTATCGAAATTTTCTCCGACAAATCTCGAACGAACACTATAAATTACGAAAAAATAAATAAATCCAAAATAATAAGAGCCCGAGAGAGAATTTAGATAGAGAGAGAATTTAGATAGAGAGAGATAAGATGATACAAATAGAAAAAATAATAAAAATAAAATAGTAATATTATTTTTTTTAAAGTTTTTTTTGTGTGGAAAATACCCTAAAACAATAGCATTGTGAATAAACATATAGCATCAACTCTTAAAAAAAAAATCTGTTATATAGCTTTTATAGAACTATAAAGACATTTTACCCTTATATTTTAAAATATATATATATATATATATATATTAATACATTATTCCAAAAACAAATTTCATAATCTTTTTTGGGCAAATCGCATTAATAGCACAAAAAACATAACTTGTCAAAAATATAGCACCAAGGAAGAAAAATCATAAAAATAGCACAAAAACATGTTTTGTCACTAAATTAGCCATAATCCTAAATCTTAAATACTAAACCCTAAACCCTAAATACTAAACCCTAATCTTGAATAATAAACCCTAAACCCTAAACCCTAAATAATAAACCCTAAACTCTAAATAATTAACCCTAAACCCTAAATTATATAATGTTATAAAAGTCTTTGTAATTAAAATAATACTAAAAATGTGAATTATTTTCCTTGATGCTATATTTATGATAAGGTATATTTTTGTGCTATTTTATGACTTTTCTCATCTTTTTTCTCAATTTTGTTTTTACATTTGTTCTCCCATATATTTTCTACAGTTTTAAAGTGGAATTCACTAAATAAGAAATGGTTTTAAAATTCTTAACAAAATAATTAATAAACATTTATAGAATTATATTTGAAACTTAAAAATATAATTTAACTATTGAATAATTTTAAATATATTGAAATAGTTTACTAAATATTGGTTCTCACATAAACAATGCATTCGTAGATGATAAATGGTAAGCGGTTGAATAGTGCAAAATTGTAACTGAAAGCTATTAGCGAAAGCTTTTTGATAACGTTTTCGTGATTGGTAACAAAGAAAACGGTATGACTACGCTTTTACTATTCATACACCAATCAAACTCATAGCAATATCTCTAGAACCCCGAAACACTAGCAATATGTTTTTTTATGATTATGATTTCTTCCTCCACCTCCTCTTCGTCCCCTTCCTCCTCCATTCTCCGCCTCTGTAATAGCCTCTGCGTTGTTATTACTCTTCTCTTGC
Organism: Orychophragmus violaceus; assembly: GCA_030180135.1. Lineage (NCBI taxonomy): Eukaryota > Viridiplantae > Streptophyta > Magnoliopsida > Brassicales > Brassicaceae > Orychophragmus > Orychophragmus violaceus. The sequence continues at coordinate 25,230,504 of CM058230.1, read as the reverse complement.
GGCTGCTCTCTGTTAGATTCTTTCACCATTCCTCTTCCTCGACCCCTCCCTCTTGCATTTCTACCATTCTCTCTTTCATCCCTTCCGTTCACGTCCATATTAGACTGACCCTTCTCATCTCTTTGAGCATTATATTCTGTCAGCTTTCTAACCGCTCCGAGAGGAATGTTTCCTCCACGTCCCAAACCAAGTATCATATCTTCCTGAGCTTCATTTACAAGTGAAGCTTCGTTTGAGTTTGCTACCGCAACAGCACCTGCCACTTTGTAACTGTAGTTCTTACCATCTTTGACATAGAATTGCGGATTCTTTCTGCTTCCCCACTTTGGAGCAGCGGACGGTTCGGATCCTGCAGGGCCAGCTCTGTTACCAAATGACTCGCTCTCCGGTACCAGATTCCCCAACACTAAAACCCAAATCATCAAAAGAATCATCGTATTCATCGTCGTACTCATATTGTGCAAGTAAAGCCGCGTTCCTCTCTCTGTCGGTTTCTTTTCTTGCATCGAGGATTTTGTAGCTTGGAGTATCATCCTTTGGCTTTCGAACAAATCTACCAACCGTTGTGGATGAGGCTGATGAAGCTGGAGGAGAGGGACGTGTGATCGGTTGCTCCGTGTAGACACCAGAGCTACTGGTGTCAGATTCAATGAGCTTTCCTTTCCCTTTGTCTTTGCTTCTAAAAGTTGGAGCCGATTTAGGTTGTGGCATCGTCTCCAAAGAAGTATCCAATCGCTGCAAATCATCATGGAGTGTTCCTTCAAGAATCCGCTGGATAACTTCTTCTGCATTCTGGTTATAGGCTTCAAGACAAGCAGCTAAGAAACCATTCCCGTAGTCAGGGAATATGTCTTTTATTTGACTGATCTTGGATTGCATAACTACAGCATCTTCATCCATAAGCTCTCTGGTGTTTCCACCATCAGTTAGAAGAAGCGGCGACTCATGCATGGAGGCTGTGTCAGCAGAATGCAACATGATCATCGACAAATATTGAAACTGCTCATCTTCCATTGATATCCATCCTGCGTAGAAACCAATAGCAAACTGCTTTAGACCATACTGTTAACTCATGGCATTAAGAATACAGACCTCATATGATTACAAAGAACTAGCTTTTGCGGAAACTTAAACATTAATTGCACTAGCTAACAGTGGAATTAATGTGATGCTTATTTAATATTTAGTGAACTACGAAAGACTAACAAGCAGAAACCAACCACTGTGCAAGAAAATACCTGCATTCTGTAAACTCCTAAGTCTGTCAATTATTTTGTAATTCTTCTCAATCTTTTGGAGTAATCGGTTCTTGCTTACCAGTGACTGCTCGGAAACTCCACTGATCTCCCTGAATGTTTGGATCAGTATATCTGCCCTTACCATAGGGTCCTCTACTCTTGACGGTAACATCTTTGTGACAGCTGGAACTGAAGATTCGTGATCGAGCAAATCATTCCTGAGATAACAGATATCTAAGATTTTCCAACATAAACTTCCTATTCTTGTTGACAAGATGCTTAAACTCGTTGATATGTCTGTACAAGAATCATGGTCTCCATCCTTGAACAAGACCTGGAAGCGATGAAGTGATGGAAACAATAAATCATGCAACCGAACAAGGCTGTGGAGAAGTTCATCGCTCCCATAACTACACAGATGGATTTGGGTTATGATCAAAACAAATCCAAAACAAGCCAAAATATAGATCACTACCCGGCGAAAAAGAAGTCAAGTATGAGAGTTTTTAAAAGTCATACATATTATCATGTCCCTGAGGATGCAAAATATTTTACCACAGTACATATTCTGTGTTTGAAAATGTTACACACCGATGAAACCTGTTTTTTCATTTGCCATAGAATTAAGATTTGATTATCACATTCTAGTAATAGCCTAACAGGTTATGGTATGTTCTTTCTTCAACATTCCCAATGTTACTCCACTCATTTTAGAAGTGTGAGTTCAATAGGCTGAAAACAGAAATTAGTATTACTTTAATATTACAAGACAATCTGGAAGAACGAGAACATCTCCAATATCCTGACCGGATGTATCAAGCTTGTTTAAATTTACCATTAAAAAGATTTAAAACTGGGAAAATGTACCTTGGTTTAATTCAAAAAGCTTATTGTTGTAGGGATTTTTATCACTCCTGCACAATCTCTCTGCTTCAAGTATGATATGAAATCTTGGAGCTGCGCAAGAAACAAAAGAGTGAGTATGGAGTAATATTACAAAGCAAGACAACGACGTTTGGGTTCAATTGATGCAATGAAATTAGTATTTATTACCCCATTACGATCGTTGAAAGCTGTGGGAATTAACTGACAAACCTCTCTCTGCAAAACAAAGTTCTTCAAACCGTAAGTAAATAGCTACCCGTCATTTATTTGTAGATGGGAGAGAACTAAGAGAATAGAAACTCACTCTGTGTGGTGGAGTGTTCGTAAAAGTGGATTTTAAGTTGTTCATATCCGTGCGCTTGGTCATATCCAATTTAACTGGCCATCTGCAGGAAGTAAAAAGACAGGAAACGAATATATAGAGAAAGACACATAAGGTGAATATAATGCATCAAATAAGAGTGAGGTATTGCCACTCACTGCAGAGGCTCTGAAAATCCATTGGTATATTTGCAAATGTCTGATTCCAATCTCTGTGCAATGATCGTGGAGTAATGAACTCCACTTTTGGACAAAGCACCCTGCCAATGGTGCTCTACGTTATGTTCCGGGTCAGACAACTGTGGCTGTTGGAGGCAAGGGCGGAGGAACCAGAGGTGGATGTGCCTGAGGCAAAGGAGGTGGCTGAGTTTGAGGCGCAGGCAGCATCATTTCTTGTGGCGGTGGATGAGGTTGAGCTTGTAGCGGTGGCTGTGTCACAGAGGGTAATGAATGTCCTAGAGGCGGAGGTGGAGACACCTGATCAAAATGCTGAACTTGAGGCCCTTGTGACTGAGAGACTTGATGCACGGGAGGCGGCACGAATGGACCTGAAACCTGCTGCGGCGGAGGTCCTTGAGTCTGTGATGATGTTACTGCATTACTACTTGGAGAGATCTCGTATCCCAAGAGGTGTTTGGAAGAGGGTAAATGGGTTGTTGAACAAACGGAGATGGAGGAATTTGAGATGTCGTTGTAGCAGGCTGTCCTGGAGCTGGCATGGGCACACATGAAGGGTTCCCTGAGACTGAGTAATGGTGGTATTAAATTCATACACATCTGAGGTCACAAAAATCCATTCATGATTCAAGACTCAAGAGAGATAAGATACAAAACTAACCTCCTTGTGCAGGATTCACAAGAGTGCTACCAGAAGCAGGCCAATTTTGCTGAAAGGTAGCTCCAGGAGATACAGAACTACAGTGGTTATCCGTACTCATTAAAGGGGACACATATTCCCCTGATCCACTATCCGGTTTGGATGTGGGTGGCATTTGAAGGTGTCTCTCTGAATGACTGTTGATACAAGAAACTTCCACGTCAAACCAAAGAGACAAAGAAAAAAACACACGAAGTGCATACTATACTAAAAACGTCAACAGTTCAAAGTCATCAAAGAAATAGCTTGGAAGAAGCAGAGACAAACCTTCCTCCATCTTCATGAGGCAAAGGACGATTGGTTGATGCCATGTGAAATTTACACTTTTCTCCGCGATAAAACCTGAGATGGGCCATAACAATGGCAGCATCACCAGGTGTATCAAACTCCATTAGAAGGGCATGTTCATAGTACAGATCAGTCACCATTCGAGGTCCCTTATAAAGGGCTTGCCGTGACTCATGCACAATTTCATCCCTTTCCCACTGGCTAGATATGTTTCCAATATACAAATGAGTACAATAACCATATGCTACCCCGTTCAAAGATCCCCTTGCACCAACTCCTATATCCATAAATTTAATATGCCAAGGAAATTGTGCTCGCAAATATTCTCGAGCTCTGATTGCATCAATTATACTTCTATATTCAGCTAGGGCAAATCCTTTCACTGGATCAAAAAAGAAACGATCTACTGGACCGTACCTATCAAGCTGAAACCTTAGATGACCTTCAGTTTCATCTGGTCCTAAATACCCTAACCAAAGCTGCCCCGAAGCCGGAAAAATGTCATAAGCGGTGGGGTCCCATCCAAATACCAAACAATTTGCCCTGATGAAGAGCCACAGGGTGCTGCTTGATAAACAGGTGATCCTCCAAGAACAAAATTGTTCCTACCATCTGCAGAAGGAGATGGTGTATGATGGTTTACTAATTAATTCCCTTGAGACCGAAGATCTACCACATGACAAGTCTCTCTGGTCAAAAGTCTCAAAATTGATAGAGTTTGAACTCTGATTCTTCTTCAAACTCAATCACCGAACTCAATCACAAAGCAATGATCGATTATACTAATTGAATGAGAAATCAGAATACACTTTGAATCAAGAACAAATGAGAACCACTGGCTTAACCCCAATCTGATCTCAAGCTAACTCCAATCGGAGAAGACAACTCTTGTTTTATACGTGAAAGTTTATAACTGCAAAGACTCTAAACCAAATGGAGTATCTTCTCAAGTTTGCTCTCCCTTTGGCCAGCTCAGCAAAGGCTTATCACTTAGAGTGCATGCTTATCAAAAATCCATAGATCGTGAACCTCCAGCATCATAAACCGATCCAGCACTAGAGCGAACATCATTTTCTGCAGAACTGTGAGGTCTCACATGTGAAGCTAAAAAAAATTCCATTATCATCTTCGTCACTCTCCCTTTGACAATCTTTTAACTTGACATCATTCCCGACATGTCCAAAGATTTCCTCTAGAGAAGGAATAGCACTTGATGTATCCATGAAGGATGACAAGCTGCATATATTCCTAAGAACCTGCATGAAGGATTCTTGAAACTGTCATATATTTAGCAGCATACACCCATAACACTGTAGCCAAGTAAAAGAAATGAGTGACACGGTCGATGCTCAAGACAAGAAATAACAGTAAGTCAATAACTAAAAGCAAATGCAACTTATAATTGATTCTACGCTACTCAGAGCATTTCCATTCCTAACAAGCAGCTCTTTAGACTGTGCGATGCTTCTTGGATCCCACTCAACCCTTCCGCATTCTTACCAGTAGCCTCTATTTTGTTAGAACCTGTCTGACCAGAATTCTGGTCCGGTTCAGGTTCATTAATACCCGCATCAATATCATTAATCTTTTCTGTCATATGAGTAATGAGATACCTCCCCGTGGCTACATCCTCTGTTGACGAAGAATAGAAGAATCCAAAACAAGTGGCAACTGAATTTTTCGGGAAGTTGGAGAATACTTTGAGTAAAGCTAAAACTGGGATAGTTTGATCAAAGGTAACGAGTTTCCATCTGAAAGTTTTTGCATCAGCTGTGTAAAAAAATCATCAGGATCTTGCACCTTCAAATCGCTCTTATCAACTATCTGGAAGATATCTTTCCCCTCAAAGGACAGCACAAAGAAGGTTAATACATTTCTGAACACAGCGGAACAGATATCCCGAGCCCCTGGTGATGATGCTCTGTTTGAAGAATATGCAGGCTTTAGCAGCTTGAAAAGCAACACCATCAGCATCTTGTCCTCTCTTTAATGCTTCCAAGCTGAAGTTATGCATGTCGATGACAGCTTGCACTGCATCACTGATAGCAGTAGGGCAGTACAGTGCATATCGAGGAACAACATCAGCCACAAGGCGCTTAACGCTAGTACAACCTGCAAGTATAGGCAATTAAATAAATCATTACTCCAGCAAATTTCATTATAATGCTTCTATTCCTTTACAGCAAATAACTCTAGGAGGTGAAAGAGAGAGATTTACATCTTTTGTTTAAATATAGTATAAATTTCAAAAAGTGAAAATTCCGGAGGCCAAGTGCAAATTCTACCTTGACGACTAAAGTTTGTAACTGACATCAGTTGCTCTAGTATTCCTCTCATAGAATGATTTCCACCACATAACTACACACCACACCTTACATATGAATGGAACAATGGAATGAACCTCACAAGAGCAGGCTAAGTATTGAAACTTTCAGGCATTCGCATATATAAGGAATCTATGGAAGGGTGACATCAAATGAAAGCTCACAGAGTGTGATATGGGCAACAAAAAGATGTCCGAAGCAGCATATAAAATGGCTTTATCAAACTTCAAGAATGGTGGAGCAATCCTAATTCCAGCCAGGAGACTCTAGAACAATAACCTATGTGATATCCTAACTACAAATACACAATTTAGTGTAGCGTACTAAGAAACAATATCGGACTCTTCTAAAAAAGGCGTATTAGAGAGATTGTACATTTATAATTGAATTCACATTTGTAGTGGAGAGAAAGAATCTATCTGATCGCGTTTCTTCTGCTCTATAGCTAAGATATCAGACACGAAGGTCATAATGCTAAGAGCAAATGGATTAGTAATTTGAAAGCTAAAATATTTCCGTCTCCTAACCCTAATCTTCACGCAATCCAGTTAAGAAAAGCCGACTAGAAGTAGATATCTAAAACACAAATGAAAAAAAAAAAGGAGCTCCATCGACTCCGAAAAATGGCAGATTATCAGTTATCCAATCACTAAAAATGAATCGAATGGAGGAGAAAAAAATACACGAAAGATGCCTAAGAATGCGAGAAAACAAACCTCTTGAGGCGGAGATGAGGGAGCGATACGCTTGCTCAAGAGTCGCAGAGCGGCTGCTATCTCTCTGACCAATACAAGATGTGAGACGCTTATAGCACTCTTCGAATCTCTTCTCTGTTCCTGCGTAGAAGTGGATGGGGATTCTAGTTGCGGTGCCGGAGGTTGCGATTCAGGGATTGTATCATACAGTCGACGCTTCTTGAGAGGTTGCTCGGCGCAAGCCATGACAGCGACGGAGAGAGAGATGAGAAAGAGATAATCGCGGTTAGCGTTTTAATGCCTCTACGTTGCCGATGGGTCAAAGTCAATTGCTCTCATACTCTTGCCTAATCTACCATACTCCCCTACTCTTCGCCTTTTAAGGTTATCCCCATTGTACCCTTTATGAAATAATTAAAAAAATGTAAAATAAATTAAATAATCAACCAATCAGAAAATAGCTTCTCTCTCCTCTCCATACGACGCTCTCTCTCCGGTTCGATTTCAGCTCCAAAAACCAGATTTTGAATGCGCCAATCTATCATAATTCAATCATCCCAGCCACTTCTATTGGGGATTCCGGTCAACCCAGGTTAGTTCCTCCTCTTTTTGGCCGTCGTTTCTCTCTTTTTTTTCTCTTTTATTGCTTGAGCTCGATTGGAGGTCGATTTTTAATTTCTGGTTGGTAACTTTAGAACATTGTGTTGGAATCCATGTTTTTGATGTGAATTAGACAACTGAATTAATAATAAATCGAAATATGTGGTTTAATCGTACTGAATCCTATTGTTGTTTTCGCATTTGTCGATTTGGGGAATTTGGGGATATTTTGTATCTGAAGAGAAAGTTGCTCAACTTAGTAAAACTTGGTAATAATAGATTCGTAAGAACCGGTACAACTTGGTAAAACTACAATGGTGGAACTGGTACAACTTGGTACAACTAGGTAAAACTACTATGGTGGAACTGGTAAAACTTGATACAACTTAGTAAAACTACTGTGGTGGAACTGGTACAACTTGGTATTACTGTTGAAAACTGAGTGCTAATTGTTATTTTTATGTCAATTTCAGAAGAGGATGAGTTCTCCTATCACAAACATACATTTTGATTTTAAAGGACATTATTCAAAGACCGGAGATGACTATGAATGGATTCCTAGAGAAGCTCGGTTGTATGGTATATCGTTTAAGACATCATCTATGGAGGAGATAACGTATTCGTTGTTAGTGGATAGGATACGCAGAAAGATTTCAATAGATGATTCTACAAAGAGGCTGAATTTGGGTTATATTCCATTGGTAGTGAAACCTCAAAGGCAATCGTATATTTTTGATGACGAGGATGTTTATGTGTATCTAACCTCTGTGGATAAAGAGCAACGAAGAAGTGTTTTGCATGTAGAGGTTGTCACAGATTTGGAAATATTTCCGATCACCGAGCAACTTTCAAGAGTAGAGAGGGGGAAACGAGATGGTGGGAGTTATGGTGAGCTTATTTCTAGTGCCCGGGATATTATTGGGGTAATTAATGCTGGTGATCCTACTCATGCTACTGGCGAGGAATCAGCAGAACAACCTCATGAGCATACTGAGCCGTTTGAGCCGTTGGAGAATGTTGCTATTGGAGATGGTGATATTGTACAACATGATAATATGCATGATATGGATATGGTTGAATCAGTTGAGCTTCCCCGGGTTGTGGAAGAGACAAGGCGTTTAGATGAATGGGAAGATGGCTTGGGTTTTGAAATAGGTCAAGAATTTAAATGTAAAGAAGATGTGCAGTATTTGGTTGATAAAGCCGCAAATCTGAACTGTTATGGGATCTCAATAGGTAATTCAGATAAGAGTCGATACGTGGTGAAATGCCGTGAAGCGAAGCAAGGTTGTAAATGGCAGTTGAGAGCTGCAAAGATTAAGAATTCAACCATGTTCTCGGTTAGAACATACACGAAGATGCATTCATGCTCTCGGACAAGTACTAGTGGTATAAGCAACAAGAGGAAAGGTACACCACGGTTAGTTGCAAGTGTCTTAAACGAAGACTATCCCGGTAACTTCGATACTCCATGTCCTAAAACTATTGTGCAGCTTGTCCAAAGAAGAGCCGGTGTGGAAGTGTCGTATTCTACGGCTTTTAGAGGGAAAAACCTAGCTGTTTCTGATATCCGTGGTAATCCAGTTGATGGTTTCAGGATGTTGCCGTCATATTTGCATATGTTGGAGAAGGTGAATCATGGAACAAAAACCGATTTGGTTTTGGATGAACAAAGAAGGTTCATGTATCTATTTGTGGCTTTGGGAGCTTCCATCGAAGGGTTTGTAGCCATGAGGAAAGTGCTCATCGTCGACGCAACTTTCATTAAGAATGTATATGGAGGTTGTTTAATATTCGCCACTGCGCAGGATCCGAATCATCACCACTATCCCATTGCTTTTGCTCTAGTTGATGGTGAAAAGGAAGAAATTTGGATGTGGTTTTTCAATACGCTGAAAACCGTTATACCGGATAGTCGTGAGTTAGTTTTTATTAGTGACAGAAATGCAAGTCTTATCAAGGCAATAACTCTAGTATACCCTCTTTCGGATCATGGTTATTGCATCTACCACCTGTCACAAAATGTGAGAGGAGCAGTTTCCTACGAGAACAAGGAGGAAGTTGGAAAAAAATTCAGGGAAATTGCTCGGATATACTCTGAGTCTGATTTCCTAAGGCAATATGGCGATTATAAGAACAGATATCCTCAAGCCGCTGAATGGCAGTTAAATGGAGAGATTGATTTTTATTATATATAAGATTATGCCCATAGTACCGTCACTGTTAATGTATTGGCTTACCCTATACTACTGTGCTTGGTATATATGTTTGAAACTTTTTTTAGTTAATTTAAAATTATTGATAAAAAAAGTTAATCTGAAATTAAAATTTATTCGCTTTGTGTGTTCGTTTTATTCGATTTTCACAATCACTATAGAATTTTAACATTGCAAGGAATTATAACACACAACACAGTTTATGTGTTTTATTAGTCTATTTCTTAATAATTGAAACTGTTTTTTTAAATACACTATTTCATCGTTTTTCTCGCACATACGCCCGAGCCAGCAGCTAGTTAATTATAAGTCAAACATATAATCAAGTGATACATCATTATATAATATATATATATATATCCTAATTAGTGGTCTTGAACTGATTCGGTAATCCCGAGTTTCCTATTCCCGTAGTCAAATATAGTGTGGTAAGGTCTCATGAAACATTCCCCAAAATCTTGCATTCGTAGTTCAAACAATATATTAATATCTCCATCTTCGCTATAGTTTTACATATTACTAGAGAAGTGGAGATCATACCATTTATTATCACTATGATAATCATTATCTTCATCCACACCGGCTCTAAATAAGGTTGAGCATGCACGCCATTCATCTATACCGGTTACTTCTATATACTGAAAAAAAGAAGAAGATAAAATCGTTAAATTTGTTATCATGACGAAAAGTAAAATAAAGAAAAGATAACTAAACAATTAAACCAATGTGATCTTACTACAAGACATAATTTATTGTTTGTAGAAATCATAAAAAAAATTACACTTACGTCTTTCATTGATAGAGGAAATACTATTTCTCCTATGGTAAATGAAATGGTGGGCAACGAAGAAATCTTGTTGCAATCCAGGTTTCCTACTTTATCTCCCCAAGAGCTTTATGAATTTTCTTAATTATAGACTAGGATAAAAGAAAACAAGTTTGTTAGTTCTCAAATGCATCATAAAAATCTATATACAATATAAACCTCATCTTCATTCATCAAATAGAAACCCTAGACAAAACTTCTAAGAATTTTACTCGGATTTCACAACATATACATTCTTATCCGTGGACCTATCACAAAAAATAGTCTGAATACATTATGGCAGAGCAGCCATCGACACAATGTCGAGTTCTTCTTCCTCCAATGAGTATCTCTTCCATTTTAAACTCCCAATAATACTCTCCAATCACTACAAAAAAGAAGAGAGTTAGCGTCAGTTATTATGTGTGTTACTGTCACAAAAATTGTGACTCAAATAATTTGGAGTCAGTTAACCATGTGACTTTATACTGACTGACGTGCAGGTTTTTTTGTCTTCACTTAAAAAAGTGACACTATCATTTGCGTCCAAAAAATCACGTCATCTCCTTTTTTGTTAAAGTCAAAGAAATTTGCGACTCTAACACACATGTGTAAACTGACGTACAAATTACACATTGGGTCCGATTGGTGTTAAATCATATAACTATAATAAAAATAAAATCAATTCTTAAAATTTTATTTATACCATAAAATCAACGAAGATGTAGAAGTTTAAGATTCTAAAAAAAAAATTCAGTATTATGATGAAAACATGTATAAATCTTGTTGTTCTCACCCAAATTTGCTTCTTAATAGAAATAGAAGCAAATTAAATAGAATCAAATTTGCATTCTTGCTTCATCCCTTTTTCTTCTTTAGATTTCACCTTCAATAATAACAAAACTGATTTTCAGAAACTAATCTTTAGCAATACTAAGCTACCACATCAATCTGATTTCAGAACCAAACTTATTTTCAGAAACTAATATTTAGCAATACTAAACTACCACATCGATCTCATGTTATACATTTTGTCCAGTTCTAAATAAAACACTAAATCCATTAATGGTTTCATTCTAAATCATGCAAATTCAGAAACACTCAATGATCATTCGAAATCAAACATGATGACAATAGAGAAACTACTAAATGATCACTCACAACCAATGTTCTACATTCTTCAAATTTCAGAAGATTCAACATGAAGATACAATCTGATTCTAAAGAACAAAAGCTAAAAACAGAGAGTGGAAAAGCCTAACACAATCATAAAACAAACAAGGAACCAAGAGAGGACTCAAGCATAAATAAAATTCAGTATAATGCGAAAATGTATCAACACACAAGCAGTTCATATAGTTTAAGATTCATACCTGGTTCAGTAGGGATATGATTTGAAGAAGATTAATATTATGTTTTGTGCTTGTACTACCACTCCATGCAAGTGATAGTTTAAGATTTGAGTAAGTTTGATGTTAAGATTCAATTTCTTGAACATTAAAAGTACTTACTTGGAATTTCTTGTTTGAAATTAGAGCATGAAGAGCATCAACCACACTATCAACTTTATCTTTGAGGTCTTCCATTTGAGACTTTAAACCATCAATCTCAGATTTTATTGATCTCATGTCAGATTTCGTTGAGCTCTCCGATTCCAACCTCTAAAAATATTTGGATGGTGTAGGGCCACGTCCTACACAACGAACTCGTCTGGAATGCTCTGGACCAAATAATTGTTCAAAATCATCCTTAAAGCCAATCACAGACTTGGTTATCTAAGACTTGTACATTTTAAAACCAGTCTACAAATAAAGTAAATGAGAAGATTTAATAGCATTATAATACCATAACTTTTGCAACAAAAGAAACACAACAATCATATCGGTAACGAGATACCGATCAATCAAACAAAATGCTACAGATTTTCATCCCACAAATCCCATCCCATCATGACACAAACAAAACATTTCAGATTAAAACATCATAAATATAATATAATGTCCACTGAATGAATATACACATATAGGAAATTTCATAAGTATATTACTATATTGGCATTTACATCAGATTAAAATATAGGAAACTTTACTTTTAAGACCTACGAGTTCATTATGTCCATCTAATGTAAAGAAAAGCAAATCAATCATATCGGCAACGAGATACCGATCAATCAAACAAAACATTTCAGCTCATAAACCCAAAACAGAGGTAAGAAAATGCATAAAGACTTACTTGTTCCAAGAGACTAGCCGTGAGGGAATGACTACTTACTTGACGAAACGGTTTCTTGGGAGTCCTACAAAATGCGTGAAAAAAGAAAAACACAGAAAATAATAAGCATAAATGTACCATCAATAGTGTTTTCATGAATGGGGCTATGCTACTACATAGAATGATGCCTGGCAGAGAATCATGAGCCATACTAACACAGGAAACTAAGTTCTATGCCCATCTTCATACATATATAAATCATTCTTCAAAAAACATTGGCTCAAAAGGATAACTTGCAAACTGACCAAAGATATAACCAAGAAAAGAAGATTTATTACTAATCTACACTGTAATAATCACTAGCATTTCGCAAGAAAACACTAACAAACATTACACTTTAGAAACCACACGCAACTCTCAAAACTATGTCAAATAGTTCCAATGCATTCTCATGAAAATCAAATCATATCATGACGGAAAGTAAGAGATCAACAAATCATATCTAAAACACAGGAAACGAATATTTGTATGTGAATCAATATACCAATGCCAAGAGATATTCATTCTCATTCACCGAGTCGTTGAACAATTTAGTCATTGGAAAACATCAAATCATGATGAAAAGTATAAAAGCCCTAAACCACAGTCATCAAAATCACGATAAACAGCTCTGAAAGCTGAAAAACGATGATAGTTACGATATCCAAATCCAATCTTCTTTGATTTGTGTACATACAATTGAAGGAGAAAACGATAACTTACTCAGCGAGATCGACCAACTAACGAAGGATTCCTGACGAGTCCATCCAACGGCGGCGCTACAGTTCTGCTCCGGCCACCCAAGCTAAGCTCGTTCCGTATCTTGAACCTCACAAACGACGAAAGATAAATGCGTATATAAGATCGGATAAATCAATCGAGAGATTGGAGAAAGGAACTGAGATATGATTTACCTCTCAATATGAAGCTCAACACAGTGAGAACGAATCGGAGCGAGCCACAAAATGACGAGATGTTGTAGTTCTGAATTTTTGATTCATGGTTAGGTTTCACGAAATGTTTACGGTCTAGGAGTTCAAAGGTTTGGGTCGGTTAATTAAATGACACTAAACCACTTCACTTTTAATTATTTAAAGCCGGTTAAGTGAATGACGTTAAAAAGCGACATCTTCCAACGTGTTTTTCGTAGTGAATAATAGGAACATATGTGTGCTCCCCTCTGAAATGGCTCTCATCATAGCTGCCAAACACTATTGCGCCAGCTTCTTCATCTTGGTCATTCTCACCGGCGGAGCTAACATGTAAGGAAGAGAGTTACATAACCCATGTGGATTTATATTTTTTTCTTAAAATTATAAAACAATTTCTACCTTTGCAGCTGGTCGTTTTGATACTTCAACCACATTGAAAAGATTTTGCGTTGAACAAAATCTTGATTTATCATGTTGTACCTATTTAGTAGAACATAAAAATTAATTAGTGTGTTGATATATAAATATTTTTTTATTGACAAAAAATATAATAGACGAAAAAGTATTAGTGAAGATCGTATAGTTATTTGATTTATTCTTTTCAGTTTTATTTTGTCACTTTTTCATTTGTAAAATGTATTTGTTTTATAAAAGATCAAGTACGATTGGTTAGACTGATTTGACTATCAGCTTCGAGTGAAGCCAGTCTGATTTTGCAAAATGATAGCAATATGTTTCATATAATTTTTTAAAACGACAAAATAAATAAATAAAACAGTTTTATTAAATGAAAAATAATTAAATTACAATATCCAAAATTTGATATGTAAAATGAAATAAGATAATAATGTTATATGTATTTTCTATTTATGAAATTGATAATAATTTAATATTTAGAATGGTAAATGTAAGTTAATATATAAGAAGATATACGATGTGAAAAATTACCAGACCGGTACCAAATTTCCTTCAAAAGCCTTTTCGAAAGCTAGACTTAAAATCCCATCGTAAATTGCAAATTGAATTTTTCCATCTTTAATTTCGTTGGTACCCTCTACGAATCCTGGAAAAAAAAATAAACATTAACTAATTGAAACCCTTGATGGCGCTTCCATCAATATATGTGATTTCTGCAGGTTCTGGATCATCTATATATAAAATAGAGTTGTATATAAAAAATTGATGATTATTAGAAGGGAATATCTATGATCTAGAAACCATACATATCGTTGTGTACGTGAGTTGTTGATTTGTCAGAATCATATATAACATCAGTTTCAACATCTTTCGGTCAATTTTTGTTTCGAACCCAGAGGTCAGCACTGCCAGTATCAAAAACTACCACGACGTTAACCGTTGGCGTACCTATGCCGATCTCACCATAATATACCGCATTGTGCTTGTTTATGAATGGAATACGGATATCTGAGTGCAACGTGGCCGAGTGCTGAAAATTGACTTTGCTTTTCCTCAGTCGTATGTTGATGGTGTTGTTTAGTCCATTTGATTGGACTATCAACATGGTGGAAGACACGAGCATAACAAGAAAGAGATAAGTTTCCATTGTTAAGTATTAGAGAGAACCTTGTTGAACCAAATAGAAGAACACGACCTTCAGAGATGATGAAAGCTTTAGCTTGAACATCTCTATTTATACTGCATTTGATCTTAGCAACTTCATACCAAACAAAATAATAAATTGTCAAAAGTGTGTTTACTGTGCAAAAAAAAAAAAAAACTATACTTATTAGGTTGAGTTCTTGTTATTGTTCTGGTTTTAGCAAGTCGTTGAAAAGCACACAACGTATTGCACCATCACTACCTTCATATTTTAAAAATAAACAAAAAGTTATACATCAGATTAAACGAAACAAGTCCATTTTACAAGCCTTTTGTAGTGTTTAACCCATAATTAAGTAGTAGAAAGAACCTTGTTGAACCAAATAGTAAGAAACCCCAATGGCCCAATAAGATGAGGCCCGAAAATGTGATGTAGCAGTGGGAGGAGTCACATGAGCAAATTAAAATCAATAAAAAAGGATTTACAACCAAAATCAAAAAAACCCTCAATCCTCTCTTACCGCTTCCTCGTCTTTTGACTATGCTATCTCATGCTTTTTTTTTTTTACCCGGGCTTATGTGTTTCTGATCATCAGAAACTCTTCCATGCCATTCCAAAGTCTATTCATTCTTCTGCAAACACTGGTTAATGATGTCTTGTAGCAGGGTATCCACTCTTTCATCCTAAACTTCATTAGGCCATTCGGGATCTCTTCCATTGGCTTCATTACCATATTTTTAACATGGACCTGCAGTTTCAGAGGAGATTAACTCAAGCTTAATAGTCGACAACAATAATAGAAATCAGCAACAAGACTAGCAATCCGCAACAACTTATAAAATCTGTAACATGGTTATAAAATATGCGATGAGTATAATAGAAATCTGCAACCAATAAAAATCCGTAACATGTAATAAAAATTTTGAATAAAAAAGACGAACAAAGAACAATTAGAAATCGAGACATACCACAGCGTTGTCACGCTTAGATTCCAAAATCACGTCATCAACATCGCAATGACCACGTGATCCACCCAAACGAAGTATATGAAGCGCTTCATCTCTATTTTTACCACCATACATTTCTCCCAATCTCTGATATGAACAAATCCATTTAGTGTAACTGAAAACCAACAAGATTTGTTTCTTTAATGGACTTGATCAGAACCTCAAATGATAGTCGTCCCCACTGAAAACTGTTAAAAACATCAAGATCTAAAGTTTTTTTTTGCATACTTTAATCTTATCCTACAACCTCTTTGAATTCAAAAACTCCAACATGGAGGAGGCATACTCTGTGGATAAGGCCAGCCACCACATATATTCAATACCTGTCGCATGTCATTCCAATGAGGTTCATCACCTACAACCAAACTCATTTTACTCTACAACTCTGTGTTGTCAACGTTTACTCCAACTCCAACATCATATGGATCACAGTTAAGACATGTTATTTGTGCAAATTTGTAGAATGAAAATCTCAGTGGATCATCTCCAATCAAACAACACATTTCCATCAGCTTCTTAGTCTCTAATTGCAGTGTAAGAATGTAGAAAAGCGTCCTCCCACAGAAAATGAATTTGTTTTCAGCAAGCTTAGCAATACACCTAAGTTTAGACTCCCTCATCACCTTCCATACATCTTAACCAAGAAGTTTTCTCTACTCTCAACTGCTCTAAGTTACTACCGTGATTCAGACTTCGCGGCATAGTTGAATAATTGTCGTCTTGAAATAAATGTTGCGGATATTTTTTCTTCTTCGCCTTCTTCATGTCTACACAACAAAATTCGTAATCTCATCAAATGACATGGAGAGAACGAGAAAAACAAATATAACTTAGAGTACAATAACTTCCCTATGATTCTATACAAATCAACAATTATTGAAAGAAATATGTAACAAAACTAAAATCCGCAGAGAAGACAGATAAGTCTACTAAGCTATTAGATAATCACTAAGTTACAAATAACTCACCATATATTTGCATTACCCACATTAAATCCTACATTCTAAGATAAAGAAGCTACAATAAACATCAAATTCTTTCAAAATAACAAAAGTCTTAACAAAAGACTAAAATGAAACAAATTTGTAATCATACCTTTGTAAAATTAAAACTCATAATTGCTATAGATTTTAAATCAAAAGTCAACACCGTCGACCGACTTCCTCACTTCGATGCTGACAAAAAGAGTCCGTTTGAGATCAAATTGCTTAAAATCAGTGTTTTAATTAAACAAGCACACGACAGAGAGCAAGAAACAAGAACATGACAATGTTATAATCTTAACCCAGAGACGATAAATTCCTTAAGTTTTTAGTATTTAGAGTTTTTAAGACTAGAATATGCAATCCATCGATGAGCAAGATAGCAAGAGGTGAAGAGAACACGAAGGAAAACTCAAGAGAGCCAGAGCGAGAGATGTCAAATCATGAGAGCAAATTTACACTAACGAACAAGAGAACAACAGATAATCCGGAGTCAAATCACGAGAAACAAGAGAAAACAGACCAAGAGAACACAGAAAACGAAGACATATCATGAGTCCCAGAGAACAACTGTAACGCCCCTTTCCCATTCTTCGCTGACCGGTCAACAATCAAACAAGAACATGACCGATCGAGCCCGAGCATTCGAACGAGAAAAGTTTGTCACAGGACGAAGCCAAAGATAGTTCGGTTTGAGACAAAAGCTCGCACCAATCCGTCTTTGACCTCGCTATCCTCATATCCATAGTACAAGCAGTACTACTTGCACTACTTCAATGAGTTGTGTCGGTTCAGACTTAAACATCATATCAGGGAAACAATTTCATTTTTAAGTAATCAAACGTCGAATACAACGTTTAACGGGTTTTACAAACAATCATCAATATAAACACAAAATCAATCAATCACAATCACAAAAGGCGCAGCTGCCGAACCGAAAATAAAAACACCCAAAACACCGAATGAAAACCCGTCACAAGCCATCCCGAAACCACACCGAGGACCTCCTGCGTCCGTCGCTGCTAAACCTGAAAAACACAAAAGAGTCTAATGAGCGATCTAAGATCACCCAGTGAATCGCTCCCCACTAATGGCTTCTAATCTATCTAGAACTAAAGATTCCCGCTCCAAAACCCAAAATAACAATCAATAGAAATAATGGTTGATCACACACTACCACGTCGTGATAAACCCACAACACACAATCAAAGCCAGAATAAAGAGAATTAGGAAAATCGAATGCACTGCGGCACATGTCCTCAATTGGACTCGATCTATCTTATGCGCGATAAAGAATAAAAAAACAACCCTGGGCCCTTACGATCTCGGTAACTTCCACGGGTTTACATCGTCACCTATATGGTAACTAACCCACGACTCCTAAACGTGTACACAAGGTCCCACGAGTAGGACACCGTTCTCCGTCCATCGATACGCGGTGACTCGGACTACCCCTAGATAGCCAGAGTTTCCATGTGATTCGGCCCTAGGACATGACCCCGTAATCTCCGAATCACACACCTATCGGCGTCACCCGATAGGTTAACAACATAACCAGAATCATCATGACCTGGTTAAGTAAAACCCGAGGATCCAATCGGGTCGGAAGTACCGTAACGTAAATAAAACCTAGGCTTGCGGAATCTAACGCACCCTAGAGTCCTAGTGCATAAATGTAAACACGCAGACTCGCTGGGACTCTAGCACATATCACGCAATCAACAATGATAATAAGAAAATTCCCAATCATTCCGCAAGCCTCTATCCTACCAAACCCACCGCTCTGACTAGGTAAGATACCTAGCCAGCACCAACTAACTTACCCGGTCCCGTGACCGGAGTAAGTGTCTGCAATAACTGCTCGGCCCAACACCGAGCAGTCTAATAAACCTGCACACAAAGCTCACACAACAACAATCGAAGAATCACACAATCACAACAATCACACACAAACACCACAAGCAGGCCTATTAGAGTTTCTAAGTCTTTGAATTCATTCTCGTCCGCTACCTTGGGTTAGCGGATTGCTAACCCGTAGACGGCTCACGACACACGCCACTTCTTTATTAACCCATCCTAGGTAACTTTTATTAACTTCTCGATCTGTCGGTTTAGAGTTAGTAAACTTACTAATTCCCCGACATCTCATTATTAACTAATTGATTTATTACCCAAACCCGCTATTAAACCTAAACCCCAATCCCGTTATAATACTCTATACGTTCGTTTAGGTTTGATTCATATTTTAAGGTCGTCTTAATTTCCCGTATATAGGTTCATTAATACTTGTTCTTTATACTTATATATATGCATATACGGTTCTATTCAAATGGTCTATATGAATGCATCAATCAATCTTTACTAACAACCTAGCGGCACACAATCGATTTACCTCGTTAATTCTAAAACCCTAATCATGAGTATCGGATCCTAACCGGTTTATTATTACACGTCCAATTATTTATTAATTACGATTCATTTAATTAACGGGTATGCAACCTAATACTACGGTTTAGTAATTTCCGGTCTATATGGATCTACGAGTTTTCGAGCCGACTCACCGTGAAGTAGTTGCGAAATGACGGCTCGGTACGAGTGTGAATCCCGAGATGATATCCGACACGAACCCCGAAATCCTGAACCTCGAACTCCGAACTCCGAACTCCGAATGCCCTGAAACCTCGGAACGGCCGTGGACCAAGCGTTGACCGGCTTGATCTCCGGCGTTGACCGGCGCTGACCGCGTTGACCGGCGGCGTTGACCGGCGCCCGTTGACCGTTGACCATGCTTGAACTGTTGACCACCCCACTAAACCGGCTGAACCATGTAACCAAAATCAATTGACCAGTTTGATTAAACCGGTTTTGGTCAACCGTTGACCGGGTTGACCAAATGCGTTGACCGGTTTAATTACACTGGTTCCTCCTCTAAACCACGGCTAAACCAGCTGCAACCCATCCCAAACAATCCCAAGGTAATCCGGCTGAAGATTTGGAGGCGGAGGAGCTTCACCGGCGGCGGAGCTACGACGTTGACCACGGCGGCGAAGGGTTGACCGGAGGCGGAGGCAGCTTTTTCGGCGACTTCTGACGACGAACCACCCACCAAACTGCTCAGAATTCTGAGATCTATCCACCCATGACCTCCAAAATGGCTAGATCTGAAGAAGAAAAGAAGAGATCCAACAACCCTAGCATGCAGTTGCTTCTTCGTCGGATTCCGACGAACTCCGGCAGCGACGACGGCGGCGGCTGGCTGGAGATGATAGAGGGGAGTGAGATGAAGCTATAGCACTTTGCAGATCATGATTTGGGTTTATGGAGAGAAAGTTATGGGATTTCTTGTTCAAGAAGGTTTGATGAACATTCTAGGGTTCTTGGGTTTTTCTTTGAATATTCAAAGGATTCTCAAGAGTTTTTGGAAATAAGCTTGCATGTTCTTGAGTGGAAGAGAGAGGAGATATCGAGAGAGAGCTTGAGAGAGGTTAGAGGGAGTGGTTTGGTGGGATACAATGAATTGGATTTGATGGTTTCTTGCATGGGAGAAGGATTCATTGAATTCTCTCATGCATGCATGCAAGGGGAGAGGTGGCGACCTGGGGAGAAGACATGTGTCCTTCTGGGCATTTTTGTTGTCCAAAAACTCCTCTTAATCTCCCTTAATCACCTCTTAATCCCTCTTCCTTTCTAATGCTCGGTTTGACGGTTTTCAGGTTTAATATTTTAGAAAGTCTCTGGATGATCCCATAAATCTTCAAACTTCCACAATTAGATTCTCCATGCTATTAGATGAATTTTCCATTTCGAATCACTCTGTTCGGACTTACGTAGCTCCGGTTATGAATTTTTGAAGTTTCATCGGTTTTGCCGGTTTCCATTTCCGACAAGCCGAAAAACTCGTTTCTGCTCCGTTTCTTCCAATTCTGATCTTCTAAACATTCTTTATGTTAAAACATAAGAATTTTTGGTCCGTCTCGGCTTCCGTCTCGAACTTTGGCAAAATTACCATTTTACCCCCGACTTTGGTAAAATGACAATTTTTACCCCTGGTTGACTTTCTGCTGCCCGTTGACCGTATTTTTGATACGGGGTATCACAACAACTGTCGATTTGGGGAAGATGAAGAGAATTATAGTATTAGTGGTGAGGCTGGCAGAAGCGACGAAACCAGGGGAGTTGAAATCGGCGGAGGTGGCAAGGCGAAGACGGCGACAGAGCAAAGTGATGACGGTGAGAGAGAGAGAGAGTAAAGTGAAGAGGACGACGAAAAAGGAAAATTTGGAGACCCAAACAAGAAAACCTGACCTAGGTTATATCGATTTAAAAAAAAAATGCTTTCATTTAAAAAAAAATAGTTTTTGTTTTTAATAAAGTTTTTATTATTGGTTTGTTAAATAAAAAATAATAAAAGTAATAAAATAGTAAATTTATTGTAATGGATAATTAAGTTATTTTACTAGTTTTTAATATTAACTTAGTAAACTTAGTGTAATGGATACTAAAATAGTAATTAATCTAAAAATTAATATTAAAAAAAAGAGCAATGCATAAATACTAAAAACAACGGAGAAATATTGCGTTGAGAACATTTTGAGAGCTTTGATAATAATATATATATATATATTGTATTATGCTGCATCAAGTAAGTACTAGTGACCATGTTTCACGTAAGACACGACAACAAGCTCCTTAATGTTATCTCTGGTTCCTCTCCACATGTAAAACAGATGGAGATTATTCATAAATTTCTTCTTTTTTAAAAGGCGATCGATTCATCCATTTTCTTCCCCCAAAATTTCCGTAATAAAGTTATACAGTGCTAAGCAGAAACGAAGGTTTGATATTATATGATTTTGGCATCAAAGACTTTGGCATGGCGTCTTTCGTTTGGCATCCTTGGGGAAAAAAGTTTTTGATAAAAGCATGTACATTAGTTCTTAAGGCATCTCCAATGTAAAACTCTATTTTTTTACTCCAAAATGGAGTAACTCCAAAATGCAGTTGTGTTTTGCTCCAACCCTACTCCATTTTGGAGTGGAAAATGGAGTCATGAACAAACAAAAATAAGATTACTCCAAATATGGAGTAATCTCATTTTTTACTCCATTTTGCAGTTGAAAATGGAGTGGGGTTGGACTAAATTTACTGCAAAATGGAGTTTGGAGTAAGAAATAGAATGGGGTTGGAAGTTCTTAGCTAAAAATTTTTAAGAGCTAAGTTCTTAACTGTTCACGCCACGTGGCGACATATGATTGATTCTTTTATTTTTTTTTAACTTTTTTTTTCTCATCTGCAAAATAAAAAAATATATATTATTAAAAACAGTTAAGAACCCCTAAAGAGATTCACTGATGTACATGGTCTAAGAAAATAATGTCGGCCGCATTATTCAACTATATCTTTTATGTTGCAATATATTATTGTTTACAAAATTGTGCAAGGAAAGACTGGTATTTTATTAGTCCTAGTTGACTTTTTCATGTTTTAATAATATAATTACATTAAAAAAGTAGCCCAAGTTCTTAGAACCATAATGAAGAAAAAGACAAAAAGAATTAAGAAAAATATCATAATGAACAACAACAAGAGAAAATGGTACGTTCAGAAAGTAGACCTCTCTGGTATAGGGCCCAATTAAAGTGATTTCATATGTTCTATATCGGTTTCTTTACAATTACATTGTAACTTGCAAGTCTTTCACATAAGGCGAGACAAAAGGTTGTGATGGAATCCCATGTCCAGGCCGTTGTAAGCCAATGGTGCATACATCCATAGATCATCCGAGCTCAATAACTACATTTTAAAAAAACATATATTGCATTTTGTTTTGTTAGCACATAGATGTAATTATATATATAAAGATGAATGGGTCAAACAAAAACAAAACCCTAAAATAATTTATTACATACCTTGATTTGAAGCTGCAAGAACTTCACGTAATGTACTGCTTCTTCAAGCATCGTGCTTATATCGACTTTTGTCCCGTTTGGTACAAGGTTTTGCAGCGTCTTCAGCCTTTCGTTAATCTTCTCTCTTCGTTTCTGCAAAAGTCAATATCATAATTAATTACAAACCCACTAATTGTTTGTAAGATATTAGTCGTAGAAGTTTTCAGACTTTTTCTTACCCGAGCATAAAGGCTTTGAGGATCGGTAGCTGTCCCTTTGGTGGCTCTTGTTTTGCCTTTAACACTTGTGACCGAAGCTTTCTCATCATCTGAACTGTTGCTTAGACTCTGACCATCTATCCAGTTAGTGTTGCTTTCGTCGACTGTATTGCTTTCCTGGCTTACCCTCTGCTTTTTCTTGGGCTTGACTAGCTCCTACATCGTTTTAATGATATTGTATTTAGTTTATTGCATAGTTTTTTTTTTTTTTTTTGTTAACCAGGAGAGGTTCGGGCCTTAGACCTTAGTCCCTCCCCCAGGCCCGGTACCAGCCGTTGGTAATACCATCTTAATGGACGTAAACCATACCGTGGCCACCTCATATCGAACCTAGGTGGCGAGGGGGTTTTTGGCCCTCTTTACCACTAGGCCACCACGAGGTGGTTCATTTTATTGCATAGTTGTAATAGTGAATAAAAAGTAAACGTTATAGACATTATTTATTGATCTTGCACTTACTTGTCTTGTGACGACACAGTTAGAGTTAGTATTGTGTAGATTCTCTACGTTAAGTTGTTTCCTCTTAAGCGTTGCGGTTTCTTGGAAGTGGTTTTGATCCCAAGAATCAAGCATGGTCGGAAGATTCCCTCCGAACATATCAGGAATTAAGAGCGCATGATGATCAGAAGACAAGACACTGTTCTGATGATGGTGAAGATGATCATTGTAAAGGCTAGAGAAGCCGAGCATCTCATCCTGTGGCCTCTCTTCCTTATATGATGAACATTGATCAAAATTGAACATCCCCAAGAGAGACTCCAACTCACCATCAACAAAAACGTCCATCGCTCTAACCTTCAACTCTTGTCTTTCTCCTTCTTTTCTTTGTTCGTTTAATTGTTGTTATAATAGTTCTTGATCTTGTGAAACTATATATAGAGGTTGGAGAGATGCACTTGATGATGAAGAGTATTTCAACTGAGGAAGATTTGGTGATGATGAAGAGAAATCAAAAGATTCTTAAACTGTTACAATCATTTGTGTCGTGAACAAGTCGTAATTAAATAAATGAAATGAAGCCATGCATGATGATGAACACGATCAGTCAACTTGTGGGGTCGACAATGAGAGATGAAACCAGCTTTTTTCCTTCACGACACATTAATATATATGTTTAAGATAGTTAGATATTAGTATAATAATGAGAGAGAGTTTACATTGGCCACATAAGAGAAGTGGTGAAGAATAAAGATATAGCCACGCCAATGCACGATTAATGGAATCCTTATCGCAACTTCAACAACATACACTCAAAGAACAAGAAAATTGAAAATGAAACTTTTTAAATCCATGCCGTGTTAAACCTTAAATTACTAATTCTCCGGTAGGTCTCTCTTAGCTAATTTGCTTCTTTTTTTTTTTTTTTGGAAGAAGATGCAGCATGATATATCCCGCGTCGTTAACTTATTTGGTTGAAGCTGTGAGCTTTTTTTTTTGTTCTGAAATATATGTCAAGAAAATCTCATTCGTAAGAATGATCCTTACTTGCACTGATGTTTGCCTAGATGTATTTATAAACTACAGTCTATATATAAGAACATAATATGGATAATGAAAATGTTTAATTTGATAATGTTTTCACTATACACATTTCTCTACAATCAAATACATGCATTATAAATATACATTATGTTTTTGGGTGTGACTAGTAACTCCTTATCGCTGTGGTAAAGGGTTTGCCGTTTTCATGGTCACCAATCACTAAAGCGGTATCAAAAGCATTATTAAAAAATTCCATCCCAGTTTTTTTATACTGCTTTTATCAACCGCTTGTTTTTATTTCTTTGCACTATTTTCTAACCGTTAACCGCTTCCGCTTCTGCTTACCGCTAATATTACCGTTTCGATTTTGTTCACCAATTAGATTCTTTTTATACATGCATTATAAAAAAAATGCATTATATATACCATTATATTTGTAAGTTTTGTTTTTCCTTTACTAACTTTTTAATTATTAATTAGGATTGATGAATGTATTTGCATTTTCCCTAATTTATATTATATAGCAGTTACTGTTATATAGTAATGAATTAAAAGAAATGTTTCATTCAACTTTGTTTGTACATTAAAAATAGCATCATACGGAGCGTGAAATAGCAAATTGATATACACCAATTTTTTTTTTTTTTTTTAATTAATATATATTTTATATATAAAAATCCCGAAAAATCGGGCATCCGAGAACAATAACAACGACGACAACAAAACGGACAAAAGACCGGCCGATTAAACGGAACAATGAATCGCAACTAGCGCTACTATAGGCTAAGAAACCAGCAGATCCGGTTATGAGATGGGAAGTAGACGGATGAGCCCAAAGAACTCATCTCTCCGTCGGACTAAACAATCGCCTCCGTCACGGCTCCGACGCGATCTTGTTATCCGGTTAGTCCGTCACCGGTTTCCTAATCAACTCGCCTCGCCACATCGGGAAGTCCTTGTTCCCGGAGATGTCCCGCGGCCACGTGAATCAGCCATCCCAAGAGACAGCCGACCTCATCACCTTCAACCACCGCTTCCGCCGCAACCTCGTATTCCTCGATTACTCCCACAGCCGAGCACAGACCAAACCGACTTCTTCCGTTCAAGATACACCAAATTTACTTTCATATATATACTAGAAATAAACTTTTGAACTCCTATAGTATTTAAAATATACATATGTTGCATGTTTTCTTGTAATTGTCATTTATGAGCAAGTTTAGGATACAATACCAGACCACAAAGTATAATTATAATGGATATGCATGATCGGTAATATCAATCACAAGAACTTTGTATGTATTTAGTTTTATACATTAAATACGTCCACTAGAAGAACTTAACATTTTATAGATGCAAATAAGACGATATTCAACACTTTAATTTATATAATTGCATGGTTATATATATGTGCATATATTCATTAACCTTGTTCTGGGCATGCCAAAAGAATAAGCTAATTTGTATGTATTATAGTTGACTGTTTGATAAAATATCTAGTTATATGAGCTACTCATCTTTTTGGGTGGGCTGGGAGGCAAATTGTCTTGTAACTATAAGTTATAAAAAGTCAAGTTAGGTAAAAAGATCAAAAGACATATATTAAAAATACTAGCTAGGACGGCAAAAAAAATAGAGTTGGAGATTCCGACAAGATGAGATTCAAACTCGTTCGTTTGTCTTAAGATCATCCCCACATAAAATCTTCTTCATAATTTTTTTAATAAATTTATCGAAGAAAATCAAATCACAGCTTGAAGATATGTTAAGTAATTGTCTCTAATTAAGTTTCAAAATTAGTTAGAGGACGGATTAATGTGCAATGCATCTTACGGATTTGCTTACCTGTTTCTTTCCTTCTTAAACTGATTACTCATCATAACATTTGAATCCCGTGCGTAATACAGACGGGTTTGAGCGGTTGAGGTAGTCCAAGTGGTTGAGGGGCTCGGGGTGGTAAACATCATCCTGGGTTCGAGCCCAGGCGGAAACAAAAATGCCTCCTCTGCTCACCCACACGGATATGGGCCCATTATTTACGGCTCATTTGCATACCCGGAGAGAGGGTCTATCCGTGGGCTGCACCTCCCCTTGGGGATTAGTCTGGGCCCCTCCATAGACTCGGGATACCCCCAGGTTAATCAAAAAAAAAAAAAAAAAATACAGACGGTTCGTTGAATTAATGTGTCGTTTACTCATCATAATCACACTTTTATTTTAATTACCAAATTAATTAATTCTCCGGGCTTATTTAATTACATATATTTGAAACTAAATTGTTGTGGCATGATTCACTGCTGGTTTTCTTGTCTCTCCTTTCAGAATGTTCATATTCCATCAAGTTGGAAGATAAATAATTTACGACGTTAGTAGTTGTGGTCCGATATTATAATAGGATCCGACGGGCGATGTATGAGAATACGGATTATAAAATTGAGAATTGAATGGAACAAAAGTATGTTTCGTAGAATAACTGAATTGCGAATACGACGAATAGTTCTATTCATGATTTTTATTGTGATAAACCATATATTAGAATGCACTTTTTCAAATTAAAATGAAAGTGAGTGCTTTTAGAAGCGTTTACTTGTTTTTTTTATCTATTAATAAATCAAACAGTTAATATTGTCTGCTCCATCAAAGTGTTGACTTTTCTAAATGTATAACTGAAGTTAGCTTCTCAAATGGGATAACGTACTTTTAGGTTTTAGTTAGGTATAATCATTGTTCTAAAACGCGGCGGCTAGGGCCGCTCAGGCACTGAAAAATCGCTTTCCAGTTTCTTGCCGCCACGATTTAGACCTATTCGGTTAAAAAAATCGGTGATCTTGAAAAAATCTGATTTCGTTCGTTTTAAATTCAAAATCAAGTGTTCTTGAGTAGATCTAAGAATTGTGTATAAGAATACCGAGAAAAAAAAGTAAACAGAAGGAAAATGAAGGAAAAAACTGTGGTAAAACGAAAAAGTAGCCGCCATAGTTAGGGTTGCTCAAGCGAGGAAGATGGTGAGCATAATGTCTCTTATGCCCTTCATTGGTTTGAACTAAAAACAATTAAAAACACACGCTCGGTTCGAACCGAGGACATAAGGCGTGCTTGGCTCAGCATAAACCACTGAACTACACAAACTTTTCTATATTCCTTCGTCACAGTGGTATATATACATACGATAAAATAATAAAATTCAAAAAATTCCGCCCCGCATATACATACAATTAAAATTCAAGCTTTTCTATATCCCTTTGTCATCAGCGGTATTTCACTGATGGCTTCCCCCCCCCCCCCCCCCCCCCCCCCCCCGAAGGTGACCTTCTTCGCTATCAAATATCACATATACAAGTGTTTCTTACATAACGTAAACTAACTATTTATAATCATAACGTCACCAACTATTCTATAATTGGGCTAACCTAAAAATGAATATTTTGAAAATTCTAAATTCAAATTTTCTTTATCTCCATCTCGATTTTCAGAAAAATTTGGGTAATAGGTACTGTAGTTGGTATTCCTGTGATCGGTTAATAGGTATTTTCTTTGACCACAGACTACACCTACAACTTCTCCGTAAACAAACTCTAACGAGATACCTTCAAAGATGAGTAACTCGGAAACCATCACATACAAACCCCAAACACTCCGACGACATGGGAAGAAGACCAAGTTACACAAGCCAGATCCAAATGAGAACGAGAAAAGTTGCATCCCGATATTTATCCCGAAACGGGATCCCTAACCCAACAAGCTCCGCTAGATAGTCTTCCTTGGCAATGATGGAACCAAGATAGAACCAATTGGTCGCCACCAAAGATCAAGAGCCCACCACCACTTACAAGAACCTAACCACCAAAACCACAAAGACAATAGCTTAGAAACCCATCCTTACCAATGCGTACCGTCTCACATCGCAAAAGAGGAGAAGGCGCTCGCCTAGAGGATTGCTACACCGTGAATGAACAAGGAGGAAAAGCCCACGACAACTCGTAAATGGAGTATACTGTCCACACTGCCCCCAGTGCAACAAAGAAGCACGGACAAGCACCACCAGAGCTCACCAATCCGTGCCCAAAGGAGGGAGGGATAATCAAAGCTTAGACTCCATCGAATAGAGCATCCGCCACAGCAACCCGGACCATAAGAGACGACGCCAAAACTCAAAGCCCTCTTGAAAAACGAGTGGGAAAAGTGATATATCATGGTTTTTAGGGATTTTAACCATGATATAGATCTTTGTTATTGAGTCTTTTATGTGTTTTGGAGTCTTTTAGAGTCTTTTACAGGTTTAGGCACGTTTGAAGTTTATTTGGATATTATGGCACATTCTGAAGTCATTTGGAGAAGTCATACTAAAGAGAAGAAGTCAAAGGCGCCATTTGGAGTTTGTGTCGATCGATACACCTTTGGTGTCGGTCGATGCATTATCGAGACAGAAGCTCTGGGTTTTACCGTAAGTTTATCGGCCCAAATTATTGATCATTCATGCCCGATGTTCACATTTACCATCAGTCTCGACCGATGCACATCATTAGTGTCGATCGACACAGACGTCCATCAGATGATTCTCGCCGAATTGAAAAAGATCCTCGAGATATGAAGCTTGGCCCAAAAGTTTCTAAAAATTCTAAGGAAGCCCTGAAACGTGTTTAGACTTTATATTAGGGGTTTTAAGCCATTATTTATGTTACACTTTATTTTACATTCGGAGAGATTATGAGCTTTTAGGGGCTGATCCGATACTCGACAGAGAGAAGATTTCGAACACCTTTTTCTTATTCTATTTTATGTTATTCAGTTTTCTATTCAGCATGTCTATTGTTATGATTTCCATGTCTGATTATTTTACCAGTTAGGTTTAGGGATCCTCATTAGGGATTTTATGGAATATTAGGTTAATTGATCTACATGGATTCATACTCTTTAGCTTTTCATCTAGGTTTAACTTAATGCTTAATCTGAATTGGCTACTTAGATTATTAATATTAGGTTGATTTTTGCAACGAAAGTTGGTTAATTATCTAGAAAGAACCTAGGTTAGCAATATGTCTATTCGAAAAGAAATTTGGTTTAGGGAAATTGTGAACGAACGAACCTGAGATTAATGCATGTTTTATAACTCCAGAACTCACAACGAAAGTTGGTTTGCTAAGTTGTTATACATAGTTAATTTCGCAGCGAAAGTTAGTCTTTTATATTTCTGTGATTCTAGTTCTAGAACCGTTCTTAATTTGATCATGATTAATTGTTTAGCTTATATTCCTGATTTCCTGAGAACTCCCTTGACCTGACGCTTTTCATGCCTGCTTACTAACCACACTATTTACATTATGCTTTGTTTACTGCTTATTCATTGTTCTGCTTAGCTTAACTCGACGCTTTATAATTTATCGCAAAAATATAGAGTCTATGTGGATTCGACCCCTATATACTACAGTCACATTATGTGCATTTGCAATGTATCTCTATTTATTAAAACTTTGAGCATATCAAGTTTTTAGCGCCATTGTCGGGGGTACTCTTTTGAGTCTTCGATAGATTTAAGTTTAGAGTTTAGACTAGGCTTTTCGTTTTAATTTTACTAACTATTTCTTGTTTTGTCTCCTTCTTTACGTTTCAGGTTCAACAAAGAACACTTGTATCGATCAACATTTTTCGAGGATCGATCGACAAAAAAGTCGTGAATCAGACAGTGCATGTCTTATCGTGCACTCATAAGCAATCCGGGAAAAGAGCTTGTGTTTCTTCAAAACCAGGAGCTTGCAAGACTTGAGCTAACGAACATGAAAGCACAAAAAGCAGTGAGGATGTTGAATCCCAATGATGTGGTGTTGACTCGGGATGAAGCTGGTGTTCTGAGACACCTTAATGGAAATGCCTACAACAATCAGGGTCAGAAACTTGATGGGGGAAGGAAACCCCATTGTAACACCAGTTGTCGTTTCGGTCGCAGACTAAGATGGATGTGTTGAACGAGCTAATGGCGGATTTTTTGCACATGCGAAAGGGAATGCGCAAGCTGGGAGGAGTCTTGCTGATTGCAATAGACCTATCGAGTTCTATGCTAACAGGTGTGCGATCAAACCTCCTCCGATTCAGAGTAATTACTTCGAGCTGAAGACTTTCTACTACACTCTTGTGGGACAACATCTGTTTCATGGTCTTCCACATGAGCATCATATGGACCATATCGAAAGGTTCGAGGATCAAATTAGAGGAGTGAAGCACAATGAATTGAGCTATTTTTCTGCATTGTAAAATTTTCCACACTCTCTTGGTGGGGAGGCTGCAAACTGGCTAGCAGATTCCACCAGGTACTCTTACTACTTGGGATGCTACTAAGAAGAAGTTACTTTTAAGCTTCTACGATGATGCTAGATCTGATCAACTGAGCGAATACATTCTCCAGTTCAAACATGGAGCTACAAAAGCTGTAAAGACTGCTTGGATACGTTTCAAGATGTATCAGTGTGACTGTCCACATCATGTTTTCTCTGAGGTTCAGCTGCTGGGCATTTTCTTCAGAAGTGTAGATTGGTGGTATCATATGGCGTTGGATGCTTCTGGCAATGGAAATTTTAACACAAAGTCTCCAGAGCAAGCCAAAGATCTGATTGATAACTTGGTGACTAGCAATAGCACCAAGAATGCTGATCTCGAGAAGAAGCAATTATGTGGAAAAGTGGATGGAACTCAGATCACAAAGATGAGGAAACAATTGGATTTTGTTCACAACACTCTAGTTGGGAAGAAGTAGGTCTATTTTGCTGCAGATGTAGAGACTTTTGGACCAGTTTATGAGTCTAAGAATGTCAACTACATAGTGTGAACGGGTTATTAAGGTCAGAGATATGAGAATCAGCAAGAACAGACTTCTAGTTACAGTCCAAATCCTCCATTTTATAGACATTTCTTGCAAAACAGCTCGTTCTCCAGAGACTATGGATGATCATCTTATCAGACTCCTCCTCCACAATACAATGAGTAGTCTGAGATTAAGATGATGCTGGAACATATTATAGAAGGTCATAAGAAGAGTACAATGGACTTCAATGGAAAGATAGATGCTTTGTACCTAGATTTGAATGGGAAGATCGAATCTCAGAGCACCCATGTCAAGAAGCTAGATGTTCATGTTTAAAAAAAATGTTGGAGCAATGCTAAAGCAAAATAGATCTGGAAGGACTAAGCAGAATCATAAGAAGTACGTCAATGTTGTCCTTGTGGAGAGGAAATTCGAGTTGGTACATGAGCAAGAAGATATCACAGAAACTGTTCTAGGCGATGAATTGTCTCTGTCTGCCAAACACGTCGATCGACACACCTCCAGTGTCGATCGATGTTCGGCTCTATTGGACACTGTTTCGAGTTTTTAAGGAGTTCTGAAAGAAATCACGACCATGGTCGACAAAGCAATCTCGATGCAACATAGCATCGATCAACACCAACCTGGTATCGATTGACACATGCATAACCCAA
Organism: Orychophragmus violaceus; assembly: GCA_030180135.1. Lineage (NCBI taxonomy): Eukaryota > Viridiplantae > Streptophyta > Magnoliopsida > Brassicales > Brassicaceae > Orychophragmus > Orychophragmus violaceus. The sequence goes on along the minus strand of CM058230.1, from coordinate 25,198,404 downwards.
AGGAAAGATCTGCTTTTGTGAAGTAGGCATCGACCGACACTTATTCTGAATTAGTCATCACTTATTCCAGACAAGTGCATGAACTTACAAAAGTGCCAGAGCGAGTCTATAAGCCTCCTATACCATTTCCTAGAGCTCCTAAGAGGTCCAAACATGATCTGGATGAAGCTAAATGCATTGCAGTAACATATAAGAAGCTTGGTGAGATTCAACTGGTTTATGCCTTGAAGAAACACCATTCCCTGCAGAGATATGTGAAGAAGATGATCTCCACATATGGAGATTTGATAGAAGCGGTGGTGATGGTTCCTAAACAGATCAGTGCAGTGCTACAAAACAATATTCCATAGAAACTTCCAGACCCAGCAATCTTTGTGCTAAACTGTTCCATCCTCAAGGACAACTTCAAGCGTTCTCTGTGTGACTTAGGATCTGGTGTGAATCTCATGTCATACTCTGTGGGTGTGAGATTGGGAGTGATGAATTTACAGCCTACTAGGATCTCTTTTATCCTAGCTGATCGACCGAAGAGGATTCGAGAAGTGTTCTAGAGGACATTCCCACTACAGTTAGAACTATCTGATTCCAACATACATTGTGGTTCTGAAATACGAGATTGAACCGAATGGTCTTCTACTGCTTGGTAGGTCTTTCTAATCTTAGCTACAGCTGGAGTAGTAATTGATATGAGGCGCAATATGATTAATCTCCATCTGGGAGATAAGCCTTTGCAGTTCATGATGAATAAGCTGCAGAAATCAAACGTTGATGAACAAAGATTCAGTGTTGAGGTGGAGCCAAAAAATTAGATTGATGAGGTTAAAGTGTCAGATATTGGAGAGAAGAAGATGGCGGTTCATCTTGAACCTACTCTAACATCTTCAGGCCACCCAAGTGCTCATAAGCAGAAATCTCCAGACATCTCACCTCCACCAAAGCAAATGTATGAATCTTCTCGACTCAAACCTCCTAACTGCATTGATTTGAATGCAGGGAAACACAGTATCCCACCGATGCTTCGCTCCCGCCTTGTTATATTCCTTTATTTCCTTGTAGAGCTCATGATTACAATGCTTATACACCACTTTGGATGAGGAGACATTCACAGAGGTACTCGTTGCCTATGTTGAAACCCACATGATCCTGATCTCTAACCCATAGTCAAGCTAGTGATTTAAAACAAGCGCTTGGTGGGAGACAACCCACTGGTAAGTCTGTTTTTACTTTATTTTTCGTTTTGATTTTGTTTGCTTTGATTTTTTTTTTTGGTGTGTTAAGGATGTGAGAACATGGCATTGATGAGCATCATTGATCACCGCATCTTTTATGTCGATCGACACACTACTCACACATAGGCATCGATCGACACCAGGTTAGAGTTGGTCGACACACATTCTGCAACAAGTAAGGGATCTGAATTTTTCAGTCTATGTTCACTCTGATTATTTGTTCTCCCGAGCCCAAGCTTCTATAACACTGGGGAAAGTGTTGTTTAAGTGTGGGGGAGATAGTTTTTGACACACCGTTTTCTATTTTCTTAGAGTCAGTTGAGTCGTATTATTGAGTCAAACCTTGAGTAGGAAACTAGGACTTTTTGAGGAAATCACCACATTTGCAGGAACTTAAGTGACCATTGGTCACACTTGCAACAGATCTATGACTGTTAGAAAAGCCCCAAACGGATCAACCTACCAAGGAAAACCATATCACTTCAGGTATCCAGAGGATCCATTACTTGAATTACTTTCTCTCACCTAGGGGCTTGGTATACTTTGGATCAGAGTTCCCTGGCAGTCCTAAAAGTCATGTAAATATGTATGAGTATGGTTCCCTTCTCCTTTCCCTTCAAGCAAATAAAAAAGAGAGTAATAAACTGCGGATAAGCTAGTAGCTTCAGTGATCACGGGAATGGTAGAGCCTATTACCTCATGTGTTTCATGGAATGTGTCCAAAGTAACACTCCAAATAAAAGAGAATAGCAACATATAAAAAAATGACCAAAGGGAAAAAATCAGTTGCTGAAGTGAGAAAAGGGAGAAGAAAGGAATCATAAGTTGACATTCTTGTGATTAGGTACTGAATGAGTAAGAGTCCATGTGTCCTCTGATCGATACTCCCTTGGTGATACATCACTTTATTGATTATAGAGGCCAGCATGGTGAATTTGAATGCTCTGATCTTGATTGTGGAGTTCACTTGGGACAATTGCTAAGTGTAGAGGAAGTACATTGTGGTCTTGATTTATGCATGCTTGTTTTCATGTGGCTTACTAAGGGGAATGTGAGTGTGTTGTTTCGACGACGGAATGAGTTTCTGAAGTTTTCAAACTTCTTCTCCTGATCTTGGTTTTCTATTTGCTTGAGGGCAAGCAAAAGCTAAGTGTGGGGAGTTGATATATCATGGTTTTATTGAGTATTTTATGTGTTTTGGAGTATTTTAAAGTCTTTTACAAGTTTAGGCACGTTTGGAGCATATTTGGATATTATGGCTCATTCTGGAGCCATTTGGAGAAGTCATACTGAAGAGAAGAAGTCAGAGGCGACATTTGGAGTTTGTGTCGATCGACACACATTTGGTGTCGGTCGAGGCATTATCGAGACAAAAGCTCTGGGTTTTACTGTAATTTTATCGGCCCAATTTATCGATCATTCATGCACGATGTTGACATTTACCATCAGTGTCGATCGGCACAGACACCCATCAGATGATTCTCGCCGAATTAATAAAAATCTTGGAGATATGCAGAAGTTTCTCATAATACCAAGGAAGCACCAAAACGTGTTTAGACTTTATATTAGGGGGTTTAAGCCATTATTTAGGCTATGCTTTATTTTACATTCACAGAGATGATGAGCTTTTAAGGGCTGTTCCGATACTCGACAGAAAGAAGATTTCGAACCCCTGTTACTTATTCTCTTTTATGTTATTCAATTTTCTATTCGTCGTGCATATTGTCATGATTGCCATGTCTGAGTAGTTTACCAGTTAGGTTTAGGGATCCTCATTAGGGATTTCATGGAATATTAGGTTAATTGATCTACATGGATTCATACTCTCTAGCTTTTCATCTAGGTTAATCTTAATGTTTAATCTGAATTGGCTACTTAGATTATTGATATTAGGTTGATTCTCGCAACGAAAATTGGTTAACTAGCTAGAAAGAACCTAGGTGAACAATTTGTCTATTCGCAAAGATATTTGGTTTAGTAAAATTGTGAACTAACAAACTTGAGATTAATGCATGTTTAGAACTCTAGAACTCGCAACGAAAGTTGGTTTGCTAGGTTATTATATATAGTTAATATTCGCAACGAAAGTTGGTCTGTTATTTTTATGTTATTTAGTTCTAGAACCATTCTTAATTTGATCCTGATTAATTGTTTAGCTTATATTCCTAATTTCCTAAGAACTCCCTTGACCTGACGCTTTTCATGCATGCTTACTAACCGCACTATTTACATTTTGCTTTGTTTACTGCTTATTCATTGTTCTGCTTAGCTTAAGTCGATGCTTTATAATCTATCGCAAGAATCTAGAGTCTGTGGATTCGACTCCTATATACTATAGTCACATTCTGCACTTGCAGTGTTGCTCTAGGGATTAAAACTTTTAGCATATCAAAGATCATTGGCTAGAAAGAAAAAAAGACAACAAAAACCCGACGATATTTACGGAACCACCGCGAGATGAGTTTGATGACCTAACCGAAGAAGAAGACGTGAGAAAACGACAGCCGCAACACCACCCGAACCGACAAAGCCACCAACGAGCACAAAACCGGCTAAGTCGACTCTGCCGACGAAAAGCAGAACAACCTCCGTGAAGATGCGTCGGACCGCCACCAAAGCTCTCTGCCGTCCACAAGCAGGAGAAGCCCCAACGTAAAAACCGACGCTGCTCACCACGAAGCCTTAAAATGTAACTAGGCATAAAGCTACAGGGATTTAACGTATTAATCGTAGCCATTGTGCCCAAAAAATACTCTTCCAAAATCCATTCAAACTAAACTATGATGCACATATACCTACTATAAATGTTTTAGAGACATGAAAATTTGTGAACAACTTGGAAACTTCTTCAAAAAAAAATGAGACAAAAAATATAGGAAACTAAAAAAAATGAAATTTTAAATCGGTTAAATTTAAAAATTGATGTTTCGTATAAAACGGTTATATATATATATATATATATATATATATATATATATATATATATAATTGTAGGTATTTTCCTATATGTTTTTTTGAAGTATCCTGCTCATATCAATATCAATAAATTTACTTTGTCGTTTTCGTCGTGTTTCCGTACTTGCTACCTAGAAAATGAGAGCTTTTGATTAGGACTTACTTCTCCGTCAAACGACAAAAGTGATTGATGATACAACCGATCTTGTGCTAGTCTTGGTTTGTAAAGACTCTGGGGTAAGAAATAGGGCATCTTGGTTTGTAAAGACTAGAACTAGAGTTTTAATCTCTGTTTTACACAAAAATATACCTACTTTCTCATGTGTTCAAACTTCAGACCATATGTCACATAACATTCCTAATGTGAAAGAAAACCGTAAAGTTTTATTCTCAAATATTAACGATTGGAAAATGCATAATATCACACACATGATATATTATTTTTTCAAGAAAAAGGTGGATACTTTCATAAAAGATATACTTTTCTATAGCTTTGATTAATAAACTCTAACCACATCGGTTAGGAATATTAGATACTAGAGATAGTTACACGCGTTGCGTGGATTCAAAATTAATATAAGCAAAAATAAAGCATTTTTATGTAAATATATAGTGAATATTTTTAGTAGATTATTTATAGTTAAACTAATTAAATTGTTTTTGCTATTTTGTAGATACATATATAGTTTTTACTAATAGAAGTAATTTACTAAAATAAAATAAAATACAATACTCACAGTTCTAGTATTTTAAAATATTTGTTTATATCTTTTATGATTTTTAAACAAATTTAATTTTAATCATCTGAATTGTTTGGAAATTATCTCTTTTGTATAATTTTAGTTTTAAACTTTAAAATTAAATATTTTAATTATTTCTCTTTCTTTAAGTGGAAATATTTTTTCTAACATAATCATTATCGAACTATATGTATAAATGTATAACAAGGAAAAAATTCAATTTTTTTTATTAGAAAATTAAGATATAACAAAATAATTAAAAACTACGTGAAACATATGAAAGAAAAAAAATACTATTATGTATAGTTACAGAATTATATATGTTCTAAAAAACTGAATATATTATATTAGGCAATATATTTAAATTGACATCTCATATCAATTACGGTCAAAATGTAATATACTATCTCTAAAAATATTTTTTACACAGTAAAATTAATTAATGAGTAAAAGATAAATTTTAAAAATGTAATTAATATTTTCTAGATTATAATCCTTAGATAAATTTTAAAAATGTAATTAAACACGACGGGGAAAACCGGTAAAGAAATTGCCGGAACCTCTAGGTTTCCGATGTTTATGTTCATGGACGCAGCTCGGCGGACAAAGAAAGTAGAGAGCTGAGCTAAGCCGCAATTGAGCATGATAGTGCAGCCGAATATCAGAAGCATTTTGAGCACAATCTTGACGTCTTCCATTTGTTGAACCGTGCATTCAAGCAATCTATGGACCATTTTTCCTTCTACCGCTCGGTTTAGACATCTCAAGCTCTTGGTTAGTGACTGAGAATCCCTCTGTTCTCCTTCTTCTGATTGATCTTCTCTAACCAAGTGATTAGATGGGTCATAGAGAATTTCTCAACAGTATTACTGGAAGATTTACTCGAGCAACCCATTATAGAAGCTGCAAGAAGAACATGTACGTAGAGACGTTAGGAAACAAAAGTGATTCATTGACAAACATTTTGTTTTCTTCAAGTTACCTTCAAGATTGTGGAGAGAGGACTTCCACGAGCGATCATGTTCCTACAAAACGTCGAACCGGAGAGAAAGACGAGAATGGAGAGGAAGATGGAAATAGTAGAGACACCAAACCCCCATTCCCAGCCTATATTGTCCTCCAGCCACACAACGAACGTCACGGCCACGAGTGCTCCACATGAGAGACAGAAAACAAAGTAGTTGAAAAAATATCGAGAGATTGCTAAAAAGTATCCAAGCATTACCTACAATGAAATCATTGTCGACAACTGCTGCATGCAACTTGTAGCGAAACCAGAGCAATTCGACGTCATGGTATGTTTTATAATTTTGCTTACTGAAAAGATGTTGAAAATAAATATATACATATGAATCTTTCCACCTATCTATGCTGGTGATGTAGCTATGTAGTGTGAACTATGAACTTGGATAATGATTGAATCGCGCATGAGAGCACTTTCCTTAAAGAGTATTTCGACCCTATCCCAAGCCTTGGGTTACACGAAATCCCTTTGTAGGATAAGACAACCAAAGTCTCACTCTTGTTCTATGCTAAGTACAAGAGATACAAATATTTTTTTTTGTGTTTATATGTGTTTCTTCAAAGATCTTTGATGATCTTTTGAAGCAATGAATATCTCTCTTTTATCTCTCTTTCTTTTGTATTAGTTGTTGTTGTTTGCTTGTGCTTTGTGAATTTTTTTGTTATGAATTTGTAAATGCCAACAATTCCTTATATAAAGATCAAAAGGGTGCAATTATTAATCACCAACCATTGCAACTATTCACCAAAAGTTGTAATGATTCATTACCAAAAGTTGCAATGGTTCAAAACCAAATGTTGCATTAGTTCAAAACCAAATGTTGCAATGATTCAAAACCAAAGGTTGCAATGGTTCATACCCAAGAGTTGCAATGTTTCATTTAATAAATTGCAATGTTTTATTTAATAAATTGCAATATTTCATTTAATAAATTGCAATGTTTCATTTAATAAATTGCAACTCTTCATTAATATTTACAACCACACTTAAATATATAACACTAGAGATAGTTCCACGCGTTGCGTGGATTCGAAATTAATATAAACAAAAATAAAGCATTTTTTATGTAAATATATAGTGAATATTTTTAGTAGATTATTTATAGTTAAACTAATTAAATTGTTTTTTGCTATTTTGTAGATACATATATAGTTTTTACTAATAGAAGTAATTTACTAAAATAAAATAAAATACAATACTCATAGTTCTAATATTTTAAAATATTTATTTATATCTTTTATGATTTTTAAACAAATTTAATTTTAATCATCTGAATTGTTTGGAAATTATCTCTTTTGTATAATTTTAGTTTTAAACTTTAAAATTAAATATTTTAATTATTTCTCTTTCTTTAAGTGGAAATATTTTTTCTAATATAATCATTATCGAACTATATGTATAAAAGTATAATAAGGAAAAACAATTCAATTTTTTATTAGAAAATTAAGATAGAACAAAATAATTAAAAACTACATGAAACATATGAAAGAAAGCAAAAAAAAAAAATACTATTATGTATAGTTACAGAATTATATATGTTCTAAAAAATGAATATATTATATTAGGCAATATGTTTAAATTGACATCTCATATCAATTACGGTCAAAATGTAATATACTATCTCTAAATGTAATTAATATTTTTTAGATTATAATCCTTATATAACTATATGTCCAAAACTAATAATATAAATTAACTCCATTTCTTTTATATAATATGTTTAAATTTTATTTTTATTGACATCTCATCTTAGTTATAATCAGAATGTAATATATTATCTTAAAAATTATATGTGTGAAAAAATTAAATTAATGAGTAAGAGATAAAATAATACATTAATTGTTAGAGATTAAAAAAATGTAGGTGACACATTGCACCCTCTCATAACTTGTACTAAAGAAAACCTTACTTTATTATATAAGATACCATTTTTTGTTGTTACAAATCATAAAGCTTTATTAAAAGCCACAGTAAACTTACAAATCTCAGTTATTTTATTATCGTTTTTACTAACAATTTTTGTACTATTTCTTAACTATTTACCGCTTTCGCTAAGAGATAATACATCCGTGTCGCTTTTGTTCACTAATCGAATTCTATAGTGTTGTAAATTTTTAAGCCGCAATATAAGAAACCAAAGTTTTCTCATTGTCTTAACCTTGAAACTCTTTTTTGGAAGATTAGATAGACAGATACAGAGATAAAAAATCATAAGGGATTACTGAGAAGGGATTAACGATTTCTGCTTCTTCCTCGTTGAAGGGATTGGGATCATGGTGGCGATTCATTATTCACTTCAGATCTTGTATCTCGCAGCAGTGCGTACAAAGAAAGATGTGGGGGAAAGTAAAATTGAAGGGAACAAAACTCCACCGACCGAGTGTTACTCTTTTCCTTTCATTCTCTTCCCCACAACGCCAGATTTCAAACCACCAGTATTTACGTCATATTTAGGTTTGTAAACTCTATGTGTAGCCCAAATACGTAAACTTGTGCTAAACCATAAATCATAATAACAGTCTGATGACCACCATATGATATGAGATAATAAGTATTAAAACAGAAAGACCTTAAAAGAAAGCCTGATGACTAAGTGATTAGTTTCCAATGGTGGAATCCACGCAGAAAAATAAAATTCAATAGTCCTGATACTTTGGACACAAATCAATGCATAGAAGGATCAAGAACTTGACCAAGGAAGAGAACCAGTCTGCTTCTGTATTCTTTGACGAGGAAGAGAAACGGATGATCAGCCACGAAGTCATACGTCTCTTCCGGAGGCATACCACAGCCGACCCCGATTACAGCAGCTGCTGCTGCAGCTTTCGATCCCACTTCATCGACCTCGATGCAAGACTTGTGGATGATCGTATCCAATGGCACCTCCAAACCCAAACCCTTGAGAGCTTCTGAGGCTTCGAAATCAAAATCGAATTTAAACCTTGGAATCTTGAGTTCCCCAATACTTGCCCAGTTACCAGGAATGTCTCCACCGTCACTCCAGAATCCATGACAAGAAGCTAATCTCTCCAGCATTGCAGGCAGCCCATCTTTTTCATCAGGCAGATAGATGTCCATCGAAAAACAACGACCGTCAACTTCCTAGTCACTTCCTTCTCTGTAAGGTAGATTAAGGATTTTGAAACCATCGTAAGCTTCGAGACGATATTTGAAAGAGTACTCGCTGGCCATAAAGGGCACACATACTTTAGTTCCATCAAGACGGTGAAAGTCGGAATCTTTTGTAAGCGAGGGATCGAATTCATCATCCCATCTTCCATTGAAGAACAAGGCATTAGCAAATATGAGATCGGTCAAAGGGGAAACAGAATTTGGTGAAAGGAGATCAGTGATGAGTCCTTTTGTCTGCTTCTCAACCCATGAATTCACTTCTTCAGTCACTTCATCAGCTTAATCAAAACCATCATCATCACCAAGATCTGTGATTTGATTTCCACAAAAATCTTGTTAAATATTTTAATTAAGCACAAATTTAATACCTTGGTGCGAAAATCGACTTGATGGAAAGCAGCTTTATACGAATTTTCCAAGAGATCCTTGAAAGAAGGCTCGACAGGGAGAGATTTGTCGATCTAGACACCATTCGCTGCCGAGATCGTCGGGCCGCCACTTGGGGTGCTGTCGGCGAGGACGGTGGTTACGATCTGAGAGGAGATGGCGTTAAGCTCATCGGTCGAAGAAGCCTGTAGTAAAGAGAGAATCTTTTCTTCGGTAGCTCCGGGAGATTTGGCGGCGATGAAGCTGAGGATGACATTGATTAATGCCGGCGAAAACACGAGGTTTGAGGTTGTTCCGGCGGTGGTGGCGATCACGTGCTTAGCCAAAAGCAGAACGATCTCGTTTTGCTTCCCTACTGATTCTCGCATGTTCATATTTTACGGCTGGGAGAGACTGTAAATCCGAAAGTCAAGAAGATTTAAGGTTAAGACCTAAGGTACTTTTCACAATCTTATTATATAAAGCCTAAAATAAAAGACTAAAATATATTGTTTAAATAAAAAATAAAGCCTGAAATATACAAATTTCCAAATTCAAAACAGATATACTTGGTCAAAAAAAAACAGATTAACTTAAATTCACTTCCTTTTATGAATTACAAATTCACTTCCTTTTATGCATTAAGTAGGGTAAATAAACCTAGATATATACTAAAATGAAAATCAATAAACGTTTTTTGTGCATTAGCAAAAATAATCCAAATTTAAGTCTTGGATCTTAAAATGTTAACCAATAGTAAAATATAAACTTTAGACTTGAAATCCGAAACCCTAACTTCAGGAAACTGAATTCTAAACCCTGGAAAATAAAAATTTAAATTCAAAAGTATCTTAATTATCCTAACGAATGTTGACAAAAAAAATCCTAACGAATAAAATAAGCAAAAAAAAAAAAAAAAAAAAAAAAAAAAGGATTTGACCAATTCTTGAGTCTTTAGACGTTACCGGAATTGATTATTCTTTATTATCTGAATTAAAGATTCCAAGTCTTATCAAGAAAAACAAAACGACAAATTAGTGACAGACATAAGTGAAAAGCCCAACCCAAATTATAATTTAGATACGTTAAATTACCCAACTAATACAATAGTTTGATTTGTAGTTTCTCGATGATAACGAAGAACAATTTTTGGGTTCACCTGCTCTTTTTTAACCAATGGTTATACATAATATAATATTAAAAATAATAAAATTTTGAAAAGTATTAAAAAGAAGAAAAACAAACAAAAATGAAAATAAAGAAAAAATATGTTTTATTTTAGATAAAAAATTAAAAATAAATAAATTTATAAAATCTTAATTTTTAAACCCTAAATTATAACCCTAAATCATAATTTGAAAACCTAAAAAACCTAAATTATTCGGTTCCTTATATTGTGGGCATTCTTTTTTACGAATATCGGACACGAGGATCTATGCTGGAACTATGGCCTTGATGTCGTACGCTAGAGAGAAAGGTGTTTCTCCGGTAGATTTGCGAGAGGTAGTCTGATAGGCTCAGAGTACAACTGGGAGTTCGTCACTCCATTTTGATTTGTACTCATCGAGCCTTTTCTTAAGGTTGTTCATGATAGACTTGTTGGCTGCCTCTGCTAGTTTGTTTCCTTGAGGATAAGGAGGTGTTGAGTAGGTTAGCTTGATGTTCCAAGTTCCACGAAAAGTTTGGAATATGTTCGATATGAACTGAGGTCCATTATCGGTGACGATCTCGTGAGGTATCCCGTGACGAAAAATAATGTTTCACCAGACGAACTCCTTTACGTGGACGTCGTTTATTTTTGGTATAACTCGGCTTCGATCCCCTTTATGAAGTAGTTTGTCATGACTAGTAGGTGCATCGTTTTTTTCTTTCCCAATGCGACTAAGGGTCCCATTATATCCATTCCCCATCGCATAAATGGATATGGCGAGGAGATCAAATAGAGTTTCTCTGATGGTTGGTGGATGATCGGGGTGTTCCTTTGGCATTTGTCGCATTTCACAGAGAAAGTCTCGCACTCAACGACCATGGTCATCCAAACGAAGCCTTGTCATTTAATCCGTATGGCTAGAACTCGTCCTCCGGAATGACTCTCGCAGGATCCCTCATGATCCTGAGTGATCACAATTCGAGTTTGTTCGCCAGTAAGGCATTTGAGATACAGTCCGGAAAGACTTTGATTGAAGAGCTTTCCTTCTGTGATGCAGTATCTCACACTTTGTTCTTTAAGTTTTCGGGCTGCCCACTTATCGGTAGGTACTTCGTCGTCTTGATTTACCAAATGATCGGAGTTCTCCAATCATGTTCGGTATCTGACTCTTTTGTCTGACTTGTGGAGGCAGATTTGATAGGACCATCGGGTGTGTTAGGTAAGCAGATAGCCTTTCTTGGGTTGATATCGTCGTCGATATCGACGATGTTGGGGCTGATCCCTTTGTTGGATGCCTTCTTGTGGACATCGTTTCTTTAAGTAGGGTTGTCCTCTTTTAAGGACAATGCTTTTAATGCGATGTTGATGCTTGGCTTTTCATTCCCTTTGACCGATATGATACTCTTCAGATTGGGATCAAATGTCGAAGCCAAAGCGGCGAGGGAATCAGCTGAGGTGTGTTCTCACCTCGCGGAATCCATGTCAGATCGAAGAAATCGATCTGATCGGCGAGGTTTGGAACTACTTGTAGATATGATTCCATTCGTTCGTCTTTGGCTTCGTAGTCACCATGGAACTGGCTCGTGACCAGTTGAGAGTCACTGAAAGCATCTACTTCTCGGGCTCTGATCTATATGGCGAGCCTTAGTCTGGCTACAAGTGCTTCATATTCCGCCTCGTTGTTCGATGCAGCGAATCCTAGCCTTAAGGATTATTCTAGCACTTCTCCAGTTGGAGACTCTAATTTTACTCCGATTTCGGATCCTTGTTTTGAGGAGTCACCATCGACGTGAAGAGTCCATATTTTGGAAATGGATGGTTCGAGATCGATAGTTGGAGTGAGTTTGATTATAAAGTCAGCCAAACTTGATCTTTTAAGCATGTTTGAGTCCTGAACTCGATGTCGTATTTGCTTAGTTTGATAGCCCATTTTACCATTTGACATTGACTGGATAGGATTGTGGAGGATCATCATTAATGGTTGCGAAGTCATGACTATGATCGAGTGCGACTGGAAGTAGGGTCGAAGTTTCAAGCCGATGTAACCAGTGCGAGTTTTTCCATTGAAGGAAACCTTGTTCCGGTGTCAATCAAAGTCTTGCTGATGTAGTAAACTGGTTTTGGTTGCTTTGTTCTTCTTAAACTAAGACCCCCCTTACCGCTGCTGAAAAGACAGCTAGGTAGAGGTAAAGAGGCTCTCCTTGTACTGGCTTCACCAGTATCAGGGGTTCACTCAGATAAGATTTGAGCTGAGTGAATGCTTCTTCGCACTTCTCGCCCTATAGGAGTTTCTTGTTCGCTTTTAGGAGGTGGTAGAATGGAAGACACTTATCGATCAACCTCGAGATGAAACGGTTCAAAGCTTCTATTTTGCCAGCCAGTCTACGGACTTCTCGCGTTGTCTTTCGAGACTACATCTCCAAGAATGTTGCGATATATTTGAGATTCGCTTTGATTCCCCTTTTAGTTACTAAGTAACCTAGGAATTCTTCTGATGAGACACTGAAGGTGCACTTCGTAGGGTAAAGCTTCATCCCATATTTGTTGAGAATGGCAAAACAGTCTCTTAATTGGGCGATGTTATCTTCACACATTGATGATTTGACCAACATATCGTCATGTAGACCTCCATGGTTTTACCTAGGGATGTTAAAATGGGCAGGTCCGGCCCGTTTAGGTCCGCCCGTTTAGACCCGTTAAATAACAAGTAACCCGTGTAGACTCGTTTATAATTTTTTCTAAAAACAAAAAAAAATTAAATAAAAATTTTACCATTCCGAAAAGGAAAAAAAATGGAAAAAAGTTTCAAAAAAAGTTAAACGGGTCTAAACGAGCTACCCATTTAAAAGTATGAAAACCCGTCTAAATTTGTTTGATAAACGGGCCTAAACAGGCTCATTTTACAAAACATGCCCGTTTATTTTGGGCCCATTTTAACATCCCTAGTTTTACCTAATAGTCCGACAAACATCTTGTTTATGAGATGTTAATAAGTAGCTCCTGCATTTTTGAGCCTGAAAGGCATCACTTTATAGCAGTAGGTGTCTCGTTCTGTTATAAACGAGGTCTTTTCTTGGTCTTCGGGGTTCATCAATATTTGATTTTACCCTGAGAATGCATCCATAAAGGATTGCAGTTGGTGACTTGTTGTTGCTTCTACCAGTCGGTCGATGTATGAGAGTGAGAAACTATCTTTCGGACATGCCTTATTGAGGTATGTGAAGTCGATGCATACTCTCGATTTCCCATTCTTTTTCTTGACTACGACAAGGTTCGCGAGCAAGTCGGGGTATTTTACCTCCCTGATCGACCCAATTTTGAGTAATCGGTTGACCTCGTCGTTGACAGCTTCAGCTTGTTCTGGGCCAAGTTTGCGGCTCTTTTGTCTGATTGGTTTAAAAGTCAGGTCAACGTTTAACTTGTGACTTGTTACTTCGATGTTGATTCCTTTCATATCGGTCGAAGACCATGCGAAAGAATCGAGGTTCTGTTTGAGGAAGGTTATCAACTCGTTTTTGATCGAGTTCAATAGGTCGGCTGTGATGCCAACGCATCTTTCAAGATGAGCATTGTCTATGCAGACTTGGATTGTGAGGTCCTTTGGGGGTCCTCTTTTTCTAGGGTCGTTATGCTTTTTTGTTTGTATTTCGGAGAGCTCTTCATGTTTCTGTAATTGATATGCTGGGGATTTTTGATATGTTTATACATGTTCATGTAGCAATTTCCGGAAGTTTTCTGACTTCGTAAACAGTGTGTACTCCTTTCGGAGTTAGAAACTTTATGCACTGATGGTAGGTCGATGGTACAACTTTCATGTCGTATATCCAGGGTCGACCTAGGATAGCGTTATAAGGAGCCGATAGATCTACTACGACAAACTCTGTCATTCTTCGTACTCTTCCATCTATCATAGGCACGAAGACAGATCCCAGGGAGTATGTTGTTTCACCGGCGAACCCAACGAGGGATCTACTACGAGATCGTCCTTCGACGAGCTCGTAGTCTTCGAACTCCATATTTTTAAAGGCGTGATAGAAAATGACGTTTACCGAGCTTCCCGTATCGATTACTATTCTAGAGAGTTCGACATCTCTAAAAACTAAGCAGACAGGAAAGGCATCGTCATGTGGTTTGTCCAAATCGAGTGTTTTTCTCTCTTAGAAAGTGATTTCATGATCTGGGCCTTGCATTGGGGTCTTTTCCCGTCTATCGGTCTCAACCCTTCTTTGAAGATCTTTGATCGAGTTGACTGAGTCTCAACATAGCTTAGAGCTTCCAAATATGAAGTCCACTCATTTAGGGAGTATAGCCCGTACCCCCCCCCCCCCCCCAAACAAAAACGCGGGAGATGATGCGTGCCTAGGATTTTTCCTTGGATAAGGAGGTGGTGAAAATGATGATTCCTCTTGGGCGCCACATAGGTTGAGTTTGTCGAGTATGAGTTCAACCCGTTTTCAGGAACCTTGGGGGGGGGGGGGGGGGGCATTGGGCGTTCCCCCTTCCTTAGATCGCTCCCTTTTATTTTGAGATGGATTTTTCGTGTTCGAGTCTTTAGTCGGTTTGGTTTCCTTATTGTTGGGAAGTGCTTCTTCCTCAATTTCGGATTCCTAGTTATTTTTAGCCTCTCGTTTTTTAGATTTTAATTTAGCTAGAGTAAAGCACTCTTCTGTCGAGTGACCCTTTCTCTTATTGAAATCACTATATTTATCTTTGTCGAACTCAAACTTACGTGAGGCTTTAAGACTCTCGACCGCGTTAACGGTCTCAGATTTACGAGAGTCTTTTTGACTGTTGTTGTTCTGCGAGCTCGATTGGTCTTTCTCTGTTCGATGCTTTTCGGCGAGGAGAGCATTTTCTTCCTCGAGGCAAGTAAACGTCGTGGCGCGATGCAGAGCATCATCGAGGGGGAATGGTTCGCGGACTGTGAGATCCTTGTGGAACTCGGCGGTATATCATAATCCACCTCTCAGCGCTTGTAGTGCGACTTGGTGGTTTGGGTTTGCTATTTTGGCCTTAACTTCTTTGAAGTGGTCAATATACGAACGAAATGACTCGTCGGATTTATAAGATATGTTGAATAAGGCTGCTTCAGTGGTTTTGAACTCGATGAAACAGAGTAATGTTTCAGGAAAATCGACATCAACTGGTTGAAATTGTCGATAGACTTTTCTTCCAGTCTAACAAACCACTTTAGGGAAGGGCCCGATAGATTTTCTTTGAAGAGTCAGAAAAAGCAGGATCTCTTTCCTCGTCCGTCGGACAGACGCGAGACATCGCAAGTCTGAACGCTCTTATGTGAGCTTTTGGATCCGACTTTCCTGAAAATTTCGGGAACTTAGTTTTCTTTATTTCCCGCAATATGGTGAGAATGATCCGATCAGTGAAAGGCGTTTGACGTGTTTCTTCAATCACTCCATCGATGTCTTGTGATGCACTAATCGCTATGTGGACTGGCGAGTTAGGCTTAAGAACTGGGAGTTTGCCTATTCGATGTATTATTTCAGAAACCCATGTTCGTCGACCGCTAATGGGGTGAACTATGTTTGCGGTTGAGCTGGTGGTTTTTGTCCGTTATAAATCGGATCAACTTGGTCGACCGTTGGGATAACCCTGTCTGATCGGCTCCAGGTGTCCGAAACTGTATCGAACTTGATCCGATGGTAGGTCTAGAGCTCGAAGCAAAGGTTGATCCATCGAGCCACCTTGGTCTGATACTGGAACTGTTTGGTAAGGAGGTGGTTCGGGTAGCGTTCGATCTGCCGATCCGTTGAGATCAGCATTCAACGAACTTGAGCTAAATGGGATCAGTGTCGATGAGGGTGTCATTGTAGGATAAAACCCATTGTTCGACGTGCCAACAACATATCCTTAATCCCGCGAGGATATGCAACCTGAGAAAAGTCCCGGCAAGTACGAGGTTGAAGAATCATATGAGGTCTTCAATCGTCTGTAGATCAACTCCAGGGTTTTGATTGGCTAGCTTCTCAAAACGAGCTTTAAAGCGTCGTTCTTGTTCGGCAATCTAAGCAGCCAAAGCGTGATTAGTGATTTCCTGAGTCCGGGTGTTAGACTTGTTGCTATGTGTTAGGCTTACCAGAAAATTACACATCAAACGAATCTCAACGAGGTCGTCCGGATTTTGTCGCGGTATGAGAGGAGTTTGCGGTGAGCTGGATCTAAGTGTTCCATATCCGCCTCATGATGCGGAAGCAGAGTCAGATCTCATACATACCCAGTTCATGTTTTGGTCGTTGATTCCTGACGAAGTATTCATCATTACGCTATCGGTATGACATGTGGTGTTATTTACTCCAGTGGTGTTCTAAGGAACTAAATCGATCACATGTTGGTGGTCGACTGGTGGTGGAGTGTCGTAGGCGCCGGGCAGGTTTTGATTCATTTCGATCTTTCGAATCCTATATCTGATCCTTAAGATATGAAGATCTATGGTATTCCCCACATTCGGCGCCAAATGTAAGATCGAGGATTCACACCAAGAATTTGTTTGGTCGTGGATTTTGACTCAGAATGATTTGATATAAATTTTCTATGAATCAAAGATGAATTAAGGATTGAAAATGTCAAAATAAGAATTTATACAAATGAATGAATCGAAAGTATACAAAGAGATCGAATATATTTTGTCGAATTAGTTTTGGGGTTGAATAATCATGTCTCTCGAGAATGACTTCTCTCTTCCTTATATAGCTTCGACCCTCAATCTTCTTGTTCTGATTTGCTTGTGAGCTCTTGTTGGCGACGATCTCTCCCTCCATCAATGATTCGCGGATATCGTTTAAACTGAGAAAGATTCGTTCTTGATAAGGGTCATCGTCTTTACATCGATGTTGATCTCCTTAAGCTCGATACAACCTTTTAATGAACATATCCTTGGGCCTGATCGATTCATTACTCAATGGGCTCAATTCGTAATGATAAAGGTAAAGTTCTCGACCGGTCGTCACCTTAGCCTTAAACGACAGGAAATGGTAGATCTGACAAAAGAGAGAGAAGAGGATGAGATTCATAGTTCATATCTTGGAAAAGGACTTCTAGATCTCAGAACTAAACATGAGAGAAGAGAAGAAAAAGAGAGAACGATGTTAGATCCAAATCTAACACTACGAGACACCTCGGGTGAAAAAGAACAAGAAGAAGAAGAAATCTCGGGATCTCTAGAAAAATGGAAAAGGTGACACTCAAAATAATCTAGAAAACGACAACTCGGGTTTTAGAACGAGAATGGTTCACGGGACGAGAATAAGGCATCGGCGGCGGATGGCGAACGGCGGATGGCGAACGGCGGACGGCGGAAGGCGGCTCACTCAAGGCGGATGGCCGGCGGCGTACGGCGGTTCACTAAAGGCGGATGGCCGACGGTGTTTCACGGTAGTGGGCGGTTGGTATGGGCGGTCGTTAGCTAGTTGACGGCTACACTCTCCTTATCTCTGCAGAACTTCGCTTCTAATTTTTCTCTACACTTTTTTAGGATGATCTTTGTGTTTTTGCTCTAAAATACCAATTTTCAGATAGACCGGATTTGGAACTTTTTACATGTTAGAAACTTGAAAGTGGAGTCGGAGAGCTTAGTATAGTTTCTCTCTCTTCTCTCTCTCGGATCTTTCAGAGAGAGAAACTCATCTACTTCGTTTGTTCATAGTTTCCTCTTCGAATCACTTCATTTTTAAATTTTCTTGGTGTTGATAGAAGCGATTCGTGTTCTTTTTTTGTTTCGTGGTTGCCCGAATTTGTCTGGGACGAATAAATTCCGATTTCATCGGATCTTCGGTGTTTATACACCGCCTCTCTCTTGGGAGCAGCTCCCGATCTTTCTCCGTTGTGCTTTCTCCCGGCGATAGCACCGATTGTCTTCGGCCTCCTTCGTGTTCTCCTTTTACCGGCGGATTAATATCTCGGCGGCTTCCATCTGCTTTCGGAGGTGGAGCTTTGGATGGGCAAAGTCCAAGTCATTCTTATAGGTTCGTGCGGCGGCGGAGCCTCCTCGGGGATGGTGATACACGGTGGCGGTTTTAAGCAGCGCTTCCTTCGTTTCAGCGGTTGCTCTCGGCGATCATCGTTACGGAGTCCAAGATCACCAGATAGATAGCGGTATACAGCGATTGGAGTTATGGTCATCGACGACGTTTCCCTCCCCGCTTGGTGGTGGTTTCATGACGGCAGTTTCCTTTGGGCGACGCATGGAGTTTCACTCGAATAGGTTGTGGCATGTTTGCCACGTTTCTTTTAATCGAGCTTTTCGTGTAGGCCCATTATCATTTCTGTATATTTGTTACCTTTTTGTACTAGGCCTTTCAGTCCATCGAATACAAACCCAGTTGACAAAAAAAAAGTCGGAGAGCTTACTTGCAGAAGGCACTGCGTGACACATGCACGATGACACGCCGACAAATATACATTTTTGGTTCTCTGCGTCACATATCTGCCTCCCAAGTCACATGTTTCAAGTTTTCCTTTATACACAAGCAAAAACAAGTACCCTATAAAAAAAGTATTTTATGTATGTGTCTCATGCACCGTTCGTACAAGGATCTAAACTTCTTTTTTTTTTAATTATAATATATATATTAAAAGTCAAACCGATCTTAACCGGGATCAACCGGGTTACAAACCAAGAGGAACCGGATCCAAAAAACCAAACCATGTAACCTAGATAACCGGAAACGGGACACTCAAACCAGGTCCAAATTGACGGAAACGCCCTTCGCCACTCTTCAGAGACATTTCGGATCTGAAACCGCCGCCGGCGGGTGCGAGCCGGCGAGACTCGCGGTGCTGAGCGGAGGCTTCCAGCAAGCGAAGGGACCCGACCCTTGCCGGCTTTCCGACCCCACCAGCCCTACTCCTCTCTCCTTCTCCCGGCGCTCGGCTCTTCTCCGGAACCTCCGGGTCTCACCCCGTAGAACCGCTCCCAGCAAGCTCTCGCTGGCGAAATCTTCCTCCGCATCTGAAGTCCGGCGAGTGTCTATCCTTTCCGATCTTCTCCGACCATCGTTCCTCCTGCCAGAAAAGCTTCTCCGAAAATTCCGGCATGCAACTTGGCACTTTACCGCCAGTCTTCCTCGCAGTCACGGCACTGAGGCCACCACCACCGTAACACTTCTCGGCATGTATCGCCCCCTCCATCTTCTCTCCGAAGGCGCAAACCCCAGATCTCCCGAATCCGCTCTCCCTTGCGCTTGACCCTTCACCGCACGTCCTCAAGAGGCTCCAAGCTCACGACTTACCCGGGGATGACGGATCTAAGAAGATCCGTGACTGCGCCGCCGCGAAGGAGAAGAACCACACCATCGCGATACGAAGAAACGGGATCTGAGGGAACACCGGACTCCTCTTAGCCTCCACGGTAGCGATTGAGCACAACAGAGTCAACAGGAGGCCTCGCCCGGCACCGACGAAGACCGTCGACTACCGGAGAGGCCTCGGCGAACTTGAATCTCGAAAAAACGACGAAGACGAAAGAGAGAGAGATTCGATCGGGCGTGTATAAGACACGCGCACGAACGACTTTCAAAAGCAACTTCTATCTATTCTGGATATAAAACACTTTTAGTATACAATAAGAAATTCCGTACAAGGATCTAAACACATCCAAAACACATGGATGCATACTACAGCGAGATTTATCAATGTGTGATAGACGGTGTGGTAATACAAAAATGTTGATTCTCTTATATGTTCCGAGTTTACATCTTTATTGGTCCGAAATAATATTTTTAAAATCAGAATATTTAAGATTAATTTTACATTTTTTTAATATTTTTTGTGTGTGTAAAATCTGGAATTTCCACAATATTAAAAAAGTTATGATAGAAAATGAAGAAACCCGAAAAAAAACAATAACACGATGAAAACGTAACCAAATAATATAATTTGTGGCCCACACTTCCATAGTAAGAATTGAGAAAACCCAAAATAGCGACAAGAACATTCGTTTAATTGTGTGAACGGTTTCAGATTATTTGTGGTAAATCATTCAACCTAACGCCAGTGACACGTCATGTTGCACTGTAGTGTTTATAAGTCGATCCGTTTGTTTTTAACATTTTAATCTGAATTTTGGGTCCATATAATCTTCCGATCCCACTCGAATGCCGTCAACCGGTTAAGTGTGTGCGTCAAATAAAAGTAGTTAACCGGACGGTTTGAAGAGCGCCGCGTGAAGAATTTAGGAAGAGTCGTCGAAGATGGTTTTTCTTTGTTTTAGACTTTTAGTCAACTGTAGTTCGTTCCATAAAAAACAAGCTGGACCAAAAAAGTTGGGTCGTTCGAACTTCGAATTATTAATTATGTATACTTTTATACTTAATTTGGTTTTTGACCGTCGAAACTTGGAAAAGTCTTCTGGTCTCAATATGCATGCACCGTCTCAGCCTCTGTTTTGTTCCTACCTCCACCTCTCTCTCTATATGAGTACTGTTCAAACATGTATATATTCTAGAGAGATTTACACCAAAGGGTACCTTCCATACTTTTTATTACACCAAAGGACACCTATACTACTGATCACGTTTTGAAGCTCAATATTGGCCAAGTTGCCCCTCTAAATATCTGTTTTCTAGTTACAATTGTGTAACTAAAAGAAAAATGATCTATGTCAAATTGTGTCCATTGGATGATGAAGATCTTGTGGCTGGGAATGTTTTTTTTTTTTTTTTAAATGACTTTCTTTCTTTCATCATCACTCACGTATTTTTTTTTCAAATCTAGTTTATTTATTTTTCTTTTTTTCTTCACCCCTATCAAATCTTTTCTAAATTTTATGGTTTTATACAAATTTAAATTATCTTTTTTTTGGAACTATAAATTACATTATTTTTTTCTCTACAATATGATATCCATTTTGATATATTTTTGTTGATTTTAGATCAAATCTTATGGATGTTAAAACATTAGTATAATGATAAACAATGTCCACAAATAAATGTACACATATATGTATCGACATGGATGATAAAAAAATGTAAATACACCCATCAACCATGTTATCTTCCACGGTAAAACAGATCCATATATATACAATCGCTTTGACACAGTGAATTGAATACGATTATAAGTCTTCGACAACATGTCCACACATATCATAACCATGGAAAAATAAGAGAAGTAAGAGATGAGTAAGGTAAGGCATTTGTCATACTATATACATCATATTCCATTTTGGGTGTTATCAGACGGTTGTCCACGGAAATTCGTATTTTCTTTAAAAACAGGCAATTTATATGAAAACAAGAAAATATTCAAATATACTAA
Source organism: Orychophragmus violaceus (assembly GCA_030180135.1). Taxonomy (NCBI): domain Eukaryota; kingdom Viridiplantae; phylum Streptophyta; class Magnoliopsida; order Brassicales; family Brassicaceae; genus Orychophragmus; species Orychophragmus violaceus. The sequence continues at coordinate 25,176,537 of CM058230.1, read as the reverse complement.
AAACCAATTTTATGTCCGTCAAACGATATTCACAATTTTAGCAACATATAATATCGTTTAAAAATTACTCAAATTTTGTCCACGAGAAACGAATTTGGTATAACATTGGCATAATTTAGATTTATGGATATTGTTTGGTGGACATCGACACTACTACACATTGCAGAATCTAGTACTATAGATGGTCAATGCAAACATTAACAAAAACCGATCGATGGTTAATCCAAGCACGACCTTGAGCAATAACAAAACAAAAGAGCTCAGAGTATGCTGACCCGTCCTGCACTAAGCTTATCTTCTTGGTCATGTATGGGACCACGGGGCCGAGCCCCTGCTACTCAATCAAACTCGGAACACCAGTTAGAGTCTTCTGAAGCAATGTCCCAATCTAGACAGTATGCATTTTGGATATAGATTGATGGACGCGGAGGATACATAGACTTGAATTTGTGGACACTGATTGTGGGCATATCCAAAGTATGTTGTTTGGTGGACATTGACACCAATGAAAAGCTTAGAACTACAAGAGACGTTGAATTGTGTACACAAATAACTTGTGTACAAAAGAACGGTGTAGACATGAATTGTGTACACAAGAACCATGTACAAATAAACTCAATTAAACTTTTAAAAAGGTTACAACTGATAGACAAACTAGACGGTTCATGTCCATATAAAACCGTACATAGACTAGTGTATGACGTCCATGGAATATATATATCCATTGGATAGTTCGTTCATGGATAACACAGACTACTGATTTTATTGTCCATATAAACTCGTACACGAGTGACAATACATATGTCGATAAAGAAAGATGGAAAGAACCGTACAACCGTAGACTAGTGATAATACACGACTGATTTTATTGTCCATATAAACCCGTACACGAGTGACAACACATATGGCGATAAAGAAAGGTGAAAAGAACCGTTCACCCGTACACGATAGACAATACACGGCTGATTTTATTGTCCATATAAACCCGTACACGAGTGAAAATGCATATAGCGTAGATCTGTGTACAAAAATATGAGAAAAGTTGTGAGTTGTTGTATCGGTGTACATAAAGTTAACTTAAAATAGATCTGAACAAAAATTGTCAATCAAAACTTTAATCAAGTGCATGCTCACCCTTCCTAGCTCGGAAAATCAGCTTCTACGGAGAGGAGATGAGTTGCTGGCGATGGGGAGAAAGCTTGGCTCAGGACGGAGGAGACGAAAGAGCGAGGTTGACGTTATCGTACACAAACTGGTGGATATCTTCTTTAGTCTCGTTATAAGAGAACATCCCCAGATTTTGAAGGATGGATAAACCTGCACACAGAGAATCACCACAACTTCCTCGTCCACCATAGCCACCATAGACAAGAGGACAAGCCCGAGAGGTGGAGACTCACCACCTAGATCTGAAAAAAGATTGTCGGGGGATAAACACCGGAGCACCGACTCTTGTGATCCATATCTGTCCACACAGGGAAGAAAGCTTGGAACTTGTCTGGACCACCAAAACCAACACGATCTCACCTTTCTACTGACTCACCTTTCTGCAGCTCGTTTAGCACCAGAATTCCACAATCAAACTTTACCAGCCTAAAGAGACCAAAGCAACTACTCAAGCAAAGATTAAATAAGACTAAATATTGATAGCCACACAAGATTATAGAGCTTACTTTGGACCGGTGCATCCAATTGTCGTTCCCAAACCTCCATTAAGTTTTAGCACAACAAGCTTGTCCAGCAAAATATTTGGTCTCGGAAGCATCTTCATTATGTTCAACATAAACAAAAAAATCGTGAGAAAATGATCCAATTCAAAACCAGTTCACAGAACATCCAAACTAGAAGACGCCACAAAGACGCCACAAAGGAATCAAATCACCGACAGAGGCCACTGCCTAAACCGCCGTGAAAGTTCACCGAGAACATCGTTAATAATAAACACCAATTCCTCAGGACCCGATTTTCGAAATACGACGAGATCGGAAGAAAGATGTACTGATTTTCGACGGTTCAGCTTGGTTGAGAAGCCACTCGATGGTTTATCCGTCAGATCGGTGACCGAGCTCAAACAAAAGCATCGCCGTGAAGGTGATCAATTACTCCATCACCGCCTTCTCCTCCACTTCGGCAACGCCACCTCCTCCTCCGGTAGGTCAGCCAACCATGGAAATTCGCAGAGAGAGAATTTGGGCTAAGTGGGAAAACAAATCGAAACCTTTAAGCAGCAGAGAGAGAAAGAAGTAGAGAGAGAAGAGAAAGAGAGAGGTGGGTGAAAGATTCAAAATTTGAAATCAGATCTATCTCTCTCACGAAGGATGAAACCAAAAACCAAATATCTGCTTGACCAGATACAAAAGAGATAATAAACTTGGTTAATTAGTTTAGTTAAGAATTGAGGGCAAACTTGGATTTTCACTTGCTGAAAGTATCCTAAATCATGGAGGTGCCCTTTCATGTAATAAAAGCATTAGAAGGTGCCTTCTCATGTAATAAACTCTATATTCTATATTTAAATATATAATAATAGTGAATTAGTAAAAATATACTTCCTCCGTTTTTTATTATTTATCGTTTTAGGTTCAAACACACAAATTAAGAAAACATTTATTATTATTTTTTTCTTAAACAAAATATCATTAATTACCCACCTAAATACAATCTATTATATAATGGGAGCTCTTCTCTCCAATGAAGGGTGCCACGTGTCGTCATTGAATATGGGCCTAAAATCAATTAGTAACTTAAGCCCATACACCAACTTATCCAAAATTAGAAAACCCTCCTGCCATATTCGTGAGCCTCCAATATTCCCTAAAACCGTTACAGGTTCTTCTGATTTCCCTTATTCTTTCCTCTAAAACTTGATTCCATTAAGCTCAAACAACACCCAGACCCTTCAGTTCACAACTGTTTTTCTTCAGTTCAAAAATAGAGATTCACTCTATTACACTAAAATGAGAGAAGACTAAAGCAGAGGTCGAGAGGATGATTGTCTCTCAGCTACTTATGCTTATGGATGGACTGAAATATCGTGCCCAAGTTATTTTTATGGGACCAACAAATCGCCCCAAGAGAATTGACCCGGGTTTGAGAAGGTCTGAAAGATTCGACAGAGAAACTGATCAGTGTTCATGATGAAATTGTGAATACCCTCAATTCTCCCTCATTTTGTCATCATCCAGGGGAAAGATGATTGGTGCCGACACAGTTTCTGGTAAATTCTTCTCGCTGTTTAAGTTCTTTCACAGTCATACCGTTGCGATAAAATTCCACTCTAAGTTGATTGATTCGATGCGATGAATATCGTCAACAATTCATTTTTGACTCGATTTTCGGAATTTGATGTTCAGATATAGATAAGAGGTGGGATTTTCAATGGTGCGATTGATCGCGAAGATGTATGAATCTGGAGTTTTCTCAAAATTGATCATGAGCTTTTTGAGATTCTTAGAAGCCAATTTGTTTATTTTATCATCGCAGATTTTTGTTTTCTGGGGTTTTGTGATGATTTATCGAGGTCATTCCAGTGACCAATTCTATTATTGTTTTTCCTTTCTGCGATTGATTGCTTTGGGTGAGAAGATACTAGATGAATGAATATGGATGTGTCTCATGTTATATGTATTTTTGTGTTTAGGTGATGAACATCGTTTGGACAAGAAGATTGGTGACATCTATGAGACCAAAGTCAAAGCACCAAACATATGTTCGAACGAGCCAAAGAGGAATTCGAGGCTGTCAATGGGGCGATTCACCAACACAAGAGTTCGCCGTTTGTTTTGTTTGTCATGCTATGAAGATTGAGAATTCAATCATTGTTGTTTGCAATGCTTATGTTAGCATCAAGAACTTGCTTATCTGTTATACATCCTGTTTCAGGGACGAATCTGATAAAATGGAATTCAAATCCGACAAACCAGGTTTGATTTTTCTCTCATAATTGCATCAAAATCGTTTTAACTTTGTTTCAGATTGCAGCTCGAGATTTACAGGGTTTTGGTTCGGGTAACAAAATAACAAAGTTTGTCTGATTATTTTCAGTTTATTGTTGTTTGGTTATTTTCAGTTTTTCTTTTCTTCTTCGCTTTCCTCATCCCTTCACTTTTCCCTTAACTGTTTAGCTAAGTTAGATGCTATTCATGATTCTGAGAAGAGTATGGAGAAGAAAACCATGCATGAGCGAAAAGCTGTTGGGGGCTCTTCAATTGGGTGGTGTCTTATTCTTTTTTCCTGACTTATTTGTAGCTCCAGATAGCATGCCACAAAGAGGTAAATCAAAAATTAATGGCATGAGGTCATGACTACTACCTTGCAAAAGCCAACTTGATAACATTTCCACAAGACTGGGTTTTGTTATGAGTGTTTTCAGATATCACAGTTATATGGTGGCATCATTTCTTTTAGTTGGTGCAAGCATATTTTTGTTATGAGTGTTTTCAGATATCCCAGTTAAATAAATTTGCTATCAGGTTAAGTAAGCCTTTTTGCTTTTGCAGGAAGAAATCTTAGTTGCCAAGCACCTGGAAGAATGTTAATCTCAGGGTGTTTTAGTTCAAGGTATGTGCGTGTTTGTGGATTGGTTGATCAATTCACAAGTAGAATGAATAAACCTTACTTCTGTACAGCGATTAGGCAGTTAAGTAATGCTATATGTCGCTCAATTGATGTGATAGTTAACGATTGATCTTGGCTTAAGGGTACTTGAGTCTTTGATGTAGTAGTATGGAAGAAAGATATTTGTGCTTGAATTTGATCTGAAGTTAAAATATAATAACATTTTCGTTGGTACACAACAGGATGAAATGAGTGCAGTCATACTCATGAACATGCAGATTCCAAGTGGTGGTTATTCCATAATCTTAAAGCGTCTGAAAATATCCGCGCTTGCGATGGTATGGATGGACCAGCTGCTATCATAATGTCTGAGGAAACACCTCCACGTAAGTTAGCTCTTTTATCTCTCGAGACTCATCATGTTCTATTAGCATTTAACAATAACTGGTATAATAATAATAATGCAGAGGGGTTTCTTGGTGACACACTCAGCAAATTCCGTATATGGGGCCTCTATGAGTATCTATCAGAAACTTTAAGTCTCAGTGAATCAACACTCCTGTTTACTGTAGGTTATATTAGGAACATTATACGCTGGACCTGAAGTAGATGTTCGGAGTTGCCTACTCTTCCATTTGATGGTGAAAACATTCTCATCCTTTTCAGAAAAATAAAGATACTGTACATTATACTTTGATTCAGCTCAACGATATGATTCTTCTCAACTGGACAATTGAGTTTAGATATCCACAATATAAAAGTACGAGAAAGAAAATATTAGCCGAGAGATGATTTCTATATAATTGTGAAGAGTCGCATTGACGAGTCATCATCCAAAGTTTGAGTAGATAGTCATTAATTGATGGGGTTCGTGATAACGATGGTATTGTGATTTTGTGTGCAGTTGAGTGGTGGAGAGAAACATGATATAAAAGTCTTCAATGCTTAGGATCTGGTGTTTGAAAGATCTCAAAGTATGAGAATTGTTACGATATGTAAGGTAATGTTTCTGATTTTGGTAGTAGGAAAATGTCAAAGAAGGTGATATCATGGAACTCAAGACACAGGCTGCTGAGCTACAGAACGATCTAATTGTGATAGAGTGCGCGACGCATGAGGTGCTGGAGAAGCTTGAGGCAACTCAACCCACAATTATAGAGCTCAACTCAAAGCTGCAGCAGAGGAATGATGATTCGTTGCGAGAAGAAGTTCACGGTCAAATCAAGCCAGCGGGTGTGGTACTGAAGGATTTAAACAAGGCAAAGATGAACTTGTGCAAGATTACGGTAGATCTTGCGGGTATACGCAGGTCTGTTGAGGTCTTGAACAAGCAACTGCATGGAGAAAAGGCTGCTCTTGAGAAGACCCGTGGGAGACTTATGCAAAAAATCTTTGAAGGTGATTTCTCTAGAAGAAGAAGAAGCTAGACTAAGATTCACTAAGAAGGGTGAAACCATCGAGATATATCATAGAATAATACATTAAGAATGATGAATGAGGTTCAAAGACTCAGCTGTGAAGCTCAAGATTTCAAGAAAACAGGAGAGAATGCACGGTCGGAAGCTCAGAAGGCAATGGCTGAAATCGAACACACAAGAGAAAAGATCAAAAAGGCCAAGATAAGATTTGTGGCCGCTAGAAAGATGAAGGAAGCGGCCAGAGCGGCTAAGGCTGTTGTAATCACAGAGATTAAGGTTGTTACCGGAAGTAAAAACACCGACGATGCCGTGACTATCTCTGCTGAAAAGTATAACAAGCACTTCTGAAAAAAAAACTCACCAAACCGAGCACTTCTGAAAAAACCTCAAAAGAAGAGGCATAATCAAAATACAAAAGACCAAAGTAAGCAGGAAGGTTTATCATCTAAGGGACCGTAGGTAGGTAACGAGCTTTTGGTCGCTAAGATAAAACCAATACTGATCAGGCAGACATATCTAAGATTTCTATTCGGGGCAATGAGGACGCAATGTCCGTAATAATGTACCCACGTGCAAACTACTCTTCAAAAAGAAACAATGTGAATGCACAATCATATCGTTTTTGGCCAAAAAATGAAATCGTTTCTTTTCAATGTGATTTATATTATTTTGACATCAATTAAGATCTAAGCTAACATATAAGTAAGCGTACAGACGGTTGTTACACCCAAGAAAAGCAGAGGTTTGGATCCATTTAAAACCTAACATCAATTGCAGAGTCTCAGTTACACTTAAAAATCCGGTTATTAAGAAGAAAAGACCAAATAACAACTCCAACAATACCAGGAAACCTTCTATTGAAACATGATCTACATCATTCCATGTCGCACCATATCAAAGACATGTACTGTGGGTACCATTTAATGTCCACATATAACATTATCCCTCAAGACCTCAGACAATTTAATCATACTCAAATAATGGCGTCTTCAAGATTTGGGTCCCTTCTCATGTCTCTATTGGTATTTGATAGCTTAGAAAACCCACTAAATATGCCCAACACATGAGCTACCACCTAAATCTAGCCATGTTGAATTGGCTAAAATTTGGGTCATCCACGAAAGCAGCAACAGACCTGTCAGCCACCATTGATAGTAGTCCGGTATAGATGTACATACAACTGAAAATGCAATTAACGATGCATAACCATATTGACAAAACTGTAAGTAAATAATTCAAAAGCAACTCACAAACAAAACAAATTCGGCCACCAATGACAAAGCCTCGACTGATTTCCAGCCTCTAAAAAAAACATACGGCCAAAGAGATGCTTGCACAACAAGTCAGTATACAAGCAGCTCAACCTTTCTCCAAATTGAATTAATCTCGAAACAAACACCTCAACAACCGAACCCCCGCGCGTGCGCGGAGGCTTGAGATCACTAGTTCAACCAATGATAAAACAAACTGCATAATACGAATGGTCATAAAACATAAAAAGCTAATAAATTTTACATTGAAAATCGAAAACGACATCTAATTTGAAACAAAACAAAATGTATAAAACGTCAAGTAATTTAAAACGGAGGAAGTAAATATTAGTCAATTTTGTTTTCCTTTCAGACAATTAGAATTTATTGTCCGTTCGGAAGCTGTACAAATCAATATTTTTTTTTGTCAACAGTGTCGAATTCATTGAGCCAAGGCCTTATGAAAATACAAATGAGTTAAGCCCGTACAAAAATCTAATAACCCAACAACACTAAGCCCAGCCCCAACTTTAAGCAGAAAAGAGTCTGCCACGCGGCAAGCACAGGAACTGACGTGTAGAGACACGCGTCGGGAAGAGGAGGCACCGCCGGAGACAGCCGAAAGCGCGGAGGAAAACGCCGTCAAGCTTCACCGGACCCGAAATCTGCAGGAACAAAGAACCATTTGCCGGTCAAAGCTTCTCGGAAACACCATGAAATACCTGCATCAGAAGGAACAGCTACAACAACGCTGCCAGAATCAACCCACCCCATGGAGACGCCGGCTCCGACAAGGCTAAAAACCCATTTGTATCCACCAGGAGCTTGTCCTCTAAAGCGGTGGTACGCTGACGATATTAATCCCAGTGAGAGGGACGATTGGACGCGAAGCAGAGAACAAATCGAGGATTTCATGGCGAGAGGAGAGAGAAGAAGCGAGACCGTCATCGTCAGAAGGACGAGAAAAACCGGTAAAACCGGTGAGATCCGATGAATCGAAAAAAAACAGTCAGTCCAAGAATCGATACCAGACTTATTGGGGAAAAGAACTATATAAAATCACCCAAAAAAACAACCGATCGACACCATAGAAGAAACAAAAACACAGAAAATAAGGTTCGATCAATAATAACAGGGGAAAAAAGATCGCGACCTCAGAAAAGAGAAGAGGATCGAGATCAGAAAAACCCCAAATCGAAAAGCTCACCGACCTTCTGAAAGATCGAAATCGGAGAAGAAGGCTGGTTCGCTTAGCCGAGAGAAGTTTCTCTCACCTAACAAGAGAGAGAAAACTTTCCATGTACAAATCAATATTGGTCAGTAGCTATAACTGTTCTTTTGTTTGTTGGTCAACTAGTTTAGTAGTTATCTTTTTAAAGTATTGAAATAAATAAAAACCAAAACGTGTAACATAGGAAGACCACGAGTACGACGACCATACAAACAGAAACTCTAGAATATCAAGAAAAAGTCTTCATAGCAGCCGACCTCTTCCTTATTCTCAACACTCTTTGCACACGTGTACTAAGTCAAAACCAAACGTGCCAAAAAATACTGAGATACTTCCCCCAGAGCAAGCCCAATGCAGGGTTCAAAGGGGTTTATAGCCCAAGGTTCTTAACATTTTAATAATAAAATATTACGTGGGACCCATGAATAGTAATAAATCCGGTTGATAAATCTCTTGTTTAAGAACCGAGTTCTACACTGTTCCGTCCACGTGTCAGGCGACGATTGGTCCTTTTGTTTTTTTAATTTTTTTTTTTTTTTTTTTTTTTTGCATCTGAGGGGTATCACCATTAGGGATGCTCTCATAACTTTGGTCCGCATATAAAATAAATTAACCAAAAAAAAAGAAAAAGAAAAAAGAGTTAATTATCTAATCGCCACCTTCACTCTTGTCTTTCCCACCACTTGTCACGCAACTTCCTCTCCACACTTCACCTCCTTACTACTATATATTTAGTCTTTCATTTCTTCTTCATCTTCAACAACAACGATTCTTCTATCTTCAATCCATAACAAAAAGAAAATTCCTTTTTTTTCCAAGAGAGATTTTAATGGCGCTCGAGACTCTCAGTTCACCGAGATTAGCTTCTCCTATTCCTCCTCTGTTCGAAGATTCTTCAAGATTCCACGGCGTCGAACAGTGGACCAAAGGTAAAAGATCTAAACGATCCAGATCCGATTTCTACCATCAAAACCTTACTGAAGAAGAGTATCTCGCTTTCTGCCTTATGCTCCTCGCTCGCGACGGCAACAACCGTCACCTTCTTCCTCTTCCTCCTGTGACGATTGCGGAGAAGTCCCCGATCTACAAGTGCAGCGTCTGCGACAAGTCGTTCTCTTCTTACCAAGCTCTCGGCGGTCACAAGGCGAGCCACCGCAAAAATTTCTCACAAAGTACTCTTTCCGGGGGAGGAGATGACCTATCGACGTCGACGGCGACAACTACATCCGCTGTGACTACCGGAAGCGGAAAATCGCACGTTTGTACCATCTGTCACAAATCGTTTCCTTCAGGTCAAGCTCTCGGCGGACACAAGCGGTGCCACTACGAAGGGAACACTAGTAGCGTGTCTAACTCAGAAGGAGCGGGGTCCACCAGCCACATCAGCAGCAGCAGCCATCGTGGATTTGACCTTAATATCCCTCCGATACCGGAATTCTCGTCGGTCAACGGAGAAGAGGAAGTGATAAGCCCGATGCCGGCGAAGAAGCCCCGATTTGAACATTGAGGAAAAAACTTATTAGACGATCAGATTTTTCATATGCTCTGTTTTGAGTTGTCTAGGAATTTGTTGATTGTACATACAAGTTTTGGGGCTTTGATTCATTCCAATTCTTGTTTTTTATTCTTCAGTTAAACTAGTACTATTATTTGACTCATTCTTTCTCATAATATATTTAGGACTGTATTACATGTTAGTAATCTTGAGTTTTTTTATCTGTTATTTAAATAAAATCATACTTCTTGCTGACAACTCCGTTTGTAATTTTGATTTCAAGTCTCATAAATAATCAAGCTTTTTTTGTTTGATGCTTGTGCGTTCCATTTTTTTTTTGTCAGTCTTCTGTTAAAGACACATTTTATTTTTGCTTAGAACATCCAAAGTGCGGGTTGGTAGGCTGGTGGTAGAAACTAGAAGGAAGAATCAAAGATAACTACTAAACTAATTGACCAAAAACTAGTTTTGACCCAAAAACTGGTCAACTAGTTTAACTGTTCTTTTGTTTTTTGGTCAACTAGTTTAGTAGGACTTTCTATCTTTCTACCAGATGGGGTTGGAAGGCTACTGGTTGAAACTAGAAGTAAGAATCAAAGACATGGACTTGGATATGCTCAAGAGTTTGGTGGCTACTCTTGCTCTATCTTTAGCCATACAAAAAACCCACAATAGGTAACAAGGAAAATCCACTAAAGAAGCAACTTGATCCATGCAATAACCGAACAAGAGGACCCCAATTAGCCTAATCATAAATCCAATCTCGAGATGAGAGAGCAATCGTCCTAGGTTAAGACAATATAAGAAGTCTCATTCTATGTTGGCGAAACGATGGAGATATTGGCATAACTGTTTCTTTTCGAGGTTCTCCATGAAGAAACCCTTTCACTAATTGTTCAATCACCTGCTACTTCGGTGTATTCTAGAAGACTAGAACAATTACAACAGTTAACCAATGAGACACAGTAACAACAAAGAAACTAAAAATCACTACATGAGTGTTTTTTCTTTATAGAATAACCTTCTTAAACTTTCATCACATTGAAATTCTGTAGCATGTTTGCGTTTTTGTCCTCTGCCACAGCTGCTGCAAAAGATATAAACGTATTCTGAAAAACGTTTCTCAAAATGGTAACCAGTTGCACACAATAACAATAAAACCACTTACCTTTGTAAAAGTTCATCATTTTGGGACTTGACAGGTATTTTTGTTGTGTCCTTCTTCACCACAATTGCTGCATTTGTGTTTCTGAGATTTCGAATTTGGTGAACTAGACTCTCCAACTGCTCGCATCCTCTTTTTTGACGGTCTCTCAGTGCTTGGCCTGCTAGTTGGAGGTGCAGATGAAGTTTCAGTTACAGAATCGGGAATCCCTCTAATCAAACTTTGAGCATGCTCTTTTACTCTCCAAGCTTGTTTGTAATTGATTTGTACACCAAGTTCCTTTCTAACTTGCTCAATAATCTGTTTGGGTTTAAGCTCATCCTTCTTTTCTCCATACTTGTTGCTGATCAAAGACCCAAGCAATTTCGCACTTGCTTGCCTATGGCTTGTATTTCTCTGTGTTGGATCACAGGTATGCTCATGAACATATTTCTTCACCACAAAGACATCAGAAGAATCAAGTTTAGTTGCACGCATCTTCCAACTGCATTTATCATCCACGCACCCTAATATCACTCTTGATTTATTTGACCAAAGAGTTTTGAACTCAAACTTCCACTCTAGTGCCCATTTTCTCATCTTGAGCATCAACTCTTGCTTGTCTTTGAAAGATTTGTTCACATATAAATCATTAGTCACTCGGGTAGAATGCGAACATCCTGGAGAAACCGGAGAATGATCTGGAGCAGGATGCAAAAGAAATGGATGGTTTTCGTTTTCAGTAGAACAAGTGTTATGAACTGACATGTCACTTTTAGTTGCTCCATAAAGTTCCTACAAAAAAAAAATATAAATACAGTGGATAAAAAACATCAACCATATGAAAGATATTTTTAATATTGAAAGTGTAAGAGCTACATACGAAAATATTCCTAAATATTTAGTAAGCTTTTCATAAATTTCAAGAAGATTTAAAAAGATAAAGAAGACTTTTTAAAAATTTAGTAATGTATACTTTTAATATTGATGAAACTAGTGTAAGAAGAATTATAAATTGTGTTACCTGTTGTTCTTCATGCACATTAGATTCATTTACATATGAACCACCATCAAAATATTCCAACAAAGGTGTGTGTCCAGTTTTTTCTACATCACAATTCTCTTCATTGTGCATGGTCTTTGATTGAATGTTGTTGCCAACATTATCCACCGCAATCACGTTGCATTTGTCATTCACCTAAACAAATGAAAAGAAAATTAACATTGAACAGAAACTTTCTTACATCGTTAAGGAATAAAAGAATGCATACTTAAAAGTATACAAGCTGTGTAAGAATTGCTATCTGATTTTGTTACTCACCATTACACACAAACGAATCAGTTCATCATCTCCTTTGATCTTAGTGATGAAAGTTCTTACTTGGCGATCATTTCGCATATACACCGGTGGAGAATCTTTGACCATCGATTGCATCCTCAATGGAAGTTCATAGCTGAGTGTAACATCTTCATTTTTGACCAAGCAACCAAGTCCAAAATCTTCGATAACCGTCTCAACTAAATCAGTGTATGTAACATTCTCATCTACCTCACAAAGTGATCCTCCTTTGTTTGTATCTACTAAAAATTCCCATTGAAGATTGTCATTCAATATCCACTTTCCACAAACAGAATAGACCTCTACCATATTTTCCTGGAAAAAAAAAAAACAAAATGCATAAAACCCTAATGCTCAAACCAAATTGCATAAAACACTAGTGCTCAAATACTCATTGATGAAGTAAATTTGTTTCCTCTGACCATAAACAGAGACGAAGGAAGATACCTAAGCTTATTTATGATTAGAGAAGATGACGACGGAAGCGTTTATGATTGGAGACGACGGAAGCGTTTACGACTCGATACGCTAATCCAATGATCGACAGATGAAATCAATGATCTAACAATCGATTCTCCTTCAACGACGATCAATTCGAGAAAACTAAACCTGAAATCGATTTCGCCATCTTCAGTGAAAGATTATCGAGTAGATGAAAATAAAATTGGTGGTAATTTTTGCCTTATCAATAAAAAACAAAATTCAGTGAAACGCCGCGCAGTGTTCAAACGAAAGATAAAACGACACAATGTTTATCATCAGCATCACCGTCTATATAAAGATCCGCAATTCGGAAACATTGGATGCCACAAAATCAAAATTTCCTTTCAAAACCCTCTTCGCTTGTGCTGGCACGACGAGCTTCCTCTATGGATCCCTCCACTTTCAAGCTCCCAGAAGAAGACGAGGTTAGGTTTCGAATTTCATACTCTCGTTTTCAGTTCCGTATATTCTCTTCGGAAATCTACGTGCTGTCTTGCTCTGTGGCTCGATCGTCCTGATTGTGACTCCCGCTAACTGTGTCGTCAGGCTGAACCGCTGAATCTATTCTTTCGCAGGAAGACGGTGTCGCGATCCACGCCTCTCTGTTTCCAGAAATCGAAGGTTTGTTCGAAACCTAATTAGTGTGCTAAACTGCGGAA